>JANAVB010041219.1:35852550-36122550 GCA_029216955.1 Iris pallida | reverse complement strand
TTGCTCCCCTCTTTGGAAATCCCGCATCATGACGTGCTATGTCCGGATCCGTATACTATTCGGGGAATGGGGAATATTATAGATAGTATGATCAATGCCCACCTTGAGTTACTACTTGTATCATAGCTATACCCTCACCACACGATGGGTATAGCCTGACCTGTGCTACTACTTGCTCCATAGCTTACCATCCCGGCCGGGCCGAGTCCACGTACTTGTAGCCGGTCGGCTGAAAGCCTGATTCTTGACCCATACCGATCACATTAGGCTATAATGTTCGAAGCACATTTTATATTTACTTTTTCTGTCATATATCATGTTCTGTTCTATATTCAGTACTTTCTCACCATGCATGATATACAGTTACTCACATGCTCTATATGCCTTTACATTGTACCTTGTTTTGGAGACTAAGTTCTGCTCGGGAGAAGAGTTACAACCCCGGTCCTTGTTTGGTTTAAGGGTTGTAACTCGGCTTCCGAATGGTTCCCAAGTCTTCATATATCTTTGTCTCGTAGTTCATTATACTGTCTCTTATAGAACTTGTCAATTCACATGGAACTGCTGTTAGTGTTTGTACTTGCTCATTTCCTGACAGGATACCGTTATGATATATTACAGATGATTCTGATGCGGACTGCTCGACCTATTATGGGCTCGAGTCAGATGGAGTAGCCTTAGATCGTGGCCTTATAGTAGAGCCACTAGATTTTGTACTTCCAGAGTAGTGTAGGTTAGCTAGGTTTGACTGGACTGCGATCCAGCTAGCTTATCAGACTGTAGTTCTATATTCTATTTTGATACTCTGTGATGTATATATCTGGGCTTGTATTGAACTCTGCACTTATTTACTCTTTCATCTATCATATGTCTTTCCTCTGAGCTATCTACCTTAGTTTTATTCTGTGATTGAGACTGTATTGATATGTCACCTCCATTCGGAGAGTATATACTGTACAGGTACATTTTAACTGTTAGTCGTAGGTATTTACAGACGTTATATACAGCGTTCTACCGCCGATTCTGCGACGTAGGCTGGACGTACCCACTTCTCGTGCCCCTCATAAGGGTGCGGGTCGTGACGCGTTTTTGTGGTGGCCCATGCAGGTCCAGTATCTCAATTAGTGCGATCTCGTAATGGTGCTCGACTTAGAGTACTAATTACGAGCCTGCGATTAGGACGTAGGACCTAGGACATGATAGGAGTTTCTCAATCACACCTAGAAAATTTCTGATCTTTTGATTATCATGATTATTCACCTTGTATTAAATTAACTGTTCTTCTTTGATAATCTACTCATGTGCCATATTGATCTCTTTGTTTCAATTCGTCTCCAGGATGACGAAGACGCACCCGCAGGCCTCTGGATCGAGTAGCTTGCCTGAGAGATCCGATCAGGCAGAGGAGGAGGTTCATGAGACTGCCCCCAGTGATTCTACTATTCCAGAGACCCAGGCAGTTGCACAGGGAGGTCTACCACCTCCATCCCAGAGGGTTACGGCCGTTCTTCCAGAGATACTGCCGCCAGCACCACCGATACCGACGGATACACATCACATGTTCCTTCTCCTTCAGCAGATGATGGAGACACAGCGGACCCAGGCAGAGGCGTCGCAGCGACAGTCGGAGGCGTCACACCGACAGATCGAGATGCTGAGACAGAGTATGGAGAACTCGCATAAGCTTGCCTTGGCAGCAGTAGAGAGAGTGGCACCGGGTACGGTGCAGGGCCCTACTGGCCAGCAGCCGAGCCAGCAGCAGTCCAGGCCGGGGGACAGTATTAGACTTTAGGAAGATGAGCTCCAGGGACTTCTCAGGCACGGAGGGCATCCTTTACGCAGACGACTGGCTAGATGATGTAGAGCGGAGCATGGAGCTGACAGAGCTTCCTAGAGCGCTTTGGGTTTCGGCCGCAGCCAGCCGATTCTTCGATATTGCGCTGACATGGTACCGCACGGATCCTCGTGCGTCGGTGAGAGGGCTGACTTAGGAGAACTTCCGGAGACTCTTCAAGGAGAAGTTCTTCCCGGACGTGGCTCTTACAGCATTGGAGGGCCAGTTTGTGGGTCTAGTTCAGGGGAACTCGTCGGTGGACGAGTATGCGGCTGAGTTCTTCTGCCTTAGCAGGTTCGCTCCCGGTATGATCCAGGATGAGGGGCAGAAGGCTCGTAAGTTCCGTATGGGACCTATTCATGCAGTGCGCACCCGCACCTCGGGTCGCCGAGACGCAACGTTCGATCAGATACTGATGGACGCACAGATCGCAGAGGAGGACTTCGGCCTCAGGCCGAAGAGGAGCGGAGATACTCTGGGGGCGAGTTCCAGTACGGGACCGGCCAAGCGCCCCCACTTTCAGCAGCAGCAGCAGAGGCCGTTTCAGCAGCAGCCTCTGTTGCAGATCCAGCAGGCACCGACGCATGTCCAGCAGCATCAGGGTCAGGGCCAGAGGCAGACCCAGCAGTGTGCCTTCTGCGGGAAGATGGGGCACAGCAGAGACGTATGCCGGAGGAGGTTAGGCGCTTGCCTATTCTACGGAGGGACCGACCACCAGCTGAAGGGCTGCCCTGCTCGGGCAGCCAAGGGAGGCCAGGACAGGGTGCAGCCAGCTAGAGGACAAGCGGTTCAGCAGAGGGGTCCTCCACTCCAGACCCAGCAGCAGCATTTTGTCCAGCACCAGAGGGGAGCACCCGCGGGCAGGGTGTTCGCTTTGGCAGCAGAGGAGGAGACAGAGCCCGTGGGAGATGTTGTTGCAGGTCATGTTCTCCTAGATTCTTTCTCTGCTTTCGCCTTATTTGATTCTGGGGCGACCCATAGTTTTGTGTCTGTTTCTTTTGCTCTGAGACACAATATCATTGCTGAATATATGGGTAGGACTTGCAAGATTATGACCGGGGGAGGTATTATCCTGGTTAATAATATTTGCAAGGGGCAGAGAGTCACTCTGAGAGGCCGGGACTTGAGTGCGTGTCTGCTCGTAATGCCCCTACCGAGGTACGATATGGTACTCGGTATGGATTGGTTGAGCATGCACCATGCTAGCATTGATTGTAGAGGAGACAGAGTTCTTTTTAGGACGCCGGGTGAGCCAGAGATCGAGTTTGCTCGAGGAGCAGCGGAGCCGGAGGCTGGATTCTGTGGAGCTTTGTTGGCGGGGCAGGATTTGCCACATCCGTTGATTGCTGAGTTCTCGAATGTCTTTCCCGAGGAGTTGCCGGAGATGCCGCCAGACAGGGACATTGAGTTCTCCATAGACTTGGTGCCGGACGCCGAGCCCATCTCGCAGCATGTCTATAGGGTGAACAACAGCGAGTTGATAGAGCTGAAGAAGCAAGTCGACGAGCTGCAGGACAAGGGGTTCATCAGATCCAGTTCTTCGTCCTGGGGAGCGTCAGTCCTGTTCGTACCGAAGAAGGATGGTACGTCCCGCATGTGCATAGATTACCGGGCGCTCAACAACCTCACTATCAAGAATAGGTACCCTTTGCCGAGGATCGACGACTTGTTCGATCAGCTGAGTGGGGCAAAGGTCTTTTCGAAGATAGATTTGAGGTCCGGGTATCACCAGCTGAAGGTGAGGCGGGATGACATTCCCAAGACGGCATTTCGGACTCGGTACGGCCAGTACGAGTTTACAGTGATGCCATTTGGGTTGACCAATGCTCCCGCGGTGTTCATGAACTTGATGAACAAGGTATTCCATCAGTTGTCACTCCCCGTTCCCAGAATGCGTAGTCTTATTCATGTACAACTCATGTGTATTTATTTTAGTATTTATCATGCATTACCCTGTATTTAAATTCCTTTAATTCATGTTAATTAAGTTTCTGTTAATTAATTATCTGCTCTTTAATCCTTATGTTAATTTATTTCCTGCAATTAATTTTCCGTAATTTATTTCTGCATTTTATTTCCTGCAATTTACTTCTCTGCTTTAGTTTTATTTTCGGTTGGATGAGCCCCTTAAACCCGACCCATTAAGAACCCGGCCCAACTCCCACCTACCACCCCTTTGCTACTTAAAGCTACCCTCTCCCTTCTCTCTCCTCATTCACTCCTTCTTCACCATTACTTTTTCCTCTTCTTTTCATTACTCTCTCCACCTACCAACTAGGCAAGTACATCTTGCTCTACATGAGGACCATATTTTATGGTTCAATATTCTTCCTCTCATGATTCTAAGAGAGTTTAGTGCTTAGTATTTTTGATTTCATTGGTTCATTTCTTGTAGATCTAAGTTATTGTATTTTCGGTTGTCTATGGGTTTTGATCTAGCAAACTCCTTTGTTCTCAAGTTTTGATGGTTCTATGCTGTAGAGAGTTTTATTTTACCCAATTTTGACCTTTGGAAAGTTGGATTTGGAATTATTTGGACCAAGTTATGGACTTTTGAAGCTTTGGGGTGCAACCATAGAGTTCTTGCTGTTTGGAGAAGACAGTGAGCAGTGTATGCTAGCTTTTTAGCTGCGTCACTGAGCTGTGCGCGCTCTTTAGCGCAGTACAGTATGGAGTCCATACGCTGCCTTTTTAGGAAGCGTGTGTCTTGCATACGCTACCTTTTGGAAGCGTGTGTCGTATGGAGTTCATACGCTACCTTTTGGAAGCGTATGACTTGCATACGCTGACTCGGATGGTCAGGAGTCGTATGGAGTTCATACGCTACCTTTTGGGAGCGTATGACTTGCATACGCTGCCTTGGATAGTAAGGAGTCGTATGGAGTTCATACGCTGCCTTTTGGAAGCGTATGACTCCCATACGCTAGCTTGGCTTGAGCGTAGCTTGACCTGGGCGTACGCTGGCTTGAGCGTAGCTTGACCTGAGCGTACGCTGGCATGAGCGTAGGCTGACATGAGAGTAGCCTGCTTACCCTGGATCTTCTATAGCCCTGTATATCGATATCTTATTAGATGTTTAACGTCCATTTTATATCCTTACGCCTTTTTGCATAAACTTGATATAATCATGATATGCTAGTATTTCTGTTAATTATAGATTGTTACGTAGGATGTACCATGTGTCATGAATTGAGTTATAGATACCCGGATTGACTAGAATTAAACCCTGAGAGTTGTAGACTCGACCCCACTGAATGCAAATTGACTTTCATGCCTTGCTACCATTGATAATGATTGTGATCTTGACTAAATTGATCATGCGTTCCTAATTGGAACCAAGAGACTGGCTAGTCGTCTTATTGAATGAAATGAATGAGACACGTTCATGTTATGAACTATTGTACTCGACTGGCTGATCCCGAATATTGACATACATGCACATGCAGGCTTCAATCTATTTATTTATTTATTTATTTAGTTATTTTTCTACAAAAGAAGCATGTGTACTTTATGGTCAAGGCATGATTACCGTGGATAGATTTGATTGTTGCATTACGCTATGTAAGACCTGCAACCTAACCGCACTGGTATCGTTGTAGAGTTGTGCATATCGTACCCCGTACGAAAGTACTCATTTGAATGACCATGATCCACGGCATGGGATTTCACTCAACGTAGAGACTATTAAGTTAAATAAAATAATGATTGCATGGAGAGAATGGATTCCCGAATTCTTACATGGCAGCCCCCTTGGGACGAGTAGTACCCGACGGGCCGGCTGGTTCCCACAGATACTGTAAATCTGCCACACGGGCAGGGAACAGTATCTACTTTTATTATTATTGTATATTGTATATTGACGGGCGTCCTGCTATGACTCGTCTAATTCATGCATGGGCCAATTGATCGACTGGATAGACTAGCCTTGCTTGCACATAGTAAGAACTGAGGAATCCCTAATTGCATTATTCCAGGATAACTTGGGACTCATAATAGTAAGCCGTAGGAGTTGATTGGCCGTTCAAGATGATTTGTTTGTGTACTGTACTCTGTTACCTAACTGGGATGATCAGAATGTCAGGACATGACGGGCCAACTTCTGTCCTTGTTTGGTTGGGAGGTTGGTTCGAAGTGTCTTGATGTGATGTGAGTTCTAGTAGCAAGCAGAGATCTATTATTATTATTCTCTTACTTACTGGTTTTAGTTCTCATGTCGTGCTCCCTTGTGGTACTTGCTATTAGAGGTCTAACCTCTCTGGTTTTGTATGGCCAGATTTAGAGCCAGTTCCCGAGGACTCAGCGTACTTCCACCTCCAGGATGGTCAATACTAGAGGAATGATCGCAGGAGGCCTCGAGTGGGTTCCTTAACTTCACCACTCGTTTTGTTATCTACTTTATACCTTGCCGTTTGGCACCGACATGTTAGTCGGATTGTCTTGTACTTACTTTTGCATAATTGTAATTAAGTCAGACTGCAGCTGATAACAATTGTGTATACTTACTACATCATCTGGCTGTATTTTATAAAGCCAGATCTCAAGAACATTTTGACTGAGCGTTTGGGACGCCTTACTGCTTTACCTTACATGTTCTATATTTCTGTTTCTTGTTTGAATGATTGAGACAATAGATGTGTAATGACCATAGTAAGACTTTTATGTAGTATGCACCCCCTCGTCTGGTTAGACAGCATTGATCGTATTATACGGTATTCATCTACCCGTAATACGTAGCTGGCTGAGTCACTCTCCCGCTCTCCAGTATTCTGGTTCTGGGGCGTGACAAGGTTTTAGTGGTGGCCCATGCAGGTCTGATTTCAGACTTGTGGGGTGATTTGATTTATAGGATGTCTCAATCACATGTGTTCCCCCTTGATCTCATGATTCGTCGATTCTCAACTCTAGCTTGACATTCCAGTATCCTTTGACTTCATTGATCCTTCATGTCCGGTCGTTTGATTGTTCTCTTGTCCCTTTCCTTAGGGGCACTTCGTCCGCATCTGTCAGAGCTGGACAACAACAACATGGACAGCAGCATGGACAACCTGACCAGGTTGGTCAGCAACAAGGGTCAGAACCACTTCATGAGGCTATTCAAGAAGAGGTGATAGTGGAACCAGCGGTCGGACCGCAGTATCCGGAGGTTCCAACACCACCAACAGTTCCACCTACCCAAGTGGACACACCAGCCCTTCTGGAGATCATGAGAGGAATGATGGCTACTCAGCAACATCAGATGTTGGCCCAGCAGCGCATGCACACTCAGTTGCAAGAGCAGAATGTACTACTCAACCAAGGATTACAGACGGCATTGGAAAGAGGGGCGAGGACAGATTCAGGAGCGTCAGCCCGGTTTTGCAAGTACAACCCCCGCCGTTTCGAGGGGACGGAGGATGCCATCTCAGCAGATGCATGGCTTAAGGATATTGAGGCTATTTTGACAGCCGCTAAGGTGCCGGCAGAAGAACGTGTGGATCTAGTGAAGTTGTTACTTCAGGATCTCGCACGTGATTGGTGGGAATCAGAGGAAGTAGGCATCAGACGTCCTGTTGCTTGGGACGATTTTACTGCAAGGTTCAAGACGAAGTACTATGGAGTTGTGGCACTGTTTGAGCTACAACAGAAGTTTATCAGCCTCAGGCAGGCTGGCAAGACGGTAGATGCTTATGCAGCGGAGTTCTGCAGATTGAGTAGGTTTGCCCCAGAGATGGTAGCAACGGAACGCCAGAGGGCGATGAGGTTCCAGCAAGGGTTTCATCTTGAGCTCTTGCAATTGATAGAGGGGCACAATTACCAGACTTTTGATGAGATATTGACGGCGACTCGAAGGCATGAGATCACCATTCAGAGGCTTGCGGCAAGGACTGGGGGTCAAAAGAGATCCCACAGTCAGATTGAAGGAGGAGGGGGAGCAGCGCCCCGAACAACAGCACCATCCCCTGGCATTCGTATCCATGATGTGGCAATGCGAGGGCCAGCACCACCACCCAGGTAGCAGCAACAGCAACAGAGGAAGAACCAGCAACCCCCGGCGGGCTCACTTATTGTGGGAAGATGGGGCACACTAGAGATGTGTGTCGGACATTGAATGGACTGTGTCTGATATGTGGAAACCCAGATCATCGGGTTACCACATGTCCCATGAATTCGAGGTCAGGAGGACCAGGGCAGCAGTTTCCTGCTCTGCCAGCACCAGGGGCAGGGCAGTATCGAGGACCAGCATTGGCAGTGAGGCCGTTGGCGCAGCGTCCGTTAGTATCACAGGCTCAGATGTTTCGGCAGCAGGGGCCGCCGATGCAGCAACACCAGCATAGACCACCCCAGCATCATCAAGGCAGGGGCCAGCAGCAGCACCAGGCTAGGCCACAGCATGGGAACCAGCAAGGAGGTCGAGGGCAGGCATTCACACTGTCCTTGGAAGAGGCATTGGCATTGGGAGATGTCGTGGCAGGTAACATTCTCGTTGCCTCATATCCCGCAGTAGAATTGTTTGATTCGGGAGCATCCCATTCATTTATATCTGCACAATTTGCGACACGACTAGGAGTAGAGTTCGAGGCATTGCCAGGGAGGTTGAATATACTCACTGGTAATGGGCTCGTGGGAGTTAGTAGAGTTAGTTTAGCATGTAGTGTTGTAGTGTGCGGGCATCCTTTACCCGCCCGGTTGATAGAATTTCCTGTTGGAAATTTCGACGTTATCTTAGGCATGGACTGGCTGAAAGACAGTCATGCGACAATAGATTGTCGTAGTGGAAGTGTATCTTTTGATATTCCAGGCATGGAGAGGTTCACCTTGGTCAGGTCAGAGGCAACTCAGCAAGAGCAGGGAGTAGTAACAGCAATGGAAGAAGTTCAGATTTCGAAGGTAGTTGAAGAATTTCTAGACGTATTTCCCGAAGAACTTCCCGGTCTGCCACCAGTTAGAGATATTGAGTTCAGTATAGAATTGGCACATGGGACTAAACCGATATCAGATCGGGTTTACAGAATGACAGATTCGGAGCAGGACAAGGTTTATCAGCATATAGAGGAATTGAAGGAGAAGAAGTTCATCCAAGCTAGCATATCACCATGGGCAGCACCAGTGGTACTTGTGGGGAAGAAGGATGGATCATCCAGATTATGCATTGATTACAGAAAGCTTAACGCGGCGACAGTAAAGAACAAGTACCCATTACCCAGGATCGACGACTTATTTGATCAGTTGAGCAGGGCTAGAGTTTTCTCCAAGATAGATCTTCGTTCAGGGTACCATCAGGTGAGGGTTAGGAAGGAAGATATTCCCAAGACAGCATTCAGGTCGAAGTATGGGCATTATGAGTTTTTAGTAATGCCGTTTGGTTTGACCAATGCTCCAGCTATCTTCATGGATTTGATGAACAGCATCTTTATGCCGTATTTAGATCAGTTTGTCGTAGTATTTCTTGACGACATACTCGTATATTTTGCTAGTAAAGAGGAGCATGAAGACCACCTCAGGAAAGTGTTGCAGGTTCTAAGAGAGAACCAGTTGTATGCCAAGCTCAGCAAGTGTGAGTTCTGGATGGATCACATTTCATTTTTGGGTCATATTGTATCAGGAGCTGGAGTAGCAGTGGATCCCAAGAAGGTAGAAGCAGTAGAGAGTTGGCCAGTACCCAAGACCGTAGCTGATGTACGAAGTTTCTTAGGATTGGCAGGATATTACAGAAGATTTGTGTCAGACTTTGCAAGGCTTTCAGCACCCATGACCCGCTTGACACGGAAGGATGTACCATTCGTTTGGTCGGCAGAATGTCAGACATCATTCGAGACTTTGAAGCAGAAGTTGATATCAGCGCCTATTCTTACATTGCCAGTTGGACCCGGAGGTTTTACAGTATACTGTGATGCGTCAGGTAAAGGACTTGGATGTGTCCTTATGCAACATGGGAAGGTGATAGCATATGCATCTAGGCAGCTTCGGGACCACGAGAAGAATTACCCAACTCATGATTTGGAGTTAGCGGCAGTAGTATTTGCTCTGAAGCTATGGAGACATTACTTATATGGTGACCGAGTGGAAATGTACACAGACCACAAAAGTCTGAAGTACATCTTTACTCAGAAGGAACTGAACATGAGGCAGAGAAGATGGTTGGAGTTGATCAAGGATTATGATGTGGAGCTTCAGTATCATCCAGGCAAGGCGAATGTGGTAGCAGACGCTCTTAGCAGAAGAGGTGGCACATTTATGTTGACAACGCAGAAGCACATCTTAGAAGACCTTCAGGAGATGGGCATCGAAATTATACTTCCTAGTGATGTAGGAATTCTGGCGAGTCTACAAGTTCAATCCGACTTGGTAGGCAGGATCAAGGCAGCTCAGGCACAGGACCCAAGGATTCAGAAGCTTAGGACAGAATGTGAGTCAGGACTCAGAAAGGAGATGAGAATTCATGAAGATGGTACACTTAGGTTTGGATCACGTCTATGTGTACCTAGTGGAGATATCAGACAGAAAGTTATGGCAGAAGCTCACAGTTCTCAGTATTCTATACATCCTGGAGGGACCAAGATGTACCAAGATATCAAGCAGCACTTCTGGTGGAATGGAATGAAGAGAGAGATAGCTAGATTCGTTTCCCGTTGCTTGGTATGTCAGCAAGTGAAGGCAGAACAGCAGAGGCCAGCTGGATTATTGCAGCCGCTTCCTATTCCAGAATGGAAATGGGAGCATATCACAATGGACTTCGTGACCGGTTTACCGAGATCACCAAGTGGTAAGGACGCTATTTGGGTGATAGTGGACCGACTTACGAAGGTAGCACATTTCTTCCTTTCAGAGTAGGGCAATCTACAGAAAAGTTGGCAGAGTTGTACATGCAGCAGATAGTCAGGCAGCATGGAGTCCATGTCAGTATTGTGTCAGACCGAGATACCCGCTTTATATCATATTTCTGGAGGAGCTTGCATCATAGTCTGGGTACCAAATTAAAATTTAGCACGGCTTACCATCCACAGACGGACGGGCAATCAGAAAGGACGATTCAGACTTTAGAAGACATGTTGCGAGCTTGCACTCTAGATTTTGGAGGGTCTTGGGAGAGTCACCTTCACTTAGTTGAGTTCTCATACAACAACAGTTATCAAGCCAGTATCCAGATGGCACCATTTGAGGTACTATATGGTAAGAAGTGTAGATCGCCGCTAGCATGGGATGATATCGGGGAAAGGAAGATGTTAGGCCCAGAAATGATTATCCAGACGGTTGAAGTGATTAAGGGAATTAGAGAACGACTTCGTGTTGCGTAGGATCGGCATCGTCATTGGGCGGACCAGCATCGTAGGCCGTTAGAGTTCTCTGTTGGGGACCACGTGTTCTTGCGGATCTCACCTACCCGTGGGGTCATTAGATTTGGCGTTTGCGGGAAGTTGAGTCCGCGATACGTAGGACCATTCATTATCCTTGATCGGATAGGCGATGTTGCTTATCGTTTGTCCCTTCCACCTTCGTTACGAGAGGTACATGACGTGTTTCATGTATCTCAATTACGGAGGTATGTATCGGACCCAAGCCATATCCTCGATCATTCTGAGCTGGTTGTTGGTACCAACCTGTCTTACGAGGAGCAGCCTGTGTCCATCTTGGACCGAAGAGAGAAGGTACTCAAGAACCGAACAATTAACCTTGTCCGGGTTGCTTGGGGTCATCACTCTTTGGAAGAGTCAACGTGGGAACGTGAGGATGATATCCGATCACGGTATCCACATCTGTTCGACTCACAAGGTATATCTTTTTCTGTGTACCTTGATTGTCTTGATTCCTCATGCTTAACCCCTTATGGGTAGAATTGCTAGATAACGTAGATTGTTAAATATGGATATGTTACTTACTATGGACATTGTAAAATGATTGCTTGATTGAATTGCTTGTACTTAGATTAGCTTAGCCCCGATGTTTCTATCCTGCTTGGATTTCAAATTCCGAGGACGGAATTTTTCTAAGGTGGGTAGAGATGTCACTCCCCGTTCCCAGAATGCGTAGTCTTATTCATGTACAACTCATGTGTATTTATTTTAGTATTTATCATGTATTACCCTGTATTTAAATTCCTTTAATTCATGTTAATTAAGTTTCTGTTAATTAATTATCTGCTCTTTAATCCTTATGTTAATTTATTTCCTGCAATTAATTTTCCGTAATTTATTTCTGCATTTTATTTCCTGCAATTTACTTCTCTGCTTTAGTTTTATTTTCGGTTGGATGAGCCCCTTAAACCCGACCCATTAAGAACCCGGCCCAACTCCCACCTACCACCCCTTTGCTACTTAAAGCTACCCTCTCCCTTCTCTTTCCTCATTCACTCCTTCTTCACCATTACTTCTTCCTCTTCCTTTCATTACTCTCTCCACCTACCAACTAGGCAAGTACATCTTGCTCTACATGAGGACCATATTTTATGGTTCAATATTCTTCCTCTCATGATTCTAAGAGAGTTTAGTGCTTAGTATTTTTGATTTCATTGGTTCATTTCTTGTAGATCTAAGTTATTGTATTTTCGGTTGTCTATGGGTTTTGATCTAGCAAACTCCTTTGTTCTCAAGTTTTGATGGTTCTATGTTGTAAAGGGTTTTATTCTACCCAATTTTGACCTTTGGAAAGTTGGATTTGGAATTGTTTGGACCAAGTTATGGACTTTTGAAGTTTTAGGGTGCAACCATAGAGTTCTTGCTGTTTGGAGAAGACAGTGAGCAGTGTATGCTAGCTTTTTAGCTGCGTCACTGAGCTGTGCGCGCTCTTTAGCGCAGTACAGTATGGAGTCCATACGCTGCCTTTTTAGGAAGCGTGTGTCTTGCATACGCTACCTTTTGGAAGCGTGTGTCGTATGGAGTTCATACGCTACCTTTTGGAAGCGTATGACTTGCATACGCTGACTTGGATGGTCAGAAGTCGTATGGAGTTCATACGCTACCTTTTGGGAGCGTATGACTTGCATACGCTGCCTTGGATAGTAAGGAGTCGTATGGAGTTCATACGCTGCCTTTTGGAAGCGTATGACTCCCATACGCTAGCTTGGCTTGAGCGTAGCTTGACCTGGGCGTACGCTGGCTTGAGCGTAGCTTGACCTGAGCGTACGCTGGCATGAGCGTAGGCTGACATGAGAGTAGCCTGCTTACCCTGGATCTTCTATAGCCCTGTATATCGATATCTTATTAGATGTTTAACCGCATCTTTATGCCGTATTTAGATCAGTTTGTCGTAGTATTTCTTGACGACATACTCGTATATTCTGCTAGTAAAGAGGAGCATGAAGACCACCTCAGGAAAGTGTTGCAGGTTCTAAGAGAGAACCAGTTGTATGCCAAGCTCAGCAAGTGTGAGTTCTGGATGGATCACATTTCATTTTTGGGTCATATTGTATCAGGAGCTGGAGTAGCAGTGGATCCCAAGAAGGTAGAAGCAGTAGAGAGTTGGCCAGTACCCAAGACCGTAGCTGATGTACGGAGTTTCTTAGGATTGGCAGGATATTACAGAAGATTTGTGTCAGACTTTGCAAGGCTTTCAGCACCCATGACCCGCTTGACACGGAAGGATGTACCATTCGTTTGGTCGGCAGAATGTCAGGCATCATTCGAGACTTTGAAGCAGAAGTTGATATCAGCGCCTATTCTTACATTGCCAGTTGGACCCGGAGGTTTTACAGTATACTGTGATGCGTCAGGTAAAGGACTTGGATGTGTCCTTATGCAACATGGGAAGGTGATAGCATATGCATCTAGGCAGCTTCGGGACCACGAGAAGAATTACCCAACTCATGATTTGGAGTTAGCGGCAGTAGTATTTGCTCTGAAGCTATGGAGACATTACTTATATGGTGACCGAGTGGAAATGTACACAGACCACAAAAGTCTGAAGTACATCTTTACTCAGAAGGAACTGAACATGAGGCAGAGAAGATGGTTGGAGTTGATCAAGGATTATGATGTGGAGCTTCAGTATCATCCAGGCAAGGCGAATGTGGTAGCAGACGCTCTTAGCAGAAGAGGTGGCGCATTTATGTTGACAACGCAGAAGCACATCTTAGAAGACCTTCAGGAGATGGGCATCGAAATTATACTTCCTAGTGATGTAGGAATTCTGGCGAGTCTACAAGTTCAATCCGACTTGGTAGGCAGGATCAAGGCAGCTCAGGCACAGGACCCAAGGATTCAGAAGCTTAGGACAGAATGTGAGTCAGGACTCAGAAAGGAGATGAGAATTCATGAAGATGGTACACTTAGGTTTGGATCACGTCTATGTGTACCTAGTGGAGATATCAGACAGGAAGTTATGGCAGAAGCTCACAGTTCTCAGTATTCTATACATCCTGGAGGGACCAAGATGTACCAAGATATCAAGCAGCACTTCTGGTGGAATGGAATGAAGAGAGAGATAGCTAGATTCGTTTCCCGTTGCTTGGTATGTCAGCAAGTGAAGGCAGAACAGCAGAGGCCAGCTGGATTATTGCAGCCGCTTCCTATTCCAGAATGGAAATGGGAGCATATCACAATGGACTTCGTGACCGGTTTACCGAGATCACCAAGTGGTAAGGACGCTATTTGGGTGATAGTGGACCGACTTACGAAGGTAGCAAATTTTCTTCCTTTCAGAGTAGGACAATCTACAGAAAAGTTGGCAGAGTTGTACATGCAGCAGATAGTCAGGCAGCATGGAGTCCCTGTCAGTATTGTGTCAGACCGAGATACCCGCTTTACATCACATTTCTGGAGGAGCTTGCATCATAGTCTGGGTACCAAATTAAAATTTAGCACGGCTTACCATCCACAGACGGACGGGCAATCAGAAAGGACGATTCAGACTTTAGAAGACATGTTGCGAGCTTGCACTCTAGATTTTGGAGGGTCTTGGCACAACAACAGATATGGGATACGATAGCGTACTCAGAACGCTGTAGAATGCCTATTATCGCGTATTCTGTCCGCTATAAATGCCCCCGCTATAATTGTCCCATGTACAAGAACTCTATAAAGTTATAGCGTTCATGAACGCTATTGATGGATTATAGCGTTCCATGGCGCTATAGACAAGTTATAGCATTTAAGAATGCTATACCAGCGTTATAGCATTTAAGAACGCTATAGGAAAGTAATAGCATTCATGAACGCTATTGAGTTACTATAGCGTCCATGAACGCTATAGATTTGTTATAGCAGTGACAAATGCTATAGAATTTACATAGCATTTACGAACGCTATAGTATCTTAATAACGTTTGTTAATGCTATAAGTTATTTATGGCGTTCGTGAACGCTGTTGATATTTAGTTGCGTTCCTGTATGTTATTATTTGTTAATAGCTTTTCGATGCACATTCGTTTTTATAACGTTTTTTTCGTGCTATTATATGTGCACCAATAGCATGTCAGAATGCATTACTATAAAGAAACAATTCATATCAGAATAGTATTACAGCACATCAAAATAGCATTGCAGATATACAAAATGCCACAGATATCTATTGCATATATACATAGAATGCGGGTATTCAAAAATTTAAATGCTTCTCGACGAATCAATCACAGAATGAATTTCGAACATAAGTAAATTCATTAATTTCACTGTCAAGAACATTCAAAATCCTTCATAATTTCTCCAAAATTAAACATTAACAGCGTAGTCAGCATTTAATTATTTCCATATATATATATCCAAAATGTTGCATATCCAAAATTTAGCTCGAACCCTTCGAGCCTATCCACAACCAAAGCTCCTCAGAAATTCTCTTACTTCATCCAACCTACACAAATATAGGGGGAAAACATTAGTGTTCCTGGTTAATAAACAAGCAGTTGAATTTATGAGTTAGCTATCAAGAGAAAATTGCCTAAAATTCTATGAGTTATAATCAACCAAACAACTGGAATCCATTGTCAGTTGAATTTATTAGTGATCCATTAATATCCATACATACTTAGCAAGTCCACAACTTGTGGCAATGGAGGGTATTGACTCCAATGTCTGAACTTTGATTGCAATTTTTGTAAGTAATATTCTTTATATTCTTTTCCTTCCTATACTAATAAGGTACCAGACTTTAGTGGTAGTTAAAAAGAAGTCATACCCCTCTAATCCTACCCCGTTTTTCAGATTGTCATACTACTTGTGAAAGTGCATCACCTTCATCTAATTGTTGGGATCCCTCTGAAGGTGGTGCAAGAAGGATTTCCTTGGTCTTTTGCTGAAATTACGATGAAGAAAACTAGAATTAGTCTCCCAACGCTTGACTGTCAATACAAGAAAAAAAAAAATACTATCCATAAGAAGATAATTGTGTTATACATACAATGAGCTCGTTGTCCTTCGAGTGCTTAGCTTTACCTTTGAGTGCTTAGCATCACCTTCATCTAATTACCTGTATGCAAAAGATTGGAAAAGAACTCAATGTACATTAGCCTAAGAATATTTTGCAAGTGAATGTCTTGTGCAAATAAGAAGCAAATACATTTTAACTATTGAGCACCCATAAATATGAAATTAGAACAACTTTCGTATTCTCCTTCATCAGTTATATTGTGTTATGTACAATCAGGTCAGGTTATTATACAATTTTAAGAGGCTCTTTTTATTATCGCATCTGCCAATATCCAAGCCATGTACCATTAAAATGAGATTGTTACTAGAGTCACATGGACACTCTAAAATAGATAGTCGACACTCCAAAATCAATGGTGTGAAGTGCTGCCATGTCCCTATCATGACATATCATGCATAATTGACGAGGATACAAGAGAGGTAACTTCACAATACGGAGGTGGAAAGAACTCAATGTATCAAACAGTGTTCTATCATATTAATGCTAGACGAGCTACAAGCAAGAACTGTGTACCTGTTGTTGCTGATAGTTCCCTTGTTCTTGAACTTGAGCTGGCTTTATTGAACTTGAGCTGGCTTTATTGAACCCTCTCAATTATCAACTACTATTCATTCTGACAATACAATACTACACCATATACTGACTCCTACAAAATGAATCTGATACACATGATGAGATGAAATAGATATCATATAGATCCTCCAAGCTTCATTTCAGAAAATTTGTTCAAACAAGATGACACCAAAAGAAAAGAAAAATACTCAAAATTAACAATATCAGGAAAATGACTACAAATTGTTGCATAACTGACTATCGAATGAATTATCTCCGATTCATGCTAAGAAGTTCCTAAACATTACTGCAGGGAACATTATTGTAGGAAAGGTAAGGCTCATTTAGCAAATAATCTTCTCACTTAATCAGGGTAAGTTCTGTCATTGAATGCAGTGCTTTGCAGCAACAACATAATGGTAAGAATGTCGACAACAGAGGCCAAGGCAACCTTCAACTCGGTTTCACAATTGTCTTCACCTACAGTAAAAAATGATAACAAGGTTAAGATCAGATTAGGAAGGTGTAAGAATTGCAACAAGTCATATTTAGTTATATCAGAGTTCTTAGATAAGCAAAAAGAGTATTCTTTAGTCACAAAAGGTCACATGAATACCTTGAGAAATGAGTAACTTAACATGCAAATTTATGATCAAGGAGAAGAAAATCAAGTAGTTGTAACAAAATTGGTAGCTTTTATTAGAAATCATATGAGTTGGCAACACTTTTTAAAGAAAAGAAAACTCTTCTCCTAGCTCTTCTTGATAAGAACTATAAAGTTGTCTGCATATTCATAGATAGAAACATAACAGGGCGTCACAAAGGGAAAAGTGTTAATTAAACAGGCTGATAGTAATGAAAGAAATACACTTCCAGTTACTTCCCACTACTCCAGAACCCAACGGGCAGACATCAGTTCTCCAGACAAAATGACAGAGAGCCCACGTTAATCAATTGAAGTGGATGGAAGAAGGGCCAGTAACCAATATACTTTTATCCCAGTTCCATGAACCAAATGCACCCTCACCCTATATTGATCACAATATCACTATTCTTCCAGCAATATAAAACTTAGAAGAACATAAAACTCCAAGATCATAAAGTGACACAAAATGCTGACATTTGCTTACATTACATAAATTATATAACCTATAAGCAAGATCGCCAAACAAGCCTCGTAGAGATGATAGACAACACTCAGATCAAAGAGATCATAATCTCTACACTAAAAATATAAAATCATAAATGAGAAACAAAATTAGCATGAAAACTCAAAACATAGTATAAAATGAGTTGATCATCATGATTTGATAGTGTTATAAACATCCAACAGAAATATCTGAATCACTTCTGTCCCTAAAAAGCAAAAGCACCGATGAAGATGATAATTTCAAGGTGACAAAAAGTTTGCATAACAAGTCAGAATATTGTAAGAAGGGTCACTCATCCAAGCTGTTATATAATATTTGCACTAAAAATCAAAATATACTTTTTCCAAAAAAGAAATAAAGAAATGAAGGTCAAATTCCAAGCTGATTAAAAAATGTGAACAAGAAGATCACAATTTCTGTAAGCAAGATCAATTCCAAGCTGACAAATAAATTGTGCACGCAAATGACTTCCCTCGCATAAATGTGACCAAAACACAATTCCAAGATAATAAGCAACAAGAAAACAATGACAAGATAAAAGGGTGTCCCGTGTCACGAGGCTCTCGCTTATGCATGCAGGGCCTGGGGAGGGTCATGATGTGTGGAGCCTAACCCCCCATATGTATGGAGAGCATGTAGGCTCTGTTTCCCTTACTGGAAACAACACCCTCCAGGTTATAAACAACATAAGCCTTAAGAAGCCTTATCGTCGGGCTAGGTGAAGTATTTTTTACATATATTTTAGGCATCTTCATAATTTTAACATGAGGCAACAAATTTTTAACAAGAAGCACATAGATTCCGCAAACACATACAGGGTTACTTTTCTGGTTGCAAATTGTTATATACAACAACAATAAAGCCTTTATCCAAAATTTCTTGGGTGCAAATTGTTATATAAATAAGATAATTAAACTCTGAACTCAAGAAGCATAAACGATCTTCTAAAACCAAGGTAATGATTACACATCCAAGCCGTACCCAGTGGATGCACAAGAAAATTTCAAGCCACATCAAATTTCCAAAATGAACAAGTTGGACGAACTGCTCATATTGAATGCAGCTTGATCCCTCAATTTGGTAATTAGGCCCACAGTTGGACGAACTGCCCATACGAATTGCAATCAATTTTATACAACAATTTTTGCATCAATAATCAGAAATAAAGCCCCAAATTTTGGAAGTTTATGATTGCTATTAAAAAAACCCTAATTTTGGAAGAATATATACCTCTGCCATTGGAGGAGATGATGGAGAATTTCAAAGACTGGAAATTTATGATTTTGTTTAGGAACACCGTTCCAAACGAATGGTGTCGTCACCGTCGTCAACCCTCGACCAGGACCGCCTCCCGACCTCATGCCTCCTTTTACCGTCGTCACACCTAAACCAAGGCTGCTCGATGATGAGCATCTGACCTCGACCAAGGCCGCTTCCCGACCCTGATGACTCCATCCGCTTTTCGACTCTGATGGTGAGGAAAAATATAGAAGGAGAAGAGAAGGGAGAAAAGGAGAGAGAAATCTAGGGATCGGGGGATACCAAGGTTGGATTTGAAATCCCATCTGTTCCCAACACATTGACATGTCACGTGAAACTCATGTGACCAAAACTTTTGAACTTTTTAATTTTTAGTAATTTTAGTAAGAGTAAAACTTTGATACCGAAGGGGGTAAATGGGGTATCAAAGTTTTGATACCCCCTATGTATGACAAGTGAGACCCCCTCAATATTTATGTATATATATATGTTTACACATTTTACGAAGAGGGAGGGGCCCACATGTCATACATAGAGGGTATCAAAACTTTGATACCCCCTTCGGTATCAAAGTTTCCTCCTTTTAGTAACGGTTATGACCATTGGTAACAAAATACTATACCTTACAAATTTTTACTTTTATTTTTTATTATTTATACTAACGGTTTTTTCCAATGTCTAACGGTTTGTTACTGTTAGAAAAGGGTAACAGTAAAAAACCGTTAGAATTTGGAAAAAATTTGTGTTAGGAAAACCTTATTTTGGTGTAGTGTATAGGTTAGTCACCAGGTTAGTCGCTAAATTACCATAATTTTGTAGTGTAAAGACTCACACACTATAAGATCCCTCACGAAAAATCTAAATAATCCCTCACGAAAATCCCAAATAATCTATCAGTCGGTCGGTCGGTCTTTAGGATTTTCGTGAGGGGAGAGAAAGACATAGAGAAGAAGATGAGGAAGAGGGAGGGTTTCGTGAGGGGAGCGTTACCTGAGGAAGAGGGAGGATTTCGTGGCAGATAGAAGGAGGGGGAGGGGTTTTCAGTTTGGCGCGCGGGTTATGAGGAGTTGAAGGGTTGGAGGAGAATACATTAAGGTTTTTTCAAACATAAGACATAGCATTTTGCTATGGACGGTACCGATTTAATTTCTAAAAATCCAACGGACGGGATCGTCCGCTATCGAGAACGCTATAAATTATACAACAAAACTGAATCGCTCCTATAACTTATTTTTTAATATAAAATAGAAAACTGTGTTGCTTCTCCCATGATTGGAACAGTAGATAGTTCAATTGTGAGCATTCGATTAACTCGGTTAACCGAACCGAATTACCAAAAACTGAATTCGACCGAAAATCGAATAACAAAAATTGAAACCAACCGAAATATCCCGTACCGAACTAAACCGAACGGAATAAATCTGTTCAATTTTCAGTTTATTTGGTTTAACCAATATTTCAGTTTATTTATTATTTTTTGTCAATATATATAGTAACTAAATATACAAAGATATATTTCGTATATATATTACTAAAAAAATTTATTCGGTTTACCAGGGAGAAGAATTTTAGATAAAATTTCTGAAAGGTTAGTGGGATTAAACCGAAACCGAATCCCAAAACCGAAACCGAAACCGAATAAGAAATTTTAGTATTTTCGAAACCGAAACCGAACCGAATTGTTTTCAAACCGAACCGAATCTCTTATTCTGTTAGGTTCGGTTCGGATTTCGGTCCAAAAACCGAATAATGCTCACCCCTAGACATACGGGCATAAAAACTATACCCTTAACAACGTTCATAACACGCTATATAAAGTTCTGTTAACAGCACTGCATAATGAACGCTATTGATAATGACATTCTAATAGCAGGGAGGCTTCAACGCTATAGATAAACTGCTATTGTATGAACGTTTAATAGCACTTCAATATGAACGCTATGGATGATTATATTATAATAGCAGGGAGGCTTGAACGCTATAGATAAACTGCTATTATATTCTATTTTAATAGCACTGTGGAAGGAACGCTATTGATGATGACATTCTATAGCAGGGAGGCTTGAACGCTATAGATAAACTGCTATTGTATGCCCTATTTGTTGTAGTATGGGAGAGTCACCTTCACTTAGTTGAGTTCTCATACAACAACAGTTATCAAGCCAGTATCCAGATGGCGTCATTTGAGGTACTATATGGTAAGAAGTGTAGATCGCCGCTAGCATGGGATGATATCGGAAAAAGGAAGATGTTAGGCCCAGAAATGATTATCCAGACGGTTGAAGTGATTAAGGGAATTAGAGAACGACTTCGTGTTGCGCAGGATCGGCATCGTCATTGGGCGGACCAGCATCGTAGGCCGTTAGAGTTCTCTGTTGGGGACCACGTGTTCTTGCGGATCTCACCTACCTGTGGGGTCATTAGATTTGGCGTTCGCGGGAAGTTGAGTCCGCGATACGTAGGACCATTCATTATCCTTGATCGGATAGGCGATGTTGCTTATCGTTTGTCCCTTCCACCTTCGTTACGAGAGGTGCATGACGTGTTTCATGTATCTCAATTACGGAGGTATGTATCGGACCCAAGCCATATCATCGATCATTCTGAGCTGGTTGTTGGTACCAACCTGTCTTACGAGGAGCAGCCTGTGTCCATCTTGGACCGAAGAGAGAAGGTACTCAAGAACCGAACAATTAACCTTGTCCGGGTTGCTTGGGGTCATCACTCTTTGGGAGAGTCAACGTGGGAACGTGAGGATGATATCCGATCACGGTATCCACATCTGTTCGACTCACAAGGTATATCTTTTTCTGTGTACCTTGATTGTCTTGATTCCTCATGCTTAATCCCTTATGGGTAGAATTGCTAGATAACGTAGATTGTTAAATATGGATATGTTACTTACTATGGACATTGTAAAATGATTGCTTGATTGAATTGCTTGTACTTAGATTAGCTTAGCCCCGATGTTTCTATCCTGCTTGGATTTCAAATTCCGAGGACGGAATTTTTCTAAGGTGGGTAGAGATGTCACTCCCCGTTCCCAGAATGCGTAGTCTTATTCATGTACAACTCATGTGTATTTATTTTAGTATTTATCATGTATTACCCTGTATTTAAATTCCTTTAATTCATGTTAATTAAGTTTCTGTTAATTAATTATCTGCTCTTTAATCCTTATGTTAATTTATTTCCTGCAATTAATTTTTCGTAATTTATTTCTGCATTTTATTTCCTGCAATTTACTTCTCTGCTTTAGTTTTATTTTCGGTTGGATGAGCCCCTTAAACCCGACCCATTAAGAACTCGGCCCAACTCCCACCTACCACCCCTTTGCTACTTAAAGCTACCCTCTCCCTTCTCTCTCCTTATTCACTCCTTCTTCACCATTACTTCTTCCTCTTCCTTTCATTACTCTCTCCACCTACCAACTAGGCAAGTACATCTTGCTCTACATGAGGACCATATTTTATGGTTCAATATTCTTCCTCTCATGATTCTAAGAGAGTTTAGTGCTTAGTATTTTTGATTTCATTGGTTCATTTCTTGTAGATCTAAGTTATTGTATTTTCGGTTGTCTATGGGTTTTGATCTAGCAAACTCCTTTGTTCTTAAGTTTTGATGGTTCTATGTTGTAGAGAGTTTTATTCTACCCAATTTTGACCTTTGGAAAGTTGGATTTGGAATTGTTTGGACCAAGTTATGGACTTTTGAAGCTTTGGGGTGCAACCATAGAGTTCTTGCTGTTTGGAGAAGACAGTGAGCAGTGTATGCTAGCTTTTTAGCTGCGTCACTGAGCTGTGCGCGCTCTTTAGCGCAGTACAGTATGGAGTCCATACGCTGCCTTTTTAGGAAGCGTGTGTCTTGCATACGCTACCTTTTGGAAGCGTGTGTCGTATGGAGTTCATACGCTACCTTTTGGAAGCGTATGACTTGCATACGCTGACTTGGATGGTCAGGAGTCGTATGGAGTTCATACGCTACCTTTTGGGAGCGTATGACTTGCATACGCTGCCTTGGATAGTAAGGAGTCGTATGGAGTTCATACGCTGCCTTTTGGAAGCGTATGACTCCCATACGCTAGCTTGGCTTGAGCGTAGCTTGACCTGGGCGTACGCTGGCTTGAGCGTAGCTTGACCTGAGCGTACGCTGGCATGAGCGTAGGCTGACATGAGAGTAGCCTGCTTACCCTGGATCTTCTATAGCCCTGTATATCGATATCTTATTAGATGTTTAACCGCATCTTTATGCCGTATTTAGATCAGTTTGTCGTAGTATTTCTTGACGACATACTCGTATATTCTGCTAGTAAAGAGGAGCATGAAGACCACCTCAGGAAAGTGTTGCAGGTTCTAAGAGAGAACCAGTTGTATGCCAAGCTCAGCAAGTGTGAGTTCTGGATGGATCACATTTCATTTTTGGGTCATATTGTATCAGGAGCTGGAGTAGCAGTGGATCCCAAGAAGGTAGAAGCAGTAGAGAGTTGGCCAGTACCCAAGACCGTAGCTGATGTACGGAGTTTCTTAGGATTGGCAGGATATTACAGAAGATTTGTGTCAGACTTTGCAAGGCTTTCAGCACCCATGACCCGCTTGACACGGAAGGATGTACCATTCGTTTGGTCGGCAGAATGTCAGGCATCATTCGAGACTTTGAAGCAGAAGTTGATATCAGCGCCTATTCTTACATTGCCAGTTGGACCCGGAGGTTTTACAGTATACTGTGATGCGTCAGGTAAAGGACTTGGATGTGTCCTTATGCAACATGGGAAGGTGATAGCATATGCATCTAGGCAGCTTCGGGACCACGAGAAGAATTACCCAACTCATGATTTGGAGTTAGCGGCAGTAGTATTTGCTCTGAAGCTATGGAGACATTACTTATATGGTGACCGAGTGGAAATGTACACAGACCATAAAAGTCTGAAGTACATCTTTACTCAGAAGGAACTGAACATGAGGCAGAGAAGATGGTTGGAGTTGATCAAGGATTATGATGTGGAGCTTCAGTATCATCCAGGCAAGGCGAATGTGGTAGCAGACGCTCTTAGCAGAAGAGGTGGCGCATTTATGTTGACAACGCAGAAGCACATCTTAGAAGACCTTCAGGAGATGGGCATCAAAATTATACTTCCTAGTGATGTAGGAATTCTGGCGAGTCTACAAGTTCAATCCGACTTGGTAGGCAGGATCAAGGCAGCTCAGGCACAGGACCCAAGGATTCAGAAGCTTAGGACAGAATGTGAGTCAGGACTCAGAAAGGAGATGAGAATTCATGAAGATGGTACACTTAGGTTTGGATCACGTCTATGTGTACCTAGTGGAGATATCAGACAGGAAGTTATGGCAGAAGCTCACAGTTCTCAGTATTCTATATATCCTAGAGGGACCAAGATGTACCAAGATATCAAGCAGCACTTCTGGTGGAATGGAATGAAGAGAGAGATAGCTAGATTCATTTTCCGTTGCTTGGTATGTCAGCAAGTGAAGGCAGAACAGCAGAGGCCAGCTGGATTATTGCAGCCGCTTCCTATTCCAGAATAGAAATGGGAGCATATCACAATGGACTTCGTGACCGGTTTACCGAGATCACCAAGTGGTAAGGACGCTATTTGGGTGATAGTGGACCGACTTACGAAGGTAGCACATTTTCTTCCTTTCAGAGTAGGGCAATCTACAGAAAAGTTGGCAGAGTTGTACATGCAGCAGATAGTCAGGCAGCATGGAGTCTCTGTCAGTATTGTGTCAGACCGAGATACCCGCTTTACATCATATTTCTGGAGGAGCTTGCATCATAGTCTGGGTACCAAATTAAAATTTAGCACGGCTTACCATCCACAGACGGACGGACAATCAGAAAGGACGATTCAGACTTTAGAAGACATGTTGCGAGCTTGCACTCTAGATTTTGGAGGGTCTTGGGAGAGTCACCTTCACTTAGTTGAGTTCTCATACAACAACAGTTATCAAGCCAGTATCCAGATGGCGCCATTTGAGGTACTATATGGTAAGAAGTGTAGATCGTCGCTAGCATGGGATGATATCGGGGAAAGGAAGATGTTAGGCCCAGAAATGATTATCCAGACGGTTGAAGTGATTAAGGGAATTAGAGAACGACTTCGTGTTACGCAGGATCGGCATCGTCATTGGGCGGACCAGCATCGTAGGCCGTTAGAGTTCTCTGTTGGGGACCACGTGTTCTTGCGGATCTCACCTACCCGTGGGGTCATTAGATTTGGCGTTCGCGGAAAGTTGAGTCCGCGATACGTAGGACCATTCATTATCCTTGATCGGATAGGCGATGTTGCTTATCGTTTGTCCCTTCCACCTTCGTTACGAGAGGTGCATGACGTATTTCATGTATCTCAATTACGGAGGTATGTATCGGACCCAAGCCATATCCTCGATCATTCTGAGCTGGTTGTTGGTACCAACCTGTCTTACGAGGAGCAGCCTGTGTCCATCTTGGACCGAAGAGAGAAGGTACTCAAGAACCGAACAATTAACCTTTTCCGGGTTGCTTGGGGTCATCACTCTTTGGGAGAGTCAACGTGGGAACGTGAGGATGATATCCGATCACGGTATCCACATCTGTTCGACTCACAAGGTATATCTTTTTCTGTGTACCTTGATTGTCTTGATTCCTCATGCTTAACCCCTTATGGGTAGAATTGCTAGATAACGTAGATTGTTAAATATGGATATGTTACTTACTATGGACATTGTAAAATGATTGCTTGATTGAATTGCTTGTACTTAGATTAGCTTAGCCCCGATGTTTCTATCCTGCTTGGATTTCAAATTCCGAGGACGAAATTTTTCTAAGGTGGGTAGAGATGTCACTCCCCGTTCCCAGAATGCGTAGTATTATTCATGTACAACTCATGTGCATTTATTTTAGTATTTATCATGTATTACCCTGTATTTAAATTCCTTTAATTCATGTTAATTAAGTTTCTGTTAATTAATTATCTGCTCTTTAATCCTTATGTTAATTTATTTCCTGCAATTAATTTTTCGTAATTTATTTCTGCATTTTATTTCCTGCAATTTACTTCTCTGCTTTAGTTTTATTTTCGGTTGGATGAGCCCCTTAAACCCGATCCATTAAGAACCCGGCCCAACTCCCACCTACCACCCCTTTGCTACTTAAAGCTACCCTCTCCCTTCTCTCTCCTCATTCACTCCTTCTTCACCATTACTTCTTCCTCTTCCTTTCATTACTCTCTCCACCTACCAACTAGGCAAGTACATCTTGCTCTACATGAGGACCATATTTTATGGTTCAATATTCTTCCTCTCATGATTCTAAGAGAGTTTAGTGCTTAGTATTTTTGATTTCATTGGTTCATTTCTTGTAGATCTAAGTTATTGTATTTTCGGTTGTCTATGGGTTTTGATCTAGCAAACTCCTTTGTTCTCAAGTTTTGATGGTTCTATATTGTAGAGAGTTTTATTCTACCCAATTTTGACCTTTGGAAAGTTGGATTTGGAATTGTTTGGACCAAGTTATGGACTTTTGAAGCTTTGGGGTGCAACCATAGAGTTCTTGCTGTTTGGAGAAGACAGTGAGCAGTGTATGCTAGCTTTTTAGCTGCGTCACTGAGCTGTGCACGCTCTTTAGCGCAGTACAGTATGGAGTCCATACGCTGCCTTTTTAGGAAGCGTGTGTCTTGCATACGCTACCTTTTGGAAGCGTGTGTCGTATGGAGTTCATACGCTACCTTTTGGAAGCGTATGACTTGCATACGCTGACTTGGATGGTCAGGAGTCGTATGGAGTTCATACGCTACAGTTTGGGAGCGTATGACTTGCATACGCTGCCTGTATATCGATATCTTATTAGATGTTTAACGTCCATTTTATATCCTTACGCCTTTTTGCATAAACTTGATATAATCATGATATGCTAGTATTTCTGTTAATTATAGATTGTTACGTAGGATGTACCATGTGTCATGAATTGAGTTATAGATACCCAGATTGACTAGAATTAAACCCTGAGAGTTGTAGACTCGACCCCACTGAATGCAAATTGACTTTCATGCCTTGCCACCATTGATAATGATTGTGATCTTGACTAAATTGATCATGCGTTTCTAATTGGAACCAAGAGACTGGCTAGTCGTCTTATTGAATGAAATGAATGAGACACGTTCATGTTATGAACTATTGTACTCGACTGGCTGATCCCGAATATTGACATACATGCACATGCAGGCTTCAATCTATTTATTTATTTATTTATTTAGTTATTTTTCTACAAAAGAAGCATGTGTACTTTATGGTCAAGGCATGATTACCGTGGATAGATTTGATTGTTGTATTACGCTATATAAGACCTGCAACCTAACCGTACTGGTATCGTTGTAGAGTTGTGCATATCGTACCCCGTACGAAAGTACTCATTTGAATGACCATGATCCACGGCATGGGATTTCACTCAACGTAGAGACTATTAAGTTAAATAAAATAATGATTGCATGGAGAGAATGGATTTCCGAATTCTTACATGGCAGCCCCCTTGGGACGAGTAGTACCCGACGGGCCGGCTGGTTCCCACAGATACTGTAAATATGCCACACGTGCAGGGAACAGTATCTGCTTTTATTATTATTGTATATTGTATATTGACGGGCGTCCTGCTATGACTCGTCTAATTCATGCATGGGCCAATTGATCGACTGGATAGACTAGCCTTGCTTGCACATAGTAAGAACTGAGGAATCCCTAATTGCATTATTCCAGGATAACTTGGGACTCATAATAGCAAGCCGTAGGAGTTGATTGGCCTTTCAAGATGATTTGTTTGTGCACTGTACTCTGTTACCTAACTGGGATGATCAGAATGTCAGGACATGACGGGCCAACTTCTGTCCTTGTTTGGTTGGGAGGTTGGTTCGAAGTGTCTTGATGTGATGTGAGTTCTAGTAGCAAGCAGAGATCTATTATTATTATTCTCTTACTTACTGGTTTTAGTTCTCATGTCGTGCTCCCTTGTGGTACTTGCTATTAGAGGTCTAACCTCTCTGGTTTTGTATGGCCAGATTTAGAGCCAGTTTCCGAGGACTCAGCGTACTTCCACCTCCAAGATGGTCAATACTAGAGGAATGATCGCAGGAGGCCTCGAGTGGGTTCCTTAACTTCACCACTCGTTTTGTTATCTACTTTATACCTTGCCGTTTGGCACCGACATGTTAGTCGGATTGTCTTGTACTTACTTTTGCATAATTATAATTAAGTCAGACTGCAGCTGATAACAATTGCGTATACTTACTACATCATCTGGCTGTATTTTGTAAAGTCAGATCTCAAGAACATTTTGACTAAGCGTTTGGGACGCCTTACTGCTTTACCTTACATGTTCTATATTTCTGTTTCTTGTTTGAATGATTGAGACAATAGATGTGTAATGACCATAGTAAGACTTTTATGTAGTATGCACCCCCTCGTCTGGTTAGACAGCATTGATCGTATTATACGGTATTCATCTACCCGTAATACGTAGCTGGCTGAGTCACTCCCCCGCTCTCCAGTATTCTGGTTCTGGGGCGTGACATCAGTACCTTGACAAGTTCGTGGTGGTCTTTATAGACGATATCTTGATCTATTCGAAGACGCAGGAGGAGCATGAGGAGCACTTGAGAGTTGTGTTAGAGACTCTGAGGAGGAAGCAACTCTACAGGAAGCTTTCGAAGTGTGAGTTCTTCTTAGACCAGGTGGAGTTCCTAGGTCATGTTGTGACCGAGCACGGGATTTCAGTAGACCAGAGGAAGATTTCGGCAGTAGAGTCTTGGTCTACGCACAGTTCAGTTGCCGAGGTTCGGAGCTTTCTGGGTTTAGCTGGCTATTACCGGAAGTTCGTCCAGGACTTCTCGAGGATTGCAGAGCCGATGACTAGACTCACCAGGAAGGACGTGGAGTTCGTCTGGAATGATGAGTGTCAGGCTGCATTCGATGAGCTGAAGAGGAGGTTGACTTCAGCTTCGATCCTGACTTTGCCATCTGGGTCAGGAGGGTTCTCGATCTTCAGCGATGCTTCTGGGAAGGGTTTAGGGTGTGTTCTTCAACAGCACGGGAAGGTGATTGCCTATGCATCTAGGCAGTTGCATCCTCATGAGAAGAACTATCCTACTCATGATCTGGAGTTGGCCACGGTTATATTTGCTTTGAAGTTGTGGAAGCATTACCTGTACGGAGAGCGAGTTGAGATCTTCACAGATCACAAGAGCTTGAAGTACGTGTTCACTCAGAAGGAGTTGAACATGCGGCAGAGGCGGTGGTTAGAGCTGATGAAGGACTTCGATATATCCTTGCAGTACCATCCGGGGAAGGCCAACGTAGTTGCAGATGCCTTGAGCAGGTATCCTGTTGCTATGTTCTTGACGACAGATCGTTATTTGTTGGCCGACCTGGATAGTTTTGGTATCGAGCTCATCATTCCGGGCATGGAGATCCAGATGTGGGGTTTGCAGATTCAGTCTGAGCTGATGGATAGAGTCAGGTCAGCGCAGTATGATGATGATGCCCTGAGGAGCATCAGGGAGCAGGTGAGGATGGGCTTGCTTGACGATTTCTCTGTAGCCGAAGACGGGTCGTTGCGGTACGGTACTAGGCTGTGCGTTCCGCGTGGAGAGCTTCGGAAGGAGGTTCTTCAGGAGGCGCATCGCTCTCAGTATTCTATGCATCTTGGAGCCAACAAGATGTATAGGGACCTGAGAGAGCACGTATGGTGGTATGGCATGAAGCGCGAGGTAGCTCAGTTTATATCTCGTTGTCTTGTGTGTCAGCAGGTGAAGGCCGAGAGGCAGAGACCAGGTGGATTGCTACAGCCGCTACCCATTTCCGAGTGGAAGTGGGAGCACATCACCATGGACTTTGTATCTGGACTTCCACGGTCGCCAGGAGGGAAGGACGCGGTTTGGGTCATAGTTGATAGATTGACCAAATCGGCCCACTTTTTGCCTTTCAAAGTGGGTTTGTCTACGGAGAGGCTGGCTGAACTGTATGTTCGTCAGATTATGAGATTGCACGGAGTTCCGGTGAGCATAGTTTCAGATCGGGATAGCCGATTCACTTCCCACTTCTGGAGGAGTTTGCAGGCTAGCTTGGACACCTCGCTCAAGTTTAGTACTGCTTATCATCCTCAGACAGACGGGCAGTCGGAGAGGACCATCCAGACCTTGGAGGATATGCTTCGCACATGTGTGCTAGATCTCGGGGGTTCTTGGAAGGACCATCTTCACCTGGTAGAGTTTGCTTACAACAACAGCTACCAGGCCAGTATAGAGATGTCACCATTTGAGGCTCTATATGGACGGAGATGCCGTACTCCTTTGTCTTGGGACGATGTTGGCGAGCGGGCACTTCTTGGGCCGGAGATGGTTGTGGATGCGGCCGAGAAGGTCAGATTGATTAGAGACAGACTCCGGGTGGCTCAGGATAGGCAGCGGCATTGGGCCGATAGTCGCCGAAGACCGTTAGAGTTCGAGGTTAGTTTTAGTTCTTGTCATGTTTGTTGTGGTTGTTGTTAGTTGTGTGTTGAGTTTTTGTCTTGTGTCTAGGTTGGTGACATGGTATTTCTGAGGATATCCCCGACACGTGGCACTATTCGCTTTGGCGGCGGTGGGAAGCTCAGTCCGCGCTATATCGGACCTTTCATCATCTTAGAGAGGATCGGTGCAGTAGCCTACCGACTGGACTTGCCTACCAGGCTCGAGGGAGTGTACAACGTGTTTCATGTATCCCAGCTGAGGCGGTACGTGGCAGATCCTAGCCACGTATTGGACCATTCAGCGATACAGGTGGGAACTACTCTCAGCTATCCAGAGCAGCCAGTGGAGATTCTGGATCGCAGGGAGAAGGTGCTCCGGAACCAGGTCATACCCTTGGTTCGGGTTGCATGGAGACATCACTCTCCAGGTGAGTCTACCTGGGAGAGGGAGGATGACATGCGGGAGCGTTTCCCTTATCTTTTCGCGCCCTGAGGTATAAATTTATTTCCTTTAATTCTGTTGTGATTTCCTGTGCTTGTTGTCTTCAATTTCGAGGACGAAATTTTTTTAAGGTGGATAGACTTGTCACCCTCACTTTTCCCAGTTAGGGGTAAAATGGTAATTTTCTATTTTATAATATTTTTGGAAATTTTATTTCGTGAATATTATTATTTAATTATTATAGGAGTCGGGTTCGAATTTCATCGCATTTCGAGTTAATTCGGGACCCCGGTGAATTTCGACTTGAGCTGTAATTAGCCTGTTAGCTAACCATGGCCCACCACACTAAATTTTAGGGTTTAAGAGTTTGGACTAGTTGTCCATGAGTAATCTAGTTTAATTATGATTTTTAATTATTTTAAGCAACTTCCTAAACCTAATTTGGAATTTATTTAATATTAGGCTTAGGGAGGGGCAAACTTGTAATTTACAAGTGCCCCTCACACCCTCACCATGCCATGTTTGGCCGGCCCCTATAGGCACCCTCCCTCCACCTCTTTTACTTCATCACCAAGTTAAACTCTCTCTCTTCAATTCTTTCTTTCAACTTCTCCTTCTTCCTCTTCAACCTACTAATTAGGTAAGCTTTAATCTTCTAATTTAATTCTCTTTTGCATATAGTTCATTCACATTAAATGGAGAGGAGAAGATTCTCTACCATTTGCCCACAAATTTGTAGGTTTTTCATAGAAAAATAGGTTAATAATTTATTAGGATTTAATCATTTTGAGAGTGATATATATATATATATATATATATATATATATATATATATATATATATATATATATATATATATATATATACATGTGTATTTATGTGTGTATTTATATATGTATTTGTGTGTGTGTAGAGGAGGGTGATATTTGTGTCATGGGGATGGTGGTGTTGTGAGAGTGGTGTGTGTGTGTTTGTGTTGTGTGAGGATGTGTGTGTGTATATATATATATATATATATATATATATATATATATATATATATATATATAGTTATATGAGTGTATTTATATATATATATATAGATATGAGTGTATTTATATATATATATATGGATGTGTGTATATGGATGTGTGTGTGTTATATATATATTTAGAGGGATGGATAGATATCTAGATAGATTATAGATAGATATCTAGTTATATATATATATATATATATATATATATATATATATATATATATATATATATATATATATATATGAAGTGTATATATATAGAAAGAAGTAAAGGAGATGAAAAAGAAGAAGAAGAAGAAGAAGAAGAAGGGCAGCCACAGCAGCAGCTGTGCTGCAGTAGCAGCAGCAGCCAAGTGCTGCTGCCAGGAAAGAAACCCCCCCTAGTGTTTTGGTCTATTTACCCCCCCTTTACCTATACATATAGGTATATATATAGATATATATATGTATTATATATGGTTAGAATCGTAGAGAAGAGTAGAAGAAGATTATGGAATGAGAAATTAGAAAAGGATTTGAGGTTGGGAGGAAAGATTGAAAGAAGTTAGAAGAATAGGAAGAAAGCTAGAATAGGAAAAAGGGAAAAACCGAGTTAGAGGGCGAAACGGAGCTCGGAGTATCCGATTGAGTTAAAACTTGGCGTGGGGCATGAATACGTGATTTAGATTTTGCGGGTAGGCTTCCGGGTGAAATTCGGGATTGTAGGGCGCCGGTATCACGCCGTACCATTCCGTATCTTGAAATATTCAAGATACCGGCAATGGGCCGTAACATGGACTAGATGTCCATTTTACTTAGGTATCTTGGTAGTTAATATATGTATAGGCTAGTACCTTACTACCCTAGGAAGCTCGGGTCAAAATACCAAGCGTAGGTAGGCTAACTGGATAGTTGCCGAAGCTAGAATTTTACCATTTTTAAGGGTAAAATAGGATATTGGCCTACGGCCAAGATATGAGTTTCGAAGTCCAAGATGGACTTGGATATGGGTTGTAGAGGTTGGTAATAGTTAGAAATAGTCGCCTAGACCTAGTCTTGGCCCCGGTTGACCACGGTTGACTTTTTTGGACCAAAAGTCAACTATGGGTCAACACTTTACCCAAATTAGTCCCGATTTCCATTAGACTTGTGTAGTTGACCAAAAGTCAACTATTAGTCACCATTGACCTAGGGTTGACCATGGTTGACCTAGAGTTGACCAGAGTTGACCAGTTGACCAAAAGTCAACTGTAGGCCAACTCTTGATCCCGTTTGACTTTCTTCGACTTGTTTTGACCCGTGATGCCTGGTATGACCTAGGATTGACTTGGTTAGGCTTAGATTGACTTGATATAACTTGATTTGACCTAGATTGACTTGACAGGACTTAGTGTGACTCAGTGAGACCTAGTTTGACCTAGATTGTATATCATTAATTGTAAATCATTCCTAAACTTGTTTAAACCTAAATTAACTTACAGTATCTCATATTTAGGTCTTCTGATACCGCTCTGAGCATTGATATACCATACAGCTCAGGACAGCAGGCGAGTACATTCACTGATAGTTTTTATTGTCTTGATATTTGCTATATCCGATTCAGTCGTAGTGTCTTACTTGATTCTCAGACACGATAGTTCACGGACTAGTATTGTCGGATTCCTGTCATGAGATGTCATTCCTGGATTTCTTGGGATACTGGTACTTGCTTAATCTTGATTCTCGTACTTGTATTGATGCCGATTCCTGAAGTGGACTTGCTCCCCTATTTGGAAATCCCGCGTCATGACGTGCTATGTCCGGATCCGTATACTATTCGGGGAATGGGGAATATTATAGATAGTGTGATCAATGCCCACCTTGAGTTACTACTTGTATCATAGCTATACCCTCACCACACGATGGGTATAGCCTGACCTGTGGTACTACTTGCTCCATAGCTTACCATCCCGGCCGGGCCGAGTCCACGTACTTGTAGCCGGTCGGCTGGAAGCCTGATTCTTGACCCATACCGATCACATTAGGCTATAATGTTCGAGGCACATTTTATATTTACTTTTCCTGTCATATATCATGTTCTGTTCTATATTCAGTACTTTCTCACCATGCATGATATACAGTTACTCACATGCTCTATATGCCTTTACATTGTACCTTGTTTTGGAGACTAAGTTCTGCTCGGGAGAAGAGTTACAACCCCGGTCCTTGTTTGGTTTAAGGATTGTAACTCGGCTTCCGAATGGTCCCAAGTCTTCATATATCTTTGTCTCGTAGTTCATTATACTGTCTCTTATAGAACTTGTCAATTCACATGGAACTGCTGTTAGTGTTTGTACTTGCTCATTTCCTGACAGGATACCGTTATGATATATTACAGATGATTCTGATGCGGACTGCTCGACCTATTATGGGCTCGAGTCAGATGGAGTAGCCTTAGATCGTGGCCTTATAGTAGAGCCACTAGATTTTGTACTTCCAGAGTAGTGTAGGTTAGCTAGGTTTGACTGGACTGCGATCCAGCTAGCTTATCAGACTGTAGTTCTATATTCTATTTTGATACTCTGTGATGTATATATCTGGGCTTGTATTGGACTCTGCACTTATTTACTCTTTCATCTATCATATGTCTTTCCTCTGAGCTATCTACCTTAGTTTTATTCTGTGATTGAGACTGTATTGATATGTCACCTCCATTCGGAGAGTATATACTGTACAGGTACATTTTAACTGTTAGTCGTAGGTATTTACAGACGTTATATACAGCGTTCTACCGCCGATTCTGCGGCGTAGGCTGGACGTACCCACTTCTCGTGCCCCTCATAAGGGTGCGGGTCGTGACACTGTCCCAAGGACGCGAAGGTGAATTTGGAGGTATGCGACAAGTTGTGGAGGCTGTCGCTGCCGGTCGGAGCCGACAGGGACCACCCGGTGGCGAACCCGTTCGGGCGGGAGAGCGCGAGCCTGGAGGCGGTCGAGCTCGCGCCCGTGCTGGTCGTGGTCGCGGAGCGCGTCCTGCTGAGGGACAGGGGGAGGGAGTACGGCGAGAGGCTGAGGGGGATGGGGAAGAAGGTGGAGGTGGTGGAGTTTGAAGGGCAGCAGCACGGCTTCTTCCTCGACGAGCCGGAGCTGGAAGCGTCCGTCGAGCTGATGGCAATGCTTAGGAAGTTCGTCCTCGACAATGGCAGTAGTGTTAATTGCTCGAGCTCCTGATAGTGCTTCATTTGTAATTTTATTTACGTGTGATGAAATCATGAAAGTACTATTTCAGGTGATATATTTCCACTGGATGAAGGATGAATTAGGTCGCCTATGGAAAGTATCTACGTAAGGACAGGTTATTTGAAGCTTTATTTATGTCACTAAAATTATTATTGAGCAATCTTATACTGATATTGTTCACACACATTAGCATATTTCATCAAGGTATCTAATGGGCTGGTCCAGCCAAATTCGGATTGTGCTGACTAGTCTCGAACCAACTCAAACCCGACTGGAATAATAGGGCTGGGTTTCCTCCGCGACACCAACACGGTAATCCGGTAGTCTGGTCTGATTCGGCCACAATCCCATGTGACCACTGGATTTATTTTGTCATTTTACTTCCCTACTTGACTTAGTTGACTAATTGGAGGAATTTTTTTTTTCTCTCCAACAATTATATTTCAGGAATAATATCACACACCCAAAGAAGTCATCGTACAAATCTAAGTTGACTTGTACAAGATTAATATTTATGACATAAATCTGTTGACTTGTATAAGATTAATATCTCTGACTCAAATCTCAAGAATTATCATGCAACAGAATATTCAAGCTTTAATTGTGAAAATAATAAACAACTGTCTATAAGAATCTTTTAGAGCCAAGAAACAGAACGATGATTTAGAGTCCAATTGTACCATAACTTTCAGCAAAAATCACAATACAAAAAACACGTTTAAGGAACTAAGGTATTGAACTATTTCACTACATTATGTCCAAGGGCGTAGGCACTGGCACATGGTGCCGAGGGGCGTGGCTGCGGCCCCTGAAATTATATTTTTTTTTGTAAATTTTTTATATAAGAAAGTTGTACTGGTTTTAGGCTTGCAGTGTAGAGTCATCAAGGGCGTAGGCACAATTTTGAGTGTAGACCGTGTGGAGTACATAGTACCTACCTATTGAAAGCACTCTAGAAAGTATTGAAAGCAGAACTCTCCTTTGTTTTCAGTGTACAGACAGTGTAGAGTACATAGTACCCAACCTGAAGTCCCTAGTGTTTTCAGCCTTCAGACGTGAATTAGAGATGGCAAGGAGATGTACCTAGGAGTGAGTATTAGGTTTATTCGGTTCCAACCGAGTAGGATAATCAAAAATTGAATTGGACCGAAATCGAATAAGCAAAATCGAAACCGAACCAAATTGGTCAATAATCGAACCGAACCGAACCGAATTAAATCGGTTCGGTTTTCGGTTTATTCGATTTTTTGGTTTATTTGTGTTTTTTTTTGTTTATATATATATATATATATATATATATATATATATATATATATATATATATATATATATAAACTAAAATTTCTTATTCAGTTTTCGGTTTTGGACCGAAACCGAAATCCAAAACCAAAACCGAAACCGAATAAGAAAATTTAGTATTTTCAAAACCAAAATCGAACCGATTTTTTTTAAAACCGAACCGAATCTCTTATTCGGTTCGGTTCGATTCGGTTCGATTTTCGGTTGAAAACCGAATAATGCTCACCCCTACATGTACCTAGTACCTACCTATTGAAAGCACGGTAGAAAGTATTCATTCTTTGTAAAGTTCACTATTCTGACAAGGAGAGGTACCTACCTATCTAACTTCAGTGCAAAGTGTTCCTTTGGAAGTGTGACTGATTGGCAAGAACATGAGGATTAAGACCTTGATGCATTCCCAGGATCAACTGCATATTCCTGGATGCACTAGACAGTTACCCAGTCAGCAATAAACCAAGCCACATCATCCGATCAGCCATGTCAGCTACAATTAGCCACGTCAGCCTCTGACATACAGTTATACAGCCTGTCCTTCAAGGCTGGATGAGCAACTGCATATAAAAGGAGAAGGAGAGGATTAGAAAGTTATGTGTGAGCTGTATCTTCATTTCTTAGTGCAATTTACTATAGCATTTACCTGCAATTTCCTTTGTAGCTTTGTTCTTCCATTCAATAAAGTAGTTCTTCCCCAATTTACTTGCTGTTATGTCAAATCCTATGAAATCACCACCTGTTTCTGGAAATCTAGGTCGAGGACCTACCAATTTGGTATCAAAGCCGTACGATCCCCACTTCGGAGCGTACGGAAGTCCGATCTCGAGCTCGAGCAGCCATGGTGTACGGCGATGCTCGTCGGAGGAGCAACGACGTCCGGAGGAACCTCGGTATGGCTGGGGATCTCCTCATTACGGTTACGGATGGGGATCCCATCTACGATCCTCTACGCCGGCTATGGAGTCACAGCCTCCGCCACCACCACCCGAGCATGACCCCTACTGCTATCAACTGTCATCGCATCAACAATGGCAGTACTCTCCACCGGAACAGCCACCACAGACATCGATTTCGAGTTGGAGCTCACGACAAGGGTTTCCAGAGGATCCTCGCCACCAGATCGTGGAGGAAAGCCTCCGATCTCTCGAAGGTACTCTTCTAAATTTAGATCACAAACTAAATATGTTGGATGATTGGATGAAGTATAGGAGGGAAGTTTATCCTTCGTATTTTCATGCCATGGAGCCACCGCCACCCGGACCGGACTACGGCTATCCACCGGTGATGACAGCACCGTTTCTGGCGCAGTTTCAGCAACATATCTCACCTCCGCAGCAGTACGAAGCTTCACAGTCCCTTCCTCAACCACCAGAGCAACAATGTCAGAGTCTGCAGCAGCATGAAGAGATTGAACCGAAGGTGCTTGATGAAATGCCCGTGAGGAAGCTTGGAAGTACGAGTTGGTGCCGTAGGTGCAAAATTGAGTGTGAATCCATGGAGGGATTAGTTATCCATTCACTGACAAGAGAGCATCAAAACAATACCATGACTTTGGTTACGAAGATCAAGCAAAACATTCCTTCAACTACAAAATATGCTCGGGCAGCAGCTACAAAGAGTGTCCAGGCAAGTAACGTTGATGTTGCTATTACACACATAACCTCGGAAGACGACTCTAAGCTAAATGTTGCTTCCACAAAGTTGGAGCCTGCAAAACCAAATCAAGAGGCTGTTCTTCTGAATCTCAAGGATGATGTTGTATCTGTAGAAGACCCCGCAAACAGGCTTGCACTGTTTTTATTTTCAGAAGGAGGGCAACCAGCAACAGCTGCCGGTAATGGATCGTGGGAAGATAGCTTGTTTGGAGATGAACATAATATGAAGCCAAGCTCGGTTGAAGACATTAGAGATGTAACTGCTGCAGCACTGTCTTCAAGGAGCAACACTTATGAAGGTGTCAAAGACTTGGTCCACACCGAGAATGGACTTACAGGCCTGTCCATCAACCCAGATTCCGCACTCGCTATCACTGTAAGTTACCCTTGGGCTATTGCAAGAAGTAGGGATCATAAAATAATAATATGAAACCCAGGTATCTCTCTCTTTATGTTTCTTCAAGTATCAGATAGTAGCGAGTATCAAGTTCAAAGTGATTTCAAGGATGCAGTTGATGTTTGTTTACCATTATTACAAGCTGTTGATTGGGATGAGTACTGGGACAAGTTCAACAATGAAGTAATGCAAATTCCAATCACCTTCAAGCTGAAATACTTCAGGTCTGTACTGTGGGATCCCGGGAAATTCAAAAAGGGAATAGGGAGAGTAATACTAGCTGGTGATACCTCTCTATTCAGTTCATCCAAGGAGGAGGCCTGGCTTGAATGGGAGCAAACATGTTTTCTCAAGTATGCTTGGGTGCTCGACAAGTTTAAGACTGAGCTCTGGAAAATTGAAACGACCAAGGAGGAGTATGCTTCCTTCTACAAGAACCTTACCTATGCCAGAAGGGAACATCTGTCAGTGAAGCATCTCTCGGTTGAAAGTTTAAAGAAATCAGAAGAAGTTGCTTCTGCCACTGTAAGGAAAGTGGACTATATGGTTGTTTACACTTTTGATCTTGTAGAAGCTGTTCACAAAGCTACTGGGAATCTTGAGGAGCCATTGGAGGGATTTCCTATAGTTGTTGATGCAGGAAATGGACCAGAAGGATTCTTTTGGCGAAAGGTACTTGAACCTCTAGGTGCAATTATTTCTTGCAACCAATTCTTGGAGCCTGATGGTATGCTTCCCAACCATATTCCCAATCCTGAAGACAAAAATGCAATGAAAACGATACCCCAGGCAGTCCAAGAGACTAAAGCGGATTTAAGCATCATCTTTGACAAGGATGTTGACAAAGCAGCTGCTGTAGATTCTAGTGGGCGTGAATTCAACCTCAATCGACCAATTGCTTTAATGCCTGCTATTGCCCTTGAACAACATCCAGGAATCCAACTTCTCAGTATCACTCACTCCCAAATTTCAATTAAAATGATTTCTGCTGCTACTAACCTCGAAGAAGCTCTAAAAGGAACATTGACAGTTAGACCTTTTCCTCTTGGGACATCATTCAGTAGCAAGATGGAGAAACATTGTACTCATTTTTTGGGTGAAAAAATTACATCAAATGAGGAAGTGAAGTCAAGGCTTGAGAAATTTTGGCTTGAAGAAACAGGTGTTCCTGGTATCTCTTCATTCCAAGAATGGCTTGAGATTAGTGTTGTTCTTTGGCAAACAGATGTTATTCACAGAGAGTGTGGCCAAGTCATTCCAACAACAAGAAGAAACCTCTATGCTTTCCAGTTGACTGCCAAGCCTAGTCTTGAGCCAATTTCAAGTAAGCATGCAACTGTTATTCCCTGTCTTGATGAACCAGATGCACACAAGGTACTGACTAAACTGAGGATGGTATGGGATCCAGGTCCTACTTCAGTTCAAGTGATAAATATTCATGTCATCACAACATTAGTACCACCTCAGGATACTACTATGAAGGTTGAAGCTATGAAGTCCTTAGTGGCAATTTTTAGGTCCGTGGGGCATTGTATGAACAAACAGTTCAGAATACCAGATGCCAATTCTCTAAAAAATCCAGCTGCAGTTATGGGTAATGATGAAGGTGGAAATGATCTCTCCGATGTGGGTACAGAGAGTGCAGAGCTCACTCAAGCTACCAAAATCGAAAAGGATGGTTTCATGGTGTGGGATCCAGGAATTGGGCATTAGACTGGAATGAGCTATGGTTGTGAGCAGTTAGATATGAACCTGATTAAGTTCAGAAATCAGTGATCAGCGCAGTATCATCACTAATTCAGTGGAAGGAAGGGGATGAGGAATCTGCTACTTGGGTTCCTTACGAAAGTTTATCAAGGATTTTCCTCTTTTTGACCTTGAGACAAGGTCAATTTAAGGAGAGGGGAGTTGATGCATTCCCAGGATCAACTGCATATTCCTGGATGCACTAGACAGTTACCCAGTCAGCAATAAACCAAGCCACATCATCCAATCAGCCATGTCAGCTACAATTAGCCACGTCAGCCTCTGACATACAGTTATACAGCCTGTCCTTCAAGGCTGGATGAGCAACTGCATATAAAAGGAGAAGGAGAGGATTAGAAAGTTATGTGTGAGCTGTATCTTCATTTCTTAGTGCAATTTACTATAGCATTTACCTGCAATTTCCTTTGTAGCTTTGTTCTTCCATTCAATAAAGTAGTTCTTCTCCAATTTACTTGCTGTTATGTCAAATCCTATGAAATCACCACCTGTTTCTGGAAATCTAGGTCGAGGACCTACCAGACCTCCTCGTCAAGCAGCAGGCAGCCCCTCTTGAACAACCAGGTACCTAAGTTGGGATCTTTTTTTCAAGAATTCATATTCGTTTTGGGCTTGGCTGGATTTCTTGTGATTGTTAAAAAAAATTATTTTTGATGCAATATTTGCTGAACTTTGTACTTCTTTAGGTGCTCCTTCAAATTTAATTGATTAAAGTTCGTTGTACAGAACAGTATGCCATTATTTTTATTTTTTTTTAAGAATATTGGCCGGAGTGAAGTCTCTTTCTATGTTACGCGAGGCCACATAAAGTAGTATCGGAAGTAAAATTCATGTAGAGAGAACCAAAATTAACACTGGTGACCACTACTATGATCATCCTCCATCTTTACTAATCAATATAACATGATTAGCAATAATTGTCAGTTGAAGTCATGTTTTTTGTGTTGAATTTTGCTTGTTTTCGAATACTTTTCCAATGTGTCTGTATGTTGAATGGTAACAGGCTGGCCATCTTGAGCAGCCAGGCACCTAAAAGTTAGGATTCTGGCATCTGGGTTGGTCTCAAGCTTGGATCTTTTTCAACAATTTAGGATGAATTGTAATTTTGGCATCTGGGCTTGTCTTAGATTTGTGTTCTGTTGATTGTTCAAAATTTCATTATTGATGCAATATTTGTTTATATTGCGCCTCCTGGATTAAAATTCTGGCTATGCCTAATATCTCTTAAAAGAAATCAAATAATAATTATTGACTCGATCCTTCTATCGTGCTCCTTGTAGGTATGTAGTAGTGAGTGGGATAACCCGATCCACCTAAATTAACAAAATAATCATATGAAGTATCATTTTTAGTTATGTGATATTCTAAGTTCGTTCATAAATATTCCTTTATATCATATATATACTAAATTCAATAACTATTTCCAATCTCTTAAGGATTTCTAATGTTTCCTCGTATCCGAGCCATATCATCATTTCATAGCCTACAAGGACAATAAACATAAGGTGCATGAAAACATAATATATTTAAGGATTAATTACACTGACCTTTCCTATGTTTAATGAGTATTATAGTGATTACCTCAATTCCGAAAATAATTACACTGACCTTTTTTATCCTTTGTAAATTTTATCAACCATAGGGATGGTCAGTTTTATTAGTTTCTATAGAAATTATATGGAGTGTTCGTGTAATTAGTTTCAAAGCAGAAGTGATCTGTATAATAAGTGTAAAATATAGAAATAGTTAATACAATTAATCCTATATTTAATTCTTACCCACGACCATCGTTTATTTTCTACAAAACAAAGGTTGGGATATATAGTGCTTGCAAAAATATCCTTGTTAGCAATGCACCCCCAGGCCCCAACTATATGATATATGATCGATGGTTGACTCACCATTTTTGTACAAAATTAACGGTGTAAGACATCCTTCTAGTACATATAGCTAGCTAGCTAGCCCCCAAGGTCTTGTAATATCTGTATAACTGTAGTCGTATGAAGAATGCACATACATAACCATTCCTCCGAGGTCAATAGTACAGATTTGGTGTCCCCGTCTATGATCGAAAAATTAATGTTGTGTACAAATTATCCATGACCAGAGAGAGATGCAAATGAGAGTATCTTATGGTAATAATAATAATGAAAGATAATGCAACATAAAAGTAACGACTATCTTTTCTTGCTTAACAACAATAACACTAAAATTCTATATGTATCTCCGAGTCTTCATCTTTGTGCCTTATTATCTTTGTGCCTTATTATGAAAATTTATGGTCGGACCATTTTTTTCCAAGTTCGACTACAACTCAAATAAGAACTCAAAATAATAAGTTACAATACGAATATGACACGTGTACTTAAAATATCGATTATGAGAGGTCCGATTTTGGATAATTTTTAAGTAGCGGCTTTTAAACCAATCCAATACATGCTTGGTAATTCACTAAAACGAGCGGTTCTAAAAGTTTTTTATACGAATAAAATTAAACATGGAAGGGTATTAGTAGTTATAATTATATATTTTTGATGAGCATATAAATAAAATAAAATAAAATAATAAAATCCCTCAAAATTTACCGATTTTGGGTATTTATAAAACCACCCAAAATTATATTACACTGGTTTTGGAAGGTTTTGGAGCCGACCAAAATCGGTGCCTCAAAAAAAAATAACAAGCAAAGGTTTTCATAAACGGCCGGTTCAAAAATATCCCAAAACCGGTTGAAACACCGTTACCAAGCAGACCCTTAGGTATTGTTTGGGAAAAGAAAAAAAATGGGAGGAAGAAAAATATTGAGAAAAAAATGGGAGAAATTAAACGTAATGATGTTTGGGAAGAGGGAGAGGAAATGAGGGAGAAAAATTTGAGAGAAAAATTCATATGGGCCCCACTCAAAAAAATTTCTCCCAAAAGTAGGAGAAAAATTGAGATAGTTGAGAGGATTGTGAAAGAAATTACCTAACTACCCTTTAAGTGTTAATTATGATTTGAAAAAATTAAGGACTAAATGGTAATTATATCTTTCTTCATATATAAACAAAATATTATTTTTAATTTTTTTTTTCTCCTACTTTTTGGTTACACAAACAAGTGAAGAAAAAATTAATTGGATCCAAGCATTGACACCCAATTTATTTACTTTTTTTTTTCCAAATATATATTTTTAATTTTTTTATATTGGTCAGCTCACTTCTAGTCCATCCCAATTTATGGCAGCTACAGCTTTTGGATCTGCCCCTGCATATAATCCAAATATTTTCACAGTCGAGTTTTAAAAATTATGAACTCATGAATTTTTTTGTTTCTCTGCCACTCTAGGGGTTGCAACGGGCAAGGTGAGGTGTGCCCTGATCGATTGGATATTTGGACGATTTTAATTTTTCATGCATATTTGGGTTAAATTAGGCTCAGACTGGATTATAAAGGCTAGCGCAAGTATTGTCCAAAAATAATCTAAGAAAATTTTAATACCCAGTAAATTTTGAGGTCTAAAATACTAGTTGTGAGTCCTAGTTTTTTTTAGGGGAAATTTATAAAATGCCCAAAAAACGAAAAAGTTTTATGAAAAACCCACCGCACAATAACATTTCATCGCGTGCCCAGAATTAGTAAAAAATATATAAAGAGGGTTCCGAATGACCTTTTTGCCCTTCCTTCTAATTTATTGAAAACACCCACGAAACTACTCTTAAAAAAAACGTTTCGATACTTCATCTTCTTCCATACGCTGCTCACTTTCGAATCTAGCTTTTCTCCTCAAAAATCTTCAAAAACTCGTCGAAAAATTTCGGAAAGACCGAGACAAACGGCAAAAGTGCTAAAACGGAGGTCCAAACATCATTTTTTTGCGATTCTAAAATTTTGGAAGGCCGTCTAACAAAGAAACTATTAATCTCAAGCTCCTCGAAGGTACGCTCATTTTGCGACAAACCGGACAACGTTTCGACCTCCCAGTCAAAAGTTATGGCCCTCCAAAGTTTCAACTGACCATAAAATGCAGGAGAATGGTCATTCTCCGTGTTAGAACACGAAAAATATTAATTTCGCATGAGGGCCACCCATTCTCCGTGTTAGTAACACGAAGAATGTCATTCTCCGTCTTAATTTACACGGAGAATAGTCATTCTCTGTGTTAGTAACACGGAGAATGGCATTCTCCGTCTTAATTTATACGGAGAATGGCCATTCTCCGTGCTAAATTACACGGAGAATGCCATTCTCCGTCTTAATTTGCACGGAGAATGGTCATTACAGTGTTAAAACGCAGGAGAATGACCATTCTCCGTGTAAGAAACACGGAGAATGTCATTCTCCGTGTTAAATAAAACGGAGAATGGCATTCTCCGTATTAAATAAAACGGAGAATGACCATTCTCCGTGTAATTTAGCACGGAGAATGGTCATTACAGTGTTAAAACGCAGGAGAATGGCCATTCTCCGTGTTAGAAAAACTGAGAATGGCATTCTCCGTGTTAAATAAAACAGAGAATGGCATTCTCCGTGTTAAATAAAACGGAGAATGGCCATTCTCCGTGTAATTTAGCACGAAGAATGGTCATTTCAGTGTTAAAACGCAGGAGAATGACCATTCTCCGTGTTAGAAATACGGAGAATAGCCGTGTAAATTAACACGGAGAATGACATTCTTTGTGTTAATTTACACGGAGAATGGTCATTCCCAGTGTTAAAACGTAGGAGAATGACCTTTCTCCGTGTAATTTAGTACGAAGAATGGCATTCTCCGTTTCTAAATTACACGGAGAATGGCCATTCTCCGTGCTAAATGACACGGAGAATGGTCATTCAAATGTTAAAACATAGGAGAATGACCATGAGAATGTCATTCTCCGTGTTAGTAACACGGAGAATGCCATTCAACACGGAGAATGCCATTCAACACGGAGAATGGTATTCTCCTTGTTAAAAATGCAGGAGAATGACTATTCTTCGTGTGGTATCGACGGAGAACAGTTGACAGAAACTTAATTTTTTATTTTTTTGTTTTGTGAATTTTTTTTTGACATGAATAAAGATTCAAGAGTTTTCGTTCTTCTTTCAAAACGATGCTAACTCTTATGGAAAAGAAGAAGAAGATCTTCTCTCCATAATTGACCTAATTGTCGGAGAAGAAGAAGAAGAAGATGAGCGATGATCGGAGTTCGACTGAAAAAAAATATATGGTGAACTACGAACGATTTTTGCGATCTCTGCTGAAGATGAGAGCAATGGAATTCAGACCTCTCTTGAAGAAGAAGAAGAAGAAGAAGAAGAAGACGAGAATCGCAATCCAGATCTGAGTTTGTGCGGAGGGGTAGTTATGGTATTAATTTTGTAAATACAGAACATCTAAAGGGAATATTGGAATACTTAACGTGAAAATATATAATTCTGGACATTTCATAAAACCCATCATGTGGGTGGATTTTTCAGAAAAACCAACCCCGAAATTGGGCTTCTCAGCAATTTCTAGTTTTTTTTTACCTATTTAGATTTAGGGATTGTTTGGATAGGTGTAAATGGCAGAAACTGTGAGAGTAACTTTTTGTCTGCGCAAAGTAAAATGCAAATGCTTTTAAATTTTATGTTAATTTTTGTCTGCTAAAACTGATTTCAATATTTGAATACATGATATTGTATCGTACAAGTAGAAAAATTTATACTTCTATGCTTGGAATTTAAATGCGATGGAGGTAGAAAGTGAAAAATCATATGATAATAATAACAAAAAAGTATTATTGAACTAAATTTTATATATATATATATATATATATATATATATATATATATATATATATATATATATATATATATATATATATATATATTGATAATTATTTATTAATCGTAATTATTTTGTGATTGGATATTAAACATGTAGGAGGAGGAAAAAAATATCATCATCATAATAAAATCTATTATTTAACTAAATTATTTACTCCAATTTCACACAACCAAACAGCCTTTAGTATAAATTTTGTCTACGACAATTTATTTTTATACTATATACACTACTTAACAAGAGTGTGAAGAGAAAGATGAAGAAACGGAGAAAGGAAGAAGTAGCAACAAAAATTGGCATGAGAATTGTCTCCGAGCTCTTGGCTGTGACTTGGATGTGTCCTTGTTACTTGTAAACAAGAATATTTGAAACAACATGCATTAGCTTTTGTGTAATGTTTCACCAACCATATTTTGTTAGCATGTGTCAACATTGTTGGCCATATTTTACTCAAATGCTACAAATATATAAAACCATGTACTCGTTATACTCTAGGAAATTGTAAAATATAAAACACTATACTTGTTAGCCAAAGTTAAAATTATTATTTGAAAATATTTCTAGAGAATGCTTAACATTTTTTTACAAAAAAAAAAAATCTTATTATATATATATATATATATATATATATATATATATATATATATATATATATAGAGGAAAATGTACCTATATATATATATATATAGAGGAAAATGTACCTAAAGTCGACCTTAGGTAAGTTACCTAAGGTCGACCTCATTTTCCTCACATTACAACATTTTTTTCTTGAATTTTTTTTTATGTGATTCATCTACACCTTATTGATTGGCAACATACCAAATTTCAAGAAAAAATAATATTGTTTAGCCCCCTATCTATCCCTTGCAAAATCGACGGTGTAGCAGCAAAGTTTTAGACCGTCGATTTTGCAAGGGATAGATAGGGGGCTAAACAATATTATTTTTTCTTGAAATTTGGTATGTTGCCAATCAATAAGGTGTAGATGAATCCCATAAAAAAATTCAAGAAAAAAATGTTGTAATGTGAGGAAAATGAGATCGACCTTAGGTAACTTACCTAATGTCGACCTTAGGTAAGTTACCTAAGGTCGACCTCATTTTCCTCACATTACAACATTTTTTTCTTGAATTTTTTTTATGGGATTCATCTACACCTTATTGATTGGCAACATACCAAATTTCAAGAAAAAATAGCCCCCTATCTATCCCTTGCAAAATCGACGGTGTAGCAGCAAAGTTTTAGACCGTCGATTTTGCAAGGGATAGATAGGGGGCTAAACAATATTATTTTTTCTTGAAATTTGGTATATATATATACATGTTCCAAAATATATATAGTTTTATATATTTTGCAAGGGATATATATATATATATATATATATATATATATATATATATATATATATATATATATATATACATGTTCCAAAATATATATAGTTTTATATGTTTATTAATAACTAAATGTTATTATAAGTTTTATATGTTTATATATACCTTCAATTTGCCTAAATTTGTGAACATTTTAAACTTTTTTTGTGTAGCAATTATAGTTTTATATGTTTATTAATAACTAAATGTTATTATAAGAAATATTGACCTACTATGGGTCATATTCTAAAAAATTACCAAATTGAAGAGCCTGACCTGTGCGATGCGGGGTATCCACAACGTCATAGGACTGACGAAAAATGGCTATGATCTGAGCTGACGTGGGTCAGAATGGGACGTCCGTGCATGAAAACTCAACGGTTAGGACGCCGCGCGGACGGTCGAGGACCGGCACCATTCTACCACGGGTATAAACGACGGCCGACCATGCGGCCTATTGTGCGCCGTCGTAACGGCGTCGAGATGATGTCATAAAGACGTCGTGCGCATAGAACGGGTGGCTAAGCGGCATCGGCTGTCGTAGGCATCGTGAAGACGTCGGGGGTGTCTTCGGCGTCGGGGGCGAAGTGAGGTGTTAAGTCACGGACGTTAAAAGACGTCGGCCATCTCGTGGAGCTCTGGAGCGGGCGGAGTGCGCGGGATATGCTTGTGGGGCGATGATAACAAAGCCAGTGCGGACAAGATCCGCACAAAAAGTTCGAAATGATATGACGATCGACTAAAAATCGTGTGCGAAAAGACACACGATTTAACTTAGCCTGCACGTGCTGAATTTAAAAAAAAAAGAAAATTCCATTCTAAAAATCAGCTAGTTGACCTATTGTTACTCTATTATTCCAAATAGAAACAGAAATTAAAAAAAAAAAACTTTAAAAAGGCATAATTTTTTTGTTATATTCAGCGGAGTCCGTAAAATTCTACTCGTAGTCATTGCACCAAGATAAAGACACTTGATATTCATAAATCAGTAGAGGGTATGCAAAAAACCCCTCGTTAAATTTGTGTTTTTTGCACTAAAAGACCCCATGCTCTTAAAATTGCCAAAAGTATGAATTAAGTTCATTTTGCCCCCAAATGATAATTTTACCCCTGCCCCCCCCCCCTCCTTCTTCGGCTGTGTTCGCCGGCGAGGAGGAGGAGGGGGGTGCGCTCGCCGGCGACCGTCGACGGAGGCGGAGGGGGGGGGGGGTCGAGGCCGGCGAGGGAGGAGGGGGGGGGCTGTTCGCCGGCGAGGGAGGAGGAGGGGGGAGGGGGTGGGTCGGCGGGGGGGGGGGGGGGGCGCTGTTCGCCGGCGAGAGAGGAGGAGGGGGGGGGTGGGTCGGCGGGGGGGGGGGGGGGGGGATGGGGGGCTGTTCGCCGGCGAGGGAGGAGGAAGGGGGGGGGGTGGGTCGGGGGGGGGGGGGGGGGCTCGCCGGCGCCGGCGCCGCCGGAGGGGGGGGGGGGGAGAGGTTAGAGGGGAGGGGGAGGGGTAGTTTAGGTATAAATTTTTTAAAATTTGGCGGGAGGGGCCTAAACGAGCGGATGTATAATCTAAGGAGGGGTAAACTGCAAAAAACTCTAAAATGTCTTTTAGTCCAAAAGGCAGAAATTTAGCGAGGGGATTTTTGCACTTTACCCATCAGGAGCGTACGAAATAAAAATCTTAAATAGAATTATGTGCAAGAATTTCTTACATAGACTCAACTCACTATTCCCGAATCAAGACTAATAAACACATAATTATATATTCCAAAAAGAAATAAAATAAAGCAAAATAAAATAAAAGAAGAGCTCCCGCCAAAGTCCAAAGGCCAAACTTAGTGCGAGGCCACAGCCATCGAGCCCCTGTCGAAACTCCGTCTCAACCCTCCTTTTCCTCCGCCGGAGGTGTTCGTGTTGCTGCTGCTCAGTCTGCTTCCCTTCTTCTTGCCGTCCTTGTCGCGCACCGTCTTCCCTTTGCTCGCCATCCTCCTCTTCTCCGCCGCTGCCGCCGCCGCTGCTGTCGTCGTCGAGCTAATACCGCCGCCCACAGGCGGTGCGCCCTCTTTATTAGCCCCTCCCTGCATCAAAATCCTCGCGATACCCGCATACCCGAGCGAGCCTGCGATCTGCATCGCCGTGGCGCCCTTGGCGGTCCTCGCCTCGAGGTCCGCTCCGCGCTTGATGAGGGCCTCCACGGCCTCCGCCTGCCCGGCTTCTGTGGCGCAATGCAGCGCTGTGTATCCTTCCCCGTCCCTCGAGTCCACTTCCGCCCCTTTGTCGAGCAGGGCCTTCATCACCTCCACCCTCCCTTTGAATCCAGCCCTCATCAGCGCCGTCCACCCGTTCTGGTCCCTGCCGTTCACCGCCGCTCCCCGCTCGATCATCCTCCCCACTGCCCTCGCCTCCCCCTTCCTCGCCGTCGTCGCCAGCCCGTCCCCTAGCTTCAGCATGTCGAACAGCCTCCCGTGCCCCCCTTCCGCTGCCACGTCGTACGCAGTTCTGCCGGCCGAGTTCCTCACGTCCTTCAGCCCCGCACCTCCCTTCGTGATCAGGAGCTTCACCAGCTGCTCGTCGCCCGTGGCTGCCGCTACGTGGAGCGCTGTGTCCCCGTCCGCGCCCCCGCGGGCGTCTGCACGCCCGCCGCTGGAGAGCAGCATGCGGAGGCAGTCGCGCCGCTGCTCCGCCGCGGCCAGGTGCAGCGCGGTGCGTCCGTCTGAGGTTGGCGAGTCCGGGTCGGCTCCTTGAAGCAGCAGGATCTTCGTCACCTCCGCGTGTCCGCCCGCCGCTGCGAAGTGGAGCGGCCCCCACGAAGACGTTGCGGACCTCTCCGTCGACGCTCCTCGAGCCAGCAGCAGCTCCACGATCAGCGCCTCCCCAGCCGCCGCCGCGGCCTCGAGCGGCGTCCGTCCCGCCCGGCCGGTGGCCTCGACGTTCGGGTCGAACTCGAGAAGCAGCTGAACCAAGTCGGCACGGCATTGCGAGACGGCGAGATGGAGCAGGCTCTGGCCGAGATGGTCGACCGAGTCGGCCGCACGCCACTCCGGGTCGCTCCTCTCCAGCACTTGCCTCACCTTGTCCATCGACCCCTCCGCGACGAGCCGTGCCAGCACGGCGGAGCCGACGAAGAAGACCTTCACTCCGCTGTCGGTGAACACCTGCTTCTTCTTGGTGGTGAACCAGTCGTTGGGCACGGCGTCGTAGCTGAAGTTCTTGTCCTTGAAGGCGGCGCCGGGGACCACGACGCTGTCGAGGAGGAACGAGTCGGCCGAGTCGGGGAAGGACTCCGGGAGGGACGAGTCGACCGGAAGCAGGTAGGCGACCTCCAGGGTGACCGTAGCGAGGGGCGGGATGATGCCGGACATGGGACGGACGCTGTAACGCGCGCGGTTCATCGGCTGGAGACGGAACGCGACGGGCATCGTGTACATGACGTTGCGCAGCGTCAGCTCCCCGTGGCAGCGCTGCCCGGGCTCGACGCGGACCGCGACCTCGTTCGACGGCTCCAGGCTCAGTAGTCTGTCCATTGCGCGCGCGTAGCTAGCTAGCTACTAGTCTTAAATTAGAGGCAGGTCTACTACTAGTATTAATAGTACCAATCCACGAACCGAAGAATTTTGATGGGGGAGGAAGAGTTGGAGGAGGAGGAGAGATGGGGGAGTTTAAGAATGGAGGGGAATGGCCGGCTATCATTAGCAGCAATACGTGTCCGGTGACAAGATCAAAGAGGACGACTTGTTCGCTAGCCAGTTTGCAGTGTCAATAGATGCTTCTTTTCACAAGCTCTTCGCTCCTATTAACATTATTTTAACAACAATTCTGTTCAATAGATGTTTTCTTCCGTCGGCCAGCACTACGAATTCTATGTGACATACATCCCTATAATTTACTATATTTGTTGGAAGATTTCTTCAAGGAAGTCGCTTTCTAGAGAATGAATTGTAGTTAGGACAGACAGTTACCTAAAAGCCTGTTTTGCAAATGAGATTTTACTTTTATGTTTTCAAAAATAAAATAAAATAATACTATTTGTTTCTCCAAATTGTCCATATAAATTGTCTCCCTTTACATGGAGCTGACATGACATATTAATGTGACAGCTTGCATGGTAAATTTTAAAATTAAAATTAATGTTAATATTAACATTAGCATTAGTGTTAACATTATCATTAAAAATAATATTAATATTAATAAAATTGGATAATTAATTTTTTTGGTTAAAAATTGTCATGTCAGATGACACAATATTATTTAACATGTCACGTCAGCTGTTACATAGGGATATATAGTTTGGAGGGACAATTTGGAGGTTCGAATAGCATTATTCTGGAAAAAAAATCAGGAAGCTTCTATTGATTTATAGAAACTAAGTTTTCAATTTTAAATATTGTTTACTTTCTATAAGCAATATAATTGTAATATAATGAATGGTCATTGTCTAATGATCATGATTGAATTGATAGTGGATTATGACACTTTTTTTTTTTGCTCCTCAAAGAATTAGAACATATCATAACAAATTTAAGTCATTATCTATATAGTTTTGAATTTTTAGAATCTTTTTGATAGATTTTAGGATAATTTATTTGATCGAGTAAAACAATCAATTCGGACCGAGATCGGAGGGTCGGGTTGATCCACTTTTGTAGGTTTCGGAAGGTCCGGTCCTTAATTTTGGATGACCGAAAGATGATGGTCCGGTTCACGGTTCCACAAAATTTGAACCAAATTTCGAACTATTTTTACTGTTAATTTTTTTCTTAATGTCCGACGCTCGAAACTTATACCACACTTGTTGTATTGTATATATTTCAGATCCACTTCGTCAAACTTCTACCATTAATTAAATAGAATGAATAATATGCTTATATTCCATTCGAATTCGGATAGATAAAACGGATACCTTAATTTGGATGTTGGATTTTACAAGTTTTTAACTTAATTTTCAAATATAAAAAAAACAACAAAATGATAACTAGTTATGCTTTCCACATCTCCATACTTTCGTTCTTACTTTTCATTTGCCAAATAATAGTATGTTTTTCATTTGCCATTAGTATTATAATCTCCAACAAGTCTAATTTGGCCTTTGTTTTTGTTTTTGTTTTTTAATTTTACCAGTTACTTCCATAACGAGGACAGCATGCAAGCTAGAAGAGACTATCCAGTTTTTCATTTGCAAAAAAAAAAATATATATATATATAATACACGAGAGTATAGTGGTTCGGTCGTAGTTTACTGTGCCTCACTGGGAAACTCCATTTGGCATTGTAAAATTTATGTAGGAGACCGAGTTTTGGGATTAGCACAACGTGTATTGGTATTAACACTTCTATGTGGAAGGAGGAAGGACCGAGACATGAACACAATAGGTACTATACTGGAAATTCCTGAGAAATTTAATTTTGGGGTTAATTTTTATGAAAAATTTATCCGCATGATAGATTTTATGAAATGTCCATAATTATATATTTTTATGTTAAGTATTTCAAGATTTTCTTTATATGTTCTGTATTTACAAAATTAATACCATCACTACCAGAATACGTCGTTTTAGCGACGCCTAAAGACGTCGCTAAAACGACAATTTTCGTCGCTACAAATATTTAGCTACGAAATTACCGACGTTTTGGGCTGGTCGCGGAAATGTAAGTCGCTGATCTTCAAAACGTCGCCAAACATCGCAAGTACCGACGTTTACCGACGTATATATACGTCGGTATATTACCGACGTCTACCGTCGTGTCGTCGTTTTATTAGCGACGTGTTTTTGACGTCGCTACGCGTCGGTAACTTTACCGACGATTACCGTCGTGTTGTCGGTGGTCTAGTGACGTGTTCAAAGTCGCTACACGTCGGTAAAATCCTGGTAATTCCTGGGATGATTACCGACGTGCACCGACGTTTACCGACGTTCTCCGACGTATAATGACGTCGGTAAACGTCGGTAACCTGGAAAATATTGCAGATTTACCGACGTTTACCGACGCAAACGTACGTCGGTGGACGTCGCTAAATCTACAAAAAAAAAAAAAATACAAAATGTCCATTTCACCCTGCAGTTTAAAAAGATAACCATTTCTCACTGTAGAATAGGATCCAAACAATCACAGAATGTCCATTTCTCACCGCACACAGGTTTCAGCCCCTATAACCAAGTCTACAACAATCACACAACAACAAGTATCCAAATAACCAATTCTACACCAAATAACAAAGTCAACAACCAAATAACCAAAGTCTACACACAACCAACAAATAGAATAGGATCCAAACATCCAAATCTACACAACCAACAAATATCCAAGTCACAAACAAAGAATGAAACAAACACAAAGAAACAGTCCTAACTAGGACTACTAGGAATCTGGTGCAGGAGAGGCACCGCCGCGACGAAGGGATAAGAACAACTCATACTCCTCAAGTGAAATCGATACCGATGGAGCAGGCAGTGACGTCGGTGGACTCGGTGTCGAAGAAGAAGGCGGTGGAGGCGGCGGAGTCGACGACGATGAAGGCGCACCCGGAGGACCAGCACGCTCCAACGCTGTAAGTCGCTGGTGGTATGAATCCATGATAGATAACATTCTATCACTGCTCTGGACCATCGATTCCCGCACCAATCTCATCCTCTCGGCCATGGTCACCTGTCCTGTCTGCAGCTCCGTCACCGTGCGCTCTAACCCTCCAACGGTGCGCTCTGTCCTCTCAGTCGTATCCCTGAGGTCCATAATGCCGCGGTCGAGCGCATCCAATCATGCTAGCAGCGCAGGATCGTCCGTAGGGTGCTGAGGCTGCTCCTCGATCCGTCGTTGTAGGTCGTCACGGAGAGACTCCATCATCTAGTGGACTCGGGCAGACTCCTGGGACGGCTGTGGACCATGCACACTAGCAGGAGATGTCCTAGAGGACTGGGTCGCAACTAGGGCGCCATAGGATTCCGTACCGTAGTACGTACCCCTACGGAGTCAACCAGCGGCGGCCATCCACAGCTCGTCCACCGACGGAGCTTGAGTGGGCTGCGAGGAAGTACCAGCCTCTCCTGCATCAGGTGCACTAGCACCCGCCCGTTCCCGCAGCCTCTGATACTCGACCTAGAAAGTATGGATAGTACTCTATAATTTCTAATTTCTAATTAATGTACTTATTATTACTAACTACATGAATATTTATTTGCATCATATTTACTAAGTTATATTAAAATTGACACGAAGTATTAAATTAAGATAGCGTATTTTAATACTTACATAAGTCTGCTCGGCCCTCTCGTCAATAAGGTCACCGCCGCGACGATGGGTGGCCAGAAAGACGGTCACCATGTCCGCGTTATCGACCTTCCTTACCTGTAATTAAATTTATTAACTTAGTAATAATTTATCGTTTTTGCATTAAAATAATATTTCTAAAAGAGGAAGACATACCAGACGACGAAAATATTCCGTCATCGGAATCGACCCACCGCACCACTTCGAGGCATGTTGCCTAGCCGTCTTGGCCTTCTCCGACTTCTCCTTGTACCTTAGCTCGTCGAATCGAGCCTTCATCGCATTCCACTGATCAGGGGTGATCCAACCTTGGATCGGCTTTCCGGCACGATCACGATCCTTCTGATCATTGATAGCGTCGCGAATCAGCTTGGCAGCGACGGCCAGAAACATCCCCTCGATAAGCTCGGCCCGGTGCGGTGGATAGAAAAACATATCCTAGAAGAGCGCAAACCAAATATTTATTAGTTATATATAATATACAAAAATTATATGATTCATGTTAAAAGCAAATATATTTTAACCTTGAAGCGCGCAAACCAGAAGGCCTTCCTCTCGTCCGGAGCATCAGAGTAGTTAATCCAAGCACCACCATAATTATGCCTCAGCATGTGGCCTAGACGTCTCTGTACCTCTGGGGAACGATATCTATACAAACATATTATATTCATGAAAAAAGTTAATTTATGATAAAAACAGAAAGAAAAAAATATTATAAACCAAAATACCTACTTTGTACCGTCGGCCCAGATCTCCGTCCTCCTCTCCTCCGGTGGTGCGCACGCATCATCTGCATGATGCTGGTCGGCCGTCGGCACCGTCGCCTCGGCCGTCGGCGCAGCATCTGCCATCTGCTCATCCGTCTCCATCGTCATATCAACAGCAGGAACGCTAGACGGGCGAGCACTCTCAACAGGCCTGGAACTACTCGTCCCAGGAGATATGCCACATGACGTCGTCCCAACAGGCCTATCTACTGTCCGATATGGAGGGATAATCGGCGACGAGGATCCAGAGCCGGTACCAGTAGAAGGTACCGAAGGAAAACTCCGTCCTCTAGCAGTACCTGTAGGAAGTACCGGAGAATGATGACCTCGTCGTCCCCCTCGGAACGCTCCGCGATGACCTGCCATACCTGATAACAGCATATAATAATACAACAAATAATAGAGACTAGAAATATGAAAGTACAACAAATAATAGAGACTAGAAATATGAAAGTACAATAAATAATAGAGACTAGAAATATGAAAGTACAACAAAGACAAGATAATAACCAAGACAACATATGATGATACATTCTACAATAAACATCTAAGTCCAGATAATATATTATAGAAGAAACATCTAAGTTCAGATAAGTATATCTCTCTCAATCATCTTCAGAATAATCATCTTGTTCGTCTTCCTCGACCTCATCTCTTCCTCCTCATCTTCACTTTCATCTTCACGTTCGTCGGCTTCGTCTTCCTCTTCGGATAATTCTACATCTTCTACATTATGTGTCGTGTAATGCGTAACTTTCGTGGAGTCCACATCGACAATATTGGTTACAAGAGGTAGCTCGTCCTCCTGGTAAGCTTTTTCGTCAACATCAAAAGTATCTCTAACTTTAGTCTTGCATACTGCCCACCAGTCAGACTTCGTTGCTCCCCGTCTTGGATAAGCTGTGAAGTACACGAGCTGAGCCTGAGTTGCTAGGACAAACGGTTCGTAGCCTTGATATCTACGCTTGTAGTTTATATCCAGAAGACCATGCTTGTCAATTTTCCAACCTTGATTTTCAATCGGATCGAACCATTCACACTTGAACAACACGATCTTTGCAGGTTCTCTGCCATTATTATATGACAACTCTACAATCTCTCGCAAGATGCCAAAAAAATTATTTTCTGGATCGACGTCTTTGTAGTTCGAAGACTTGATACACAAACAACTGTTTTTCGTGGAATCAAGATCCATGAAGCTGTCTCTGATCGGAGCATTTGTCGACTTGAACCGAAAGCCATTGACACAGTAACTTGCCCATATTTTAACAAAAGTAATTGGTCCCTTGGCAAGAGTTCTAGTTAATTCAATCTCGGGTGAAATTAGACGATCGACCTGAATATCAAAGAAGCGATAATAAGTTATTTATTACGCAGTTGCATTAGAAGAGGCCAGTAATTACCGAGCTACTTACATATTCGCTCAACCAAGAAGGAAAATGACGTCTCATTTCTTGTTCTAATGCTTCGTCTGTTAGGTAGGGTCTAACCAGCCTCAACTCATCATTATATGTGCTGGAAAACAACGAAGCAATCGCCGATTAGTACAATAATATTAACTTATACTATTACATTGAGATGACGTAAACTCATCATCCTGAGTTACTTACCCCTCTAGCTTCTCCACTTCATCCTTGTCGCAATTGAGTAATACATACAACTGAGAAGCCCTTAGCTCTTCGTCATTCAAATATCTCTTCTTCATTTTCCCCGAAGGCTTTCCGGACGCATTGAATACTTTCAGTATTCCATCATTAAATTTTTGATATCCGTCGTCGTTTCTCGGAGCCCTCGTTCTATTCGTAGCAACATGAGGTTTGAAATAGGAGGAGCAGAAATTTGTAATCTCCTCGAGAATATAGGCTTCACAAATAGAACCCTCGACCCGAGCCTTCTTTTTTACCTTTCTTTTTAGGTGATTCAAATGTCGCTCGAACGGGTACATCCATCGATATTCGACGGGTCCACCAACACGTGCCTCGTAGGAAAGATGAATCGACAAATGCTCCATAGAGTCGAAGAATCCAGGAGGGAACACCCTCTCTAGCTTGTACAGTGTTACCGCAATGTCCTTCTCTTGCTTTTCTAGACGATCAACGAGCAATTTCTTAGAACAAAGGTCCCCGAAGAATATGCTAAGCTCCATCAATGGATCCCAAACTGCCAGCGGTAAGAATTTTCGAAATGCAATCGGAATTAACCGTTCCATAAATACGTGACAATCATGGCTCTTCATACCAGTCAGTTTGTTCTCCTTGAGGTCGACGCATCTTCTCAAGTTCGAAACATACCCATCTGGAAATTTTAGACCTTGAATCCACCTACAAAGCCTCACTTTATCCTCCTTCTCCAGTGAGAAAATTGCCTTAGGCTGCTTCAACTTTCCATTCCCGTCCTCTATCAAATGCAATGCAGAACGTCTACATATTTCTTCCAAGTCCAATCTAGCATTTGGATTGTCTTTCGTCTTCCCCTTTACGTCCATTACAGTATTAATTATGTTGTCAAACACATTCTTCTCGATATGCATGACATCAAGGTTATGTCTAATCAGATTGGTGCTCCAATATGGAAGATCCCAGAATATACTCCTCTTCGTCCAGTTATGAGTGCGACCAAATCCGTCACACTTGTAGTCCGTAGCAGGCTGCTCAATAGCACTTGGTAAATCTTTTACCTCTTCCCATATCGTGTATCCGGGCCACCTTGGCAAGGGATTAGCCTTTTCCACAATGCCAGCACGAAAAGCATTCCTGTTCCTCCGGTACGGATGATCCTTCGGCAGGAATTGTCGATGACAATCGAAAAAGCACGATTTGCCTTCGTGTTTCAAACGGAAAGCCTTAGTGCTGTCCATGCAATACGGACATGAAAGACGACCATGCGTGCTCCATCCAGATAACATTCCATTGGCCGAAAAGTCGTTGATGGTCCACATAAGTGCTGCCCGCATCTGAAAATTTTGTTTTCTAGATACATCGTACGTGTTGGAACCTACTTTCCACAGCTGATTCAACTCATCAATCAACGGCTGTAAATACACATCGATGTTCCTTTTCGGATTGTTCGGACCTAGGATAATAACGGTGAGAAATATATACGGAGTCTTCATGCACATCCAAGACGGTAGATTGTACGGGGTGACGATCACAGGCCAACACGAATACTGGGATCCCGAAAGTCCGAATGGGGTAAAACCGTCGGAGCAGAGACCCAATCTGACATTACGCGGATCAGAAACAAAATCTGGATACTCTCGATCAAAGTGCTTCCATTCTTCTCCATCAGATGGGTGATCCAACACTCCTTCGATATGTTCCCGCTTATGCCAACTCATGTTTTCTGCAGTTTCCTTCACCATAAACAACTGCTGCAACCGCGGCGTCAACGGCAAGTAGTGCATCGAAGAGGTAGGCTTCCTGGCACCGGCAGACTTTCCTCTACCACATGCCTTGTAGCGATCGACACCATAAAATCAGCAGGCGTCTTCATCCTTATCATCTTTGTAGTACAACATGCACCCGTTGCGACAGGCATCGATATTTTCGTATCCCATCCAGAGCGATCTAACCATCCTCTTAGACCGGTAGAAGTCTTTAGGCAACTTTGCACCCTCAGGCAATATTTCTATAAGCAACTCCATAAGACGGTTGTAGCAATCTTGCGACATGTTAAAATCGGACTGGATGCTCAACAATCTTGTAACCACCTCCAACGGTGAATGATCCTCACAACCAGGATATAATAGAGTGCTTGCATTCTCCAGCAACTCCATGAACTGTGCAGCATCGGGGTTCGGTGCCTCCTGTAGCCTCCCTTTCCGAAATTTTTGAAATATTTTTTTATTTATTTATTTGATTTAAATGGGGATTTTTAGAATTTTATAAATATTTATTTAGCTAATTATTACGGTAGATGACTTTAGCCATGATGGAGTTTTCAAGTACAAGACGACTAGGAATCATGGCACGGATAGTGCAGTGGCGTGCCTTGACCAGTTTATTAGCCATGTCAAGGAAGGCCTAGCCATATTGACGTCCTAACTAGGAAAACCAGGCTAAGTTGTGACATGACCATTATAAATAGTTTAATTATTTTATTATTAAATTTATTGACTTCGTAGCGACCCGGTTGTACCGAACCAGCCCGGAATGGACCCATACCAAGCCCAAGCCCATGTAGTCATGCGGGACGTCTAATGACATTCGTGTCGAGATATTTTGGTATGATGGTGTCGTATTCTGTTTTAAGGAAACAATGAATATTTTCTAAGTATTCTTAATTAAATATTATAAATATTATTACTAGTTTATATTCAATGATATGTGTATAAAATAGGTCCTTGTACGTTTTTGGGATATTTAGACTGTGCATGATGGTATCCATTATTGGTTATTAAATTCTGTTATTATTATTCTTATTATTATTATTATTATTATTATTTATTGTGGTTATTAAATATAAATTATTTATTATTATTAGTTCTTATCCTCAAGATATATGGGTATACAAAGATATATAATAAATATTGTGTATGTGTAAATGGGAATGTATGAATAAATAAGTAAAAATATATGTGTATTCGTGTGTGTGTATAAAAAAATATGTGGAGGAGTGTATATATATAAATAGATATTATATAGGGGTGTATTAGTGTATAAAATAGTGTATATTATAGTGTATATGTATATATATATATATATAGATATATATATAGAAATGTGCATGTTATATTTGTATATGTAAATATACATAAATATATATGGTGTGTGTGTATACATATATACATGTACTTAGATATATACACATGTATATATATATATATATATATATATATATATATATATATATATATATATATATATATATATATATATATATATATAGAATTAATTAATAAAGAAATAGAAATAGAAAAGAGAAAGAGAATGAATAAGGAGCTAAGCAGCCGGCCAGGCCCAGCCCGGCCCAGCATAGCCCAGACCCCTTCCCAGCTATTTCCTGTTAACCCCGCGCAGAAGTCCCCCGACCCCGATCCGATCTCGACTGTACAATATATATATTGTACGAGAACAACGAAGAGAACTTTAACCCTCACAAACCCCACCCTCGGCGCCACCTTCTCCTCCCCTGGGCGACCCCCGCGCGCGCCGCCAGGCCGGCCGGAGAGCCCCACGCGTGCGCGTGTCGAAGCAGGACAGCCGCAGCAGTATCAACAGCAACCGTGACAACTTTGCGACGTTATTTCTTCCCCCTCGGTCGACGAAACGTCGAACCGTTTGCTCAGGTACGACCACAACATAACCATCTTCGAATCCCAGTAGTTAGGTTTCGAATTAGTCGAGCGACCGACCCAAGAAATCAACACGAAGTCGATCAAAAACCTGTTCGAAAACAGGAAATATAGCAGTCCATGAACCCTTATTTGAGGATCATTTTCGATCAATCCAGTCCCACATTAGAAAATCTATTTGTAGAGACTTTTAGACAACATGTAGGGCTTCACAACCCTTTTTGTGGAATTTGAATTCATCGACCGAGCGTCGAGAAATCGAATCCCAAAGTTTTCCAAAAACCTGTTTTAAAAACATTGAAATTGTTCCACACGACGAGCGTCCCGCCATTCCAGGCAACGTGGTCGCGAACCGAAGGCATCGAAAGGTGCATAACGGCTTCGTGGTCGTGTGGGCTTTGACGGAATTCAAATTGGTCGCGTGTGCGCGACGAATCTGATGCGTATCCGTCGAAATTTCCCGTATCGTACACTTTGTAAATTCTCCAATTACTTTGTGCATGTTCGTCAGATCGAGACGAAACTTGCGCCAACAGGACCGTATCATTTTTCTGGTCCTGCATGCCAAGTTTGGTCCAAATCTGAGACAGTCGAATCGTACGTCGTTTTGCGGGCCCCACGGTCCCACTCAACGGACGATTTTGTGCACGGCCCGCCGAAATCTAACTTTGGACATACGGTTGGGTACGTATCGGAAAATTGGATCCGTATACATATAGTTTGACGACTTTAGAGACCATTGACCCTGGCACATTTTTCGGTGCAAAGCGGGTCCAACGGCGGACATCGTTTTTGCTCGAAATTACCGTTTTGCCCCTGTGTCCAGAATTGGACTTAAGGACAGGCAATCCTAGCTAATTTGACTATTCTGAGAATGTTGGTAACGTCTATTTCAGCTTTCGGAGACAGTTGTGATGACTTGGACTTTCTGACTTGTGGATTGACGATACATTGTTGGTTCTCCGTGCAACCTCCAGGCAAGTATACCTTGCCGAACATATACAGTATTTACATGGTTTCTCTTTCCTTATTGTAGTCCTTTTCATATTGTCACATGATTCCGTATTGTGATTGATTCGTCCTGGATTGTTTTATTTGTTCTAGATTACGTGCACGTATAGGATGTTTGACATTGCTAGAATATTGGTCTCCTTCTGTTACTCTTTTTCTCGTGATTGAGTTGTCAGTTTTATATCTGTCCTTGACCATTCTTGACTGGGAGTATCTTGTATTGTACTACAGTTGGGATATACTATAGCTTGGGAGTATCTTACATCGTACTACGACCTATAGCCGATTCTTCTACCTTGATATCACTTGATTGACTTGACTTGAGACATGCCATAGATTGGGAGTATCTTACATTGTACTACGACCTATAGCATATATTGATTGATTGACTTGACTTGCGATACTGTAAATTGGGAGTATCTTGCATTGTACTACGATTTATAGGAGTCTACTTGACTTGGTATCCTTTAGGAGAGGATATCGATACTAGAATTGGCTAATCTTGATTGGGATTATCTTGCATTATATTACAGTCAAAATCTACTATAGATTGGGAGTATCTTACATTGTACTACAAGCTATAGAGGTTAATCGATTGATTGGTAGCCAAGTCTAGTATTACATTTTCTCACGACTCGTCGTCCTTAGATGTTCTTCTTGCAGTGTTCTTATTCTCCACACCTGTTATTTACTGTCATATTAGTTGGCATGTTTTATGTATCTTGCTAGTCCTCTGAGGACCTGATGATCTCTTCAGGTAGCTGATAGCACGGAGTTAGTTAGCTGAGCATGTGGTAGTTGACTTCACCTGCATGATTCAGGTATTTTGCTTGTGATATTTCTTTATTATCCTCTCGTGCTTTATATTCAGTACCATGATATACTCTGCTTATTTATAGACTCATATCATTCTTGGAGTCTAATCGAACAATATGCTAATGGGCTGCAGACCATGACCCATACTTGTTCATTCTTGTTTTATATGATTCATGTGGATTGAGATATAGTTTAGACTAGATATGATACCTGACTTGACAGCTTATACGTACTCGAGTCGAGCTGGAGTCCGCTCGATACGTAGCTGGCTTGCTCACGAGCTCGCGTCCGAAAACCGGATGTGGGTCGTGATACCTCCTCAGGTGCATCATGATCATCCGGATCGAAACTAGGTCCGGCCGCGTCAAAAATCATGTTCACCAACCCATCGTCGTAAGGAGCGTTGTTGTGGACATCCACATAAGGCTCGTACTCCGATGCTAAAGACACAAGTTCTCCGTGCTCGCTCCACTGATAGTAATTCGGCATAAAATCCTTCGAGTATAAATGATGCATGACATCCACTTCTGGATGATATTTCAAGTTGCGACATCTCACACAAGGACACTTAATTTTGGTACCGTCCATGTACTGAGAGAATGCCTTGGCAAACTGCAGGAACTGGTGTACACCCTCTATGAATTCATCCTGTACACCGCACATGTCATCAGGATGACAGTTGTACATCCACGTACGATTCTGCAGATAGTAATTTAGGTCCATAATTTTGTAAGATAGATACATCAAGGTAGTGAATGATATGCAAGTGTCAAAGCTTTGAAATAGTAGCTCAACCGAAGGATAGAGTTAATTGGAGAAAGTTACTGGGGAAAGTGAAGACCGACATGAACTGATGACGCACGAAAATGAGGGTCTCAAAGCTGGAACAAGTCAAGTTGTGCTTTGGAAAAAGAACTCTTGCAAGCTCTTTGTTCACAAAGCAAGCTATAAATAGAGAATACAGAACGAATAACGAGTTCGTAACTCAAGTGTAGAGCATACAAGAGTCGTAAACTCGAGAGATGTTCTGCATTCGTTATATCTTGCTTTGTGCACAAAGAGCTTAACAAGAATAGAACATATCCAAAACACAACTTTACTTGTTACAACTTTGATCCCCAAATTCTCGTTTGTCAGTTCATGCGGTCTACACTTTTTGCAGTATATGTACACATGACATTTTACGTTAAATGGTCAGAGATTATCGGTCATCTTCTTTTCGCATTGCTAACTTTTGTTTCGCGTGTTTGTGCGTGCGGTGGTCAGAGATTATCGCGGCGGTATATCACCCGTGTCTACAATATTTCATATAGGCTGAGTTGTATAAGTCAAGTTTTAGGATATTAGTCTATATATTATGTATAGTCCAATCGAGTCAATTCTAAGCTAAACTAGTCCAACTTGGTCAAACTAGCCATTTCTAAGTTGTATAAGTCAAGTTTTAGGATATTAGTCTATATATACTATTCTAAACTCTTCCTTCTCTCCAAATACCTGGTACTAGTTAACCCTCCCCCTTTCTCCCACTAGACACACACATACATATACATGATGTATACAACCACACCATAGTTCCTAGGTTCTTTTAACCTAACTTTCTAGTTGGTACTAACCTCAATAGAATAAACACTCTCACAGCTCAAAGTACTAACACATGCTCACGTCTTACTCTTATGACACTCCTTTTCAAACACAAACACACAACTATATGTTCTATTACACATGTTGCCATGTTACCTGTAAAAATAGGAAACCCTTGTTGTCTAAAATAAGACACAATTCTACAAAGAGAACCATACTGTAGAACTCACACTTTAAGACAATAGATGAAGGAAGACTTGTATGGAGGATCGTCTACTTTATTCATGGAGTTGTCATAGGGTGTTGAGCGATGTCATTTTATTCTTTTCTTCTTCTTCTTCTTGAAATTTTTGAGTATTGGATCTTGAGACATATATAGCTAGAACTTACGAAGAATGGAGTACCATACTTCAACAAATAGATGTTGACTAATTGGTTCATATACTTAAAATCTCCAGCCATTGGGGATATTGGTAAACTAATATACCTAGATTACCCAAAAGTACACTTGCGAACTAGGATAAAATAATTAGTTGTGTACTAAACGTCTCTAAGTGTAGGAATGTTGCAAGGTGAAACAATATATCAAACACTATATCGAAACCCAAACCCAATATGCAAATCCAAATTAATACGAAAATACACAAGTGTAAGTAGGGGATTAAGTGTACAGAGGTGAAATACATATATATATGCATGCTTGGGGGTGTCCACGTGTCCAACAAATGGACACAAAGTGTCCAAAACCTCACGAACATACTATATTAGTGTACACATGGTCGTAATGTGTCTCCGTGTCCATTTTGGACACGAAAAATACCTCAATTAGGGTTAGGGTTTACCTTCAGTCTCCTCGCGGTGGTGGAGGAGGAGGAGGAGGACAAATTCGGTGGTGGAGGAGGAGGATCTCGCGGTGGAGGAGGAGAAGGGGCTCGCGGTGGAGGAGGAGGAGGAGAAGGGGCTCGCCGGAGGGAGGAGAAGGGGCTCGCGGTGGAGGAGGAGGATGAGCGGCGCTGGAGGGAAGGGGGTCGGGCTATCGTCGAGGTCGGGGAAAGAGGGGCGGGAACAAAAAATTTGGTGAGAGGAAGAAATGAAAAGTCGAACCGAGGAAACCCTATTTAGCAGCAAGTTAGCGACGTCTGTAAATACGTCACAAAGAGTCGACTTTCCTTTAATATTCGGCGACGCCATAAGCTTTGCGACGCTAACCGTCACTGAACTAATAAAACTGGCGACGTTTTCCGACAAATCAACGACGTTGGTTTTTAGTACACTAAATGTAGTCGCAATATGTTGCTGTTTGTCGCTATCAGCGACGTATTATGACGCTTACTTTTGGCGTCGCTAATTTCAGAAATATTAGCGACGTTTTAAGTTGGTGTCGCTAATTTCGTCGCTGATATGGCTTATTTTGGTAGTGCATAACTACCCCTCCGCACAAACTCAGATTTGGATTGCGATTCTCGTCGTCTTCTTCTTCTTCTTCACGAGAGATCTGAATTTCATTGCTCTCATCTTTAGCAGAGATCTGAAAGATCGTTCGTAGTTCACCGTGCTTTTTTTCTAGTCGAACTCCGATCATCGCTCTTCTTCTTCTTCTTCTTCTTCTTCTCCTTTTTCTTCTTCTTTTCTGACAATTAGGTTAATTATGGAGAGGAGATCTTCTTCTTCTTTTCCATAAGAGTTAGCATCATTTTGAAAGAAGAACGAAAACTCTTAAATCTTTATTCATGTCAAATTTCTTTCCACAAAACAAAAAATAAAAAATTAGGTTTCTGTCAACTGTTCTCCGTCGATATAATACGAAGAATAGTCATTCTCCTACATTTTAACACTGTAATGGTCATTCTCCGTGTAAATTAACACGGAGAATGGCATTCTCCGTGTTTCTAACACTGAGAGTGGTCATTCTCCTGCGTTTTAACACTGGAATGACCATTCTTGTCACTTCCCATTCCCAGAATACGTATTTCTAGAATGCATGTACTGTTTAAACGTATTTATTTAATATTTATCATATGTTATTCTGTAGTTAAATTCTTTTAATTTCATATTAATTAATTTCCTGCAATTTTATTTCTGTATTTTACTCTCTGCTTTAGCTTTGCTATGGGTTCGACTCAGACTGGTTTAATTATGTTGGTTCATCATGAACCGAAATAAACCTCCACCTACTACCACCCCTTCCATTTAAAGTCCATCCCATTTCTCTCTCTTCATTACTTCACCATTACTCTTCTTCTTCCTCATAACTCTCCCACCAACCTAGAAGAGATAGGCAAGTGCCAACTTGCTTCTTGATGGATCTCCATTTTTGTTGTTCCATTGTCTTCCTCTCAATATTCTAAGACACTTTAGTGCTTGGCATTTTCAATTTCTATGGCTAAATTTTTTTAGATCTAAGTTTATAGTATTTTTGGATTTTTTGGGTTTTGATCTATTTAACATTATTATTTCCAAGTTTTGATGGTTTCATGTTGTAGAGAATTTCGTTCTACCCCATTTTGACCTATGGAAGTCCAAATTTGAACGTACGGTGAAGGTTTTATGAAGCTTGGAAGCCAAGGGTTCCATGACCATCCTTCTCAGGTTTTCTGAGAAGGTGGGTCCCAATCTCATTTCACAGCCGCATGAGAATCTCATTTCTCAGCCGCATGAACTAATTATTTCCCAATCTCATTTCTCAGCCGCATGGATTATTTATTTTCCAATCTCATTTCACAGCCGCATGAGAATCTCATTTCTCAGCCGCATGAACTAATTATTTCCCAATCTCATTTCTCAGCCGTATGGATTATTTATTTCCCAATCTCATTTCACAGCCGCATGAGAATCTCATTTCTCAGCCGCATGGATTAATTATTTTCCAATCTCATTTCTCAGCCGCATGGATTATTTATTTTCCAATCTCATTTCACAGCCGCATGAGAATCTCATTTTTCAGCCGCATGGATTAATTATTTTCCAATCTCATTTCTCAGCCACATGGATTATTTACTTTTCAATCTCATTTCACAGCCGTATGAGAATCTCATTTCTCAGCCGCATGGACTAATTATTTTCCAATCTCATTTCTCAGCCGCATGGATTATTTATTTTCCAATCTCATTTCACAGCCGCATGAGAATCTCATTTCTCAGCCGCATGGATTTATTATTTCCCAATCTCATTTCTCAGCCGCATGGAATTATTTATTTCCCAATCATTTTCCACAGCGCATGAGATTATTTATTTCTCAATCGTTTCCCACAGCGCATGAGATTATTTATTTCCCAATCATTTTCTACAGCGCATGAGATTATTTATTTTCCCATCATTATTTATTTCCCAATTTTATTTCTCGAATTTGGCATTAATTAATATTGATTGTTATCTTGATTAATTATTGATCATGCGTTCCTAGATGGAACTAAGAGACTGGCTAGTCGTCTTATTGAATTAAATGGAATAAGACACGTTCATATTTGCAATCGATTGGCCAATCCCAAATATTGACGTTTGGATACATGCAGGCTACAATTACTTATTTATTTTACGAAAGCAGCATGTGTACTCTATGGTCAAGTCATGATTATTTCGTGGTTAGTTTTAATTGTTGTATTACGCTATGTAAGACCTACAACCTAACCGCACGGGTATCGTTGTAGAGTTGAGCATATCGTACTTTGTACGGAAGTACTCATTCTGAAATGACCATGATCCACGGCATGGGATTTCATTTAACATAGAGGCTACTAAGTTAAATAAAATAATGATTGCATGGAGGGAATGGATCTCCGAGTTCTTATATGGCAGCCCTCTTTGGGACTATTAGCGCCCAACAGGCCGGCTGGTTCCCACAGATACTGCAATTCTGCTACACGGGCAGGGAGCGGTATCTGCTTATATTATTGTATATTGTATATTGATGACGGACGTCCCGCTGGGACTCGTCTAATTCATGATTAGCGCAATGGATTGATTGGATCGACTAGCCTTGCTTGTCCATAGTAAGAACTGAAAAATCCTTATTGCATAATTCCAGGATAACTTGGGACTCACAGTAGTAAGCCATAGGAGTTGGATGGCCGTTTAAGTTAATTTATTTGTGTACTGTACCTACTCTGTTACCTAACTGAGATGATCAGAGCATCAGGACATGACGGGCCAACTTCTGTCCTTGTTTGGTTGGGAGGTTGGTTCGAAGTGTCGTGATGTGACGTGAATCCCAGTAGCAAGCAGAGATCTATTATTATATTCTCTTATTTACTGGTTTAATGTCTCATATCGTGCTTCCTTGCGGTACTTGCTATTAGAGGTCTAACCTCTCTAGTTTTGCATGGCCAGATTTAGAGCCGGTTCCCGAGGACTCAGCTTACTTCCACCTCCAAGATGGTCAATACTAGAGGGATGATCGCAGGAGGACTCGAGTGGGTTCCTTACTTCCCCGCTCGTTTTGTTAATTACTTTACACTTTGCCGTTTGGCACCGACATGTTAGTCGGATCGTCTTGTACTCACTTTTGCATAATTGTAACTAAAGTCAGGCTGCAGCTGATAAACAATTGTGTATACTTTACTGCCTCATCTGGCTATGTTTTGTAAAGCCAGATATCAAGAATATTTGGACTGAGCGTTGGGGACGCCTTACTGCTTTATCTTCATGTTCTCTATTTTCTGTTTCTTGTTTGAATGATTGAGACAATAGATGTGAAGTGACCATAGGAAGACTTTCATGTAGTATGCACTCCCTCGTCTTGTTAGACAGCATTGATCGTATTATACGGTATTCATCTACCCGTAATACGTAGCTGGCTGAGTCATTCTCCCGCTCTCCAGTATTCTGGTTCTGGGGCGTGACAATTCTTCATGCTAAATTACAAGGAGAATGATCATTCTCCGTGTAAATTAAGACAGAGAATGGTCATTCTTCGTGTAATTTAGCACGAAGAATGGCAATTCTCCGTATAAATTAAGAGGAGAATGCCATTCTCCGTGTTACTAACACAGAGAATGGCCATTCTCCGTATAAATTAAGACGGAGAATGCCATTCTTCGTGTTACTAACACGGAGAATGGTCACCCTCATGCGAAATTAACATTCTTTGTGTTTTAACACGAAGAATGGTCATTCTCCTGCATTTATGGTCAGTTGAAACTTTGGAGGGCCATAACTTTTGACTGGGAGGTCGAAACGAGGTCCGGGTTGTCGCAAAATGAACGTATCTTCGAGGAGCCTGAGATAAACTATTTTATTGTTTGTCGGCCTTCCGAAATTTTAGAAATGTAAAAAATGATGTTTAAACCTCCGTTTTAGCACTTTTGCCATTTGTCTCAGTTTTTCCGAAATTTTTTGAAGATTTTTGAGGAGAAAACCTAGATTCGAAAGTGAGCAGCGTATGGAAGAAGATGAAGTATTAAAACGTTTTTTTTAAGAGTAGTTTCGTGGGTGTTTTCAATAAATTAGAAGGAAGGACAAAAATATGACTTAAATATGTGTTTGGTAGATAGTGCTACAACACATGATTTTGAAGAATCATTTTTTTGCCAAAGTTAGTATTTGACATGCATAAAGTGCCAACAATAGCTGGACCAGCCCATATAATTCAGGGCTTTGGAAGAGCACACATCATGTTACCTAATGACACTCAAACCTACTTGCTGAATGTGTTATATATATTCAAGTAGTTCCCTAAAGAAATTTGTTAAGTTTCAAAGATATACACAAAATGGGTACCATATTGAAACTCGAAATGATAACAACAAAGAGTCATTATGTAGCACATCTAATGTTGGAAGCAAAATGCTCACATTATAAGAATTATTTTATCTTTTGGTGGATTTGTATTTCACCACCATTGGCATAATTGTATCTAATATGAATGTGGCAAAATATAAAGCCAATGATCATGTCTTATATAACATTTGGCATGACCCTTTGGGTCATCTGAGACAAACTATGTTCAGTCTGATCATTGATAATCTTTGTGGATATTTATTGAAAAATTACGATATTGGCTTATCGAAGAATCACCTATGTGTTCCTTATTTACAAGGGAAGATTATATCTAGCTAGACCATCTTTTCTAAAGTTAAAAATAAGTCTCCTACTTTCTTGTAAAGAACATAAGGAGATATTTGTGGTCATCTTCATCCTGCTAGTGGTCCTTTTAGATATTTTATGGTACTCATAGATGTATATACTAAGTGGTCATATGTTTGTCTATTTTCTACTAGAAATCTCGTATTTTCCTGTCTTTTGGCCCAATTTTTTAAAAGTAGATCTCAGTTTTCAGATAACTCGATTAAGTCAATTTGACTTGATAATGCCGCAGAATTTACCTCACAAGTTTTTGATGATTATTGTACATCATTATGATTGAGGTAGAACATCTTGTTCCCCATGTGCACACACAAAATGAGTTATCTGAGTCATTTATTAAACTTCTACAACTTATAGCTAGACCTCTACTAATGTAATCTAGTTTGCCAATTGAGGCTTGGGGACATGCTATTTTATATGCTGCATTTCTAGTTAAGTTTAGACCGTTTGCTTACCATAATTTTTTACCCATACAACTTGTTAGTGGTAAGCAATCAAACATTTTATATTTGAGAAAGTTTGGATGTACAATATATGTCCTAGTTCCATCTCTCAAAAGAACTAAGATGGGTTCACAATGATGCTTAAAAAATATACATTACTTTTGAGTTTTCTTCCATAATAAGGTATTTAAAACCAATGATTGGTGATGCCTTTACTACAAGATTTGATGATTAACAATTTAATGAGAGAGTATTCTCGCCGTTAGGGGGAGGTAAGCAACAAATTGTTCACATAGAACAAATCATTGCTAATAAATGGCGTGAATTGACATGGAATAGTATGTCTACTCTATCTCATCAAGATCCAAGAACTCCATAATGTGATTATAGACAAGGAGAATGATACATTTGCAAGAAATTACAAATCAATTACCTGATGCATATAAATGCCGCGAAGGTAACTAGATCACATGTTCCAACTATGAATTTGCCAGCCAGAATTATTGTTCCAGTTGGACAAAATTCAAACTAAGGTGACAAATGAATCTACTACTACACGTCAAAATCGTGGTAGGCCTATAGGTTTCAAGGATAGTGCTCCTAGAAATAGGAGAGCAAATAAAACATCTTGTCCTGATAAAAGTCTAATAGTGATCGGGGCTCCGAAAATAGATAATGAAGATGTGCATGTTTTCAAATTTACTAAAATATCTATTGATGCATCTAGAGAGGCACAGGTACCTGAAAATAAAGAGATCTTGATATTCCATGCATGTTCAGGTGAATTACGGAATAGAAAAGCACTTTTCATGCTATGCAGTAGCTACTAAAATATCAAAGGACAATGATGATTGTGAAAATGAACCACGTAGTATAAATTAATGTCGACAAAGAAAAGATTGGCTAATCTGGAAAGATGCTATTCAAGCAGAATTAAAATCTTTAGAAAAAAAGTGATATTTTTGGACCTATAGTGGAAACACCAAAGGACAAACCATGTTGGTTTTAAATGGGTGTTTCGTTAGAAAACGAAATGAGAGGAACGAAGTTGAAAGGTACAAAGTCCGACTTTTAGAACAAGGTTTCTCTCAAATACATGGAATTGACTATATATGTAGAGACATACTCTTCAGTTATGGATGTCATTACCTTTAGATATCTAATTAGTCTCGCAGTTTCTAAAAATTTTGATACAAGATTTATGGATATTGTAACTGCATATTTGTACGGAGACTTAGATACCGACATCTATATAAAAATTCAAGAAGGATTTACAATGCCAGAGACTAAGTCAAAGAGAATGTGTTCTATTAAACATAGACGAGCATTATATGGGTTGAAATAATCCAAAAGAATGTGGTATAATCGTCTTATCATATATTTGAGTAAGAAATGATGCAAAAATAGTCAAATTTATCCATGTGTCTTCATTAAGAAATTCGGAATGGATTCTCAATAGTAGAAGTATATATGGATGATATAAAACCTGATCAGGTCTCCTACAGAATTAAAGAAAACTGCAAACTATTTGAAGAATGAGTTTGAAATGAAAACTTGAAAAAAGACAAAACTTGATCTCGGTTTGCAAATAGAACGAAATTTCAGTGGAATATTAGTGCATCATTTTCGATATATTGAAATAATTTTAAACCGATTCAGAATGGATAAAGTACATCCACTAAGTACACATATGGTTGTACGCAGTTTGGATTTGGATAAATATCCATTACGACCAAAGAGAGAAGATGAAAAAGTTTTTGGTCCAGAAATGTCGTATTTGAGTGCTATTGGAGCACTGCTATATCTAGCCAATACACAAGACCAGATATTATACTTTCTGTTAATTTATTATCTAGATATAGTTTTGTACCTACACTTAGACATAGGTATGGAGTTAAACACATATTGAGAGATTTTCGTGGAATAACTAATATGTGATTATTTTATTCATATGATTCCACTAACAATTCTTGTATAGTTGGTTGTGCAGACTCAAATATCTTTCAGAGCCTCATAAGGGTTGCTTCCAAACATGTTATGTGCTTATTAATAACCATGCAGCTATATCTTGGTGATTAACAAAACAAGGTTCAGTAGCAACTTTCTCTAATTATGCAGAATTAATTGCATTACAATAAACAATAAGAGAAAAATATGTGCTTGCGATCTATTATTCATCATATATGAGTAAATTGTCAACTACTCACAGTTACAGATGAGCCTACAATAATATTCAAAGACAATGCGGCTTGTACTGCGCAAGTCAGAGAGAGATTCATCAAAGGAGATCGAATAAGCACCTTCCACCAAAATTATTTTATGCACATGAGCTCAAAGGACGAAAGTGATCGAAGTCAAGCAAATCCATTATATCGAGGAGGAGTATGACTCATGAAGAATATTTTTGAGTTTTGCGCGTTGTACTCTTTTTTCTTGACTAAGATTTTTTTCCACTGAATTTTTCTTAGTAAGGTTTTAACGAGACAACAAATGCACATACATCACCAACTAATTAATGGTGAATATCCAAGGGGGAGTGTTGTAGATATGGATAATTTACCATAATTATTTGGTTTACATAACTTATGTCTTTTGGTTATCCATAACCTATGATATTTGGTTATTCGTAACCTATGCCTTTTGGCATTTCTCATTTAATTGTCATGATGATATTAAACATTCATTGTAAACTATATAAAGGGCTCTTCTCAAGTTGATTGTGATACAAGTGAATGAAGAAACAATTTTCTCCATTTTCTATCTCCATTTATTTGTTTTACAATAATATTATATATATTGGCATTATTGGAGATTGGTATTAATATAAAACTAAAGAGAAATGTAGCTATAGCAAATTTGTATGGGAGTGTCTGAACGGAAATCAACCCACAAGCCAATATATATATACTCTGTCGAAATCAAGCTTCTCCATCGTCTTCAGTAGCCGCGAGCTGTCTGAACGGAAAAACAACCAGCAGCAGCTGAACTGCAAATTAAGTACAAAGAGAAGAGAATGAAACGCACTTGGCACCACCATTGACGTTGGTCCGTCAAATCATTGTCAATAGACGAAATGGTCTTCGACCACAGTTTGGGGCCTACTTTCAGCACTCATGTCAAGAATATTTATAACCATTTTTGATGTAACGTATTACGTATATGAACTTCTTTTTGTAGTTTGCAATGAATTACTCGACAAATGTTAGCTATATATTATTATTCTTAGGAATGGTTGTAGAAAATGAAAGAGGGAACTTACTCCGCAGAAGCGGTTCCCATGATACGACACGCACGCAGAATGTGGTTCGTACTAGCGTCCAATGAAACCATTACGAGTCTCTGTCACTCTCTTTTACGATTGGTTTTTGCTGCTTAGAATATAACCATGCGGACAAAGCTCTCCAGGACGTACGCATAAATCTTCTTCTATCTTGGTAATATCCAAGAACCAGTCAAAACTCTGAAGATTGGCGAAGATGTTTATTATTTCCTTGCAAATGTAGTTATTTTTTTTGGGACTATGCACCACTATGTATGTATTATTTATTTGAGACTATACACTATCTTGTAGTTTCTATTTTGCTATTTATAAAATTTTTGAGTACACTTAGTATGCAATACTTTTGTTTGGGTATCTACTTGTGCTTAACTATATATGACTATACTTTGAAAGAATATCAAATCTTGTTTCTGTGCTACACTGCTACTATGTTAGGTTGGATTAGTACTCTTTATACGCTATGTTGCTTCACTTTTGTTTTTCATCGGTTTACGTATGCCGCTTCACTATTTACGTAATCTTCTTCTATCTCTGGTAATATCCAAGAATTAGTCGTAACTCGAAGATGGTGAAAACATTTATTATTTCCTTGCAAATGTCTCTGTGAGCTTGTTAACATCAATTGTTTGTTAATAATATAGATACACAAGTATACTTGCTACATAAAGATGAGCTGATGAGTATATCAAGTGTTGTACTCTTCTTCTTGCTAATGATCATAGTATGGAGAGAAGAATATGATGCGCAGCTCTTCTTCTTCTTCTTTCTTCAGGTAAACTCCAGCGAGCAACTAGGATGCAGTAAAATACATGGATATGGTTGTTGGCCTGCACTGCCCTTCCCTTGGCATACAAAGGACCAATATAGATGACTAATTTACAACAAGTGGAGAGGTCCAGCATTCTTGGTATATAAAAGCCGAAGTATAATTAAAACTACGAAATATATATATATATATATATATATATATATATATATATATATATATATATATATATATATATATGAGGTTAGAAGATTACGTCGCTCTTTGTCATCATTTGCCAATTGTACTTTAAAATAGAGTTTAATGCTACATATATAGTCGTTCTCAAATCATGTTTTGTATCCATAGATCATAGATCATATACAAATCGAGCTGAAATGTGATGATGATGCTGGTATATATATATATATATATATATATATATATATATATATACCAGCATCATCATCACATTTCAGCTCGATTTGTATATGATCTATGATCTATGGATACAAAACATGATTTGAGAACGACTATATATGTAGCATTAAACTCTATTTTAAAGTACAATTGGCAAATGATGACAAAGAGCGACGTAATCTTCTAACCTCATATATATATATATATATATATATATATATATATATATATATATATATATATATATATATATAGTACCTAGTCAATTTTATAACTAAGATTAATAAGAATGACAGACAGTACATATTGTAGAAGAATATGGTATATGAAGATAATCATAAATTGGTGTTGGTCCAATTACTCTTAACTTAAACATAATTATGATAAATCAAAGTTTAGTCCCATAACGGAGTAGGATATGTTGAGCGACAGTGCTATGTGGACCGCGTTTTGACCCGCAGTTTTGGTCCGCGGTGCACGTGGCGGCTTTTAATTGGCAAGACAACGACAGGCGGAGCCCACGCAAATAGAAGACAAATTGGGTTGCGACACCTCAGCCGCGATCACAGCTTGCGGGCACAGACCGTGGGCTATTTAACATTTTCCTATGTTGAGGCATTGATATAAGTGGTTGGTGCTCGAAACATTCTCCATTTGAAAAAGGCGTGATGAATGTTTATTAAAGTTCACACCATTGCACCAAAATGTTGCATGCCATATGTCCATTTTAAACCAAAAATTGGATTCACAGATATATTTTTATATCGTCTCCTTAAAACATGTCTCAAATATTATGTGAAATCCATAAAATTATGAAATAAATACTTTAAGATGAATGATCGATTATTGCCTTCTTGTGTTTCTTGTACTTGGTCGACAAACCCTTCGCCTTCTTGTCCATCTTCCCAAACTTATTATCCTTTGCCTCCATGGCCACAACCTTTTTGGGCTACCATCTCCAAATGTCCTTAATTGTAAAAAAATGTTAAATCGTTACGAATTGACTAATTATGAAGACCGCCAGTGTTCTTCAGTGTAATTGTGTCTTAGGATACCTAATAGCACGACCTGCTTGAAGAAGTTGGTAATGTTGTTTTGCATGCTTTGCTTGTACTTTTGTTGCCAGTATTGTCACTTCAACCACTTTGATCCTCGTAGCCAAGTGTGTAGAATTATTTCAGGACAAAAGATGTGAAGTTTCTTCAAGAGACGTGTGACATATAGGGATCCCTGTCACGTCCCGCTCCCGTAGGAGCGATCGTCCTCGCTAAGGCGTGATGCCGCACGAGCCTAGATTGCGCTCGTGCAAGGCGGGTTCCATAACGGCCGATTACAGCGGCTGCGACGGGGTCGTCGCACAGAAGTCCCGTGCAGAGACATTGATTTATAGCAGCGGAATTAAAGAAGAACACATGAACACAAGTCATTCAAAAGAATCTCTTTTATTTGATATTGAATACAAGATTACATCTGTGGGCGCAAGGCCAAATTACAATGTCTCTCGTGCTCACTTTTCTCTCATTTACAAGTCACTCTGCTCTCTCTCATCTCTCGATACAATACTTGAATCCAGCGGAAGCTTCGGAAGGCGATGTCCATACATTACGTCCTGTATAAGTCTTCAGATCATGTGACCGCACGCTTCGACTCGCCAAGGAACTCCGTGCCTCGACGCATCCAAGCGAGCTCCGCGCCACGAGCTTCTACCTGTGCCTGCACATGAAACACTGTGTGGGTGTCAGTACCACTGTACTGGTGGAGTGAGCTTCTCGCCCACCCATACAAAACCTACACGTTCATTTACTTTGTGCAACATAAACCCTTTTACGATTGTCTTTCTATTCTTGCCTTAGGATCAATTTTAGGACCGGCGCCTTAGCGCAACTTGTGTATCGGAACCATCCCGTGCTAGCAATGTCAACGTTAACTCATACTTTGTCTCTAGACCACTCCTCGTGCCAACAACGTTAACCTATCAGGTCGTGTTTGCCTTACGGCCATAATCAGAGACGCAACTACACGAAGGACTCCATTTCCTTGCCTCTAGACCTTTCTCGTGCTTGCATTGTCGACGCACCGACTTATACTTATCTTTTGTGCCAAACTCTGGGACGTAATGACTCGGTCGTGCCATAACTCGATTCGTGCATCGATAACTCTGAGGCAACGCCTCCTCGCTTAGTCTTGCCTATACTTGTGTTGTGACAATGCGGCCGTGCCTCATATTTCGAGGCCGAGCCCAACAACTCAACGTAACTTTATACAACTAGCCCTACGGCCCTTCTCGACTTAACTCGCGACAGCTCAAGCCTAACACATGCAACTCTATGCCAACAACTTAACACTCGACGCCACGTCTCGTGCCGAAGCACGTCGCCTTCGCTGTAGCCAAATCTTAGGCTCCGACATTGTGTCTATTTAACTCATACATATTCAACTCAATCCACCGTCACACACACGGATTGCCGCTCGTGCCGACACCAAACTTACCATGTTAGTTGAAAACAATTATTATTAAGTGTTTGTTATGGGATTGGCCTAACCAGCCGCCTTGGACGCAGCCTGGCAGTACGGGACCCTTGCAACGCAAGTAGCGAGCCCCGATGCAAGTCCCCGTCTTACCGATCGCCTTACCAGCGTTGCCTATTACCCAGCTCGGCTACAACCAGTTTCTTCCTAGGCCGAGTCGGTCCCGTGGCCGCGGGTCGCCGCTCGAAGAAACCATTCCCCTTGTCGACAAGTGTCCAAGTTCATAAGGGTTACATGGAGTGTTTTATGATACAGTTTGGGCTTGTTATGTGATCAATTCATTTACTTGGTTGTTTTAACTCTTTCCCTTTTTTTTCATACTTCCTTTGCAGAGCCCCTAACCAGGGTTGCCTCGGCGACTAACCATCGCTTAGACTTAACGTTCTTTGAACTCAGGGAACGGCTACTGCATAGCCTTCCAACTTAACTTGAACATAACATGTTTTCTTTAAGTGTCGACCGACCGTGGATAACTTTCCACTGAACCAACCGTGGCTCGTGCCTCTAAACCGACTCGTGTTCGACGCAACGCTGTCGCCCAAGTCATACTTCATATGACGGGCCTTGGGGTCGTGGGACTATTTATCTTGACAACCGCAGAATAAGCGGGACAGCACGTAGAATAACTTAGGTCGACCGGCATAACTTTGCCTAACTCACTCAAGCCTACAACTTAACCCAAGGGACGAGCAAAGGCTACGCCAAGCCTTGCGGGACAGGACCGTCCATGCTTTAGCAAGCATTTGTGCGGGCGACGCCTATGACTTAGGCTAACTCTCAACTTTTGCACCGAAGACCAACTTTCCTTCTCCCAAGCCACGGGACGAAGGACCGAGTGTCATTTTCAAAGCACGCCGTGCACCAACTCTAAGCCGACAGTGGGACGTTTTCCATGTTCTAACTCGATTCAAACCGTCGGGATTATTCCCTTAGCTATGTGGATGCGTAGCTTTTATTATCAAGCCTAACTTGTGCAAGTTGAAAACATGATTTATTATGTGAAGGCAAAGATGAGGAGAGTTCACCGAAACTACCCCACCTGAGCGATGTCTCCGAGCAAGCCGTTGCAAGGCTAAGTCTGAACGCCGTCGGCGTTTCGATTCCTCCGATTGACTTTGCGGGACGGGGCACTACATCATACACCACTCAGAACAAGTCTCGTCCTCGAGACTTTCCTGAAGGCAAGTCATCCTACCATTTCTATGGCCAAGACTTAATCGTACGCATTTCGCCTACGCGTTCCTTCGATTGCGAGCCACGCTCGCACGACTATCAATCTTTCCGTTAACATAATTTCAAGATCTCGACACACTTCTATGTGCAGAGTTTATCCGAATGCTCATATTGGTAAAATCTCTGCTCCATCGGTATCTCTTTGTCGCACAAAACGTAGATAGAGCGACCATTGACTTAGTTCCGTCCAGATAAAGTTGGAATCGTTGGAGAGAGAGAATTTTTTATAGGAATTTTCAGTGTGTTGAGAAGAGAAATAACAGTGATATTTATAGGCAGATTTCATATTTGTAATGGCCAGATATTATGACCAATAAAGTTGGAATCGTTGGAAAAATCTTTTCTTTTCTTCCTTAAAAATCTGCAAACAAAATAAAATAACATAAATGTTACCAACATCCGGGAAAGTCGTGCACGTAGCACTGCCCTAACAGTTAATCTAGGTCTATGTGCAGACTTTGTCTGAATGCTCCTAGTGGTAAAATTTCTGCTCCACTGGTATCTCTTTGTCGCACACAAGAGAGCGATCCTTGACTTAGCTTTGTCCAGAGCAAAACGAAGAACAATAGAGTTTCGGAGTGATAGGAATTCGAGAGAGAGAGTTTTTTCGTATGAATTTTCAGTGTGTTGAGAAGAGAAAAAACAGTGATATTTATAGGCAGATTTCATATTTGCAATGGCCAGAAATTATGACCAATAAAGTTGGAATGGTTGGAAAAATCTTTCTTTTCTTCCTTTAAAAATCTACAAACAAAATAAATAACGTAAATGTTACCAGCCTCCGGGAAAGTCGCGCACGTAGCAATGCCTTAAGAGTTAATCTACATCTATGTGCAGAATTTGTCCGAATGCTCCTACTGGTAAATTTTTTGCTCCACCGGTATCTCTTTATCGCGCACAAGAGAGCGATCCTTGACTTAGCTCTGTCTAGAGAAAAACGAAGAACAACAAAGTTTCGGGGCGACAGGATTTCGAGAGAGAGTTTTCCCGTATCAGTGAGTTGAGAAGAGAAATAACAGTGATATTTATAGACAGGTTTCATCTTTGTAACGGTTAGGAATTACGACCAGTAAAATTGAACGTTGCAAAGTAATAACAAATACAAAAAACGTGATAAATTGAATCTGGACAAGTTTAATGTGTCCAGCCGAAGTTTTTTAGGGTTCCAGCCTCCGATCCCGAAGAGAAAATCGACATTCGACGTCCGCAGATGTGGGCACTTATCCGCACCCGTCATGCACGCCCAACCGAATCCGAGCCAGACGATGGCGCACGCGTGTGACCCACGGGGCTCCCACACAAGTTCAATATAACTAGAATAAACAAAGTGTCATATGGACACTCCATACTTTCCCCAGCCGATGTGGGACTAAATAGTGGAAAGAGGAATTTTAGCTTTTGCAAGCTTGTGTGTTTGGACTTAACACACACAACCAACAGGAATATCACCAAGTGAGGGCTTTGGTTCCTCAAATTTAGTATAGCAAAACATACTTTATAGTGATCATTAGTATCTATGGATCATAAAGTAAGGAAAAATGCTATATGCTTACAACCAATTTTGGTTGTAAGCTTACAACCGTCTACGTGACATCCTTTAATTGGAGGAGAGATGAGACCGGTTGAGATCAGATGGTACCATGTTAGCAGGACGGTGGTGTGGGTTGTAAGAAAATTGTAAATTTTTGGTAGTAAACTTAGCATTTTTCTAAAGTCTATCCAATTGTTAGATCAATCAGTATTATTCAGGACCGGTCTTGAGCTCATGGAGGCTCATGACAAGCTTCCAAAATAGACCCTCATACATAATACATAATGTAAAAAATAAAATTAAAAAAAATAAATGTTGACACCAAGAATTGAGTTAAGGACATCCCATATGTAACTCTAACATAATTCACTATACTACAACTATTTTGTACTAATGTCCGTGGTACAAACTAGTTCCATTTTGATATAAAATTGTTAGTATATTTATGTTTAGATATAAATTTATTAATATATTTGTTTGGGATGATCACCGATTGACCTGTCAATGGAATTGTGCCACGTGACGGGCAGACCAAAACCGTGGGCCAATCCTACGATTGACCTAGTATCGTCCATAATCAATACACTATGGAGGATGAGGGTTGGGATCTGATGTCTCCATTTTGGTATCTCAAACTATATTTCCTCTCGCAAGTAGAGGTGGGCCCCACCATTTTTATAAAAAATAACAGTCAAAATTAGTGAGGTCCACTTCCACTCGTGAAATGAAATATAATTGGAAACACCAAATTGGAGACAGCATATCCCATAGCGAGGATGATAGTAGATATGTCGGCGCAGACATGATCAAGCAACCATCATATACTAGAACTGATGGATGTTACATTACATAGATGGATGATTTCAGAAATCAGTAAAACTATGGGAAAGATATTGTTGAGGTAGCGTACGATAATGGGCTATGTATTATATTTTAAGCTGTCAGTTTTAACATGGTGCTATATATATTTCGTGGCTTTGAACCGACTTCTGAGTGAAAGTAGTTAATTTGGAAGGCTACAAATTAATATATAGCAAGGGAGTATCAATGCTGCTAGAACTCTTCTACCGGAGCAGCACAGATATGCGTTAGGGAGATGTGATCAAGAACGCTTACAATTAATCAAAAGACTATATGCTCAAGATTCCTCGGTGTCAATAACCACTAAATAACCTTTATATAGAGTCGGTCAAGGAGTAAGTCGCACAAAACTTCGGAGCAACCTTTACCCCAGATTCATGGCAACCCTAGGGGGACGGAAGTTGCGAATATACCTTTAGAATTGGCCCACAATTAAAATTAGAGGACAACCAAAATTAACTTGGAAAAGGACAGCTAATCTCCGGACCGGACCGGCCCGGCCCTGCCTGTATGCACGTAGAATTCGAATGTTTTGTTTTTTCTTATTTGTTTTGTGGAATTCGTTTAGAGCGTTTGGCTAAGATTCCTGTACTGCAATTTGGAAGCTAATTAAGAAATTGGATTTTGCGTCGGGCCAAGAGAAGGTTTGCAGGATGCTCCAATTGGCATATCAGTTGATCTGCGCAATATTGATGGTCAGGTCAATCTATCGCCAGTTGTCATTCTAGTACTTGTCAGACCATCTCCAATGGTGATTTCTAAAATTGAGTTCTTATCCTACTTGGCATTGTACTTTAAGAAAATTTCTATCCAAGTTGGAAGAGTTTCTACATAGAAATTGTAGACATACAAAAATGTTCTCCAATAGTTCTCCATTTCTATCATATGTGTCACATAGTAAAAGGACCAATTTAATGGTGTGAGGCCCAATAATAATTGTCATGAGAGATAGGAGAATTTCTATGAGAGTTTCTACATGTAGAAACCCTCCTAGAAAGTTTCCATCCTACATCATTGCCACCTAGGATAGAAATGGTGATAGAAATCACCATTGGGAGAAGTTTTTTCTAAAATGGATTTCTTCCATAGAAATAGGGAAGATAGAAACCCCCATTGGAGATGGTCTCATGTCTTCTTGAGAAGAAAAATATAAGAAGGAATAATCGGCCGAGTCTACAACGAAATGAGTAGAAACTAAGAGGATCTCCAACCCTATTGTCTTGTTTTATGTTGTGAATCTTAGGTGGCATGGAACACAAAACAATGTTTTGTATAGGTAGCAAGATTATATTCACAAATGACAATGAGTTTAAAAAATCATCTCCAATGCAAAAGTATTGAGAAGACAATACAAACGTCTTGCGTTGATTGAATGGTTCAAACGCCTTGCGTTGATTCGAATGGTTCAAACGCCTTGCGTTGATTGAATGGTTCAAACGCCTTGCGTTGATTCGATTTCTTAGAATCTTCGAACCGACTAAATGCTTTGCCTCGGGCCAACTTAACACTTGCATCGATCTTACTCGATGCGTTCATCGGGTCAATGTAACTATCCGACTCGATGCATCCTCTCGGGACAACGCAACTCTTTGTATCAATTCACATCGATACACAATCAGGCCAACGCAACTCTTCGAGTCAATGACTCAGCATAATGTACAGTGCGGAGCGGGGCATTACATAATATACCACTAAAAACAAGGTTCGTCCTCGAACCGAAACCAATACTAAATTCCAAGGGTTTCACTATATCGTTCCACGATCTCGTCTCACTATCGTTTGGATCATACAACTTAGTTTGGAATCATACACATATTTTTGGCATCCCACCAATATATGCATTTCAGCCAAGCTCAATTGTAGGATATCGAAACAAGGCTAACATGTAACTTCTCATTCTCAATTACTCGCCATCTCGTACTCTCGATCAGACTTGGGCTCTAGTGCTTGTTCTCGCAATTCCATTGCATATGCATATTGATACACACGCGAACATCCAACAAAAGTCAAGGCACACGATGCGATTCAAAAGTCGTATTTCTCACTTCGTAAGTTTCATCGGGGCTATTGTAACTCCCTGAACCTATTTTCGGGTATTATTGAAAATTTTCTTTAAATTTAAAAATGTTTTATTGAATTGGTTAGACAAATGCATTTCAATCTAAATTAAACTTATCCTTAAAATTTTGATTTTCTTTTATTAATGATTAGATATTAATTAATTACTTTGTTAAAAGTTTGTTATGGATTACTTTTCCCTGAGAAGAAAAGGTTGTTCTTTTATTTTTAGTATTGAATTGCTGAGAGGAAATGATTAATTTTGGTTTATTGAATCATTTATTTGTTATCATTAGACTAGGCTGTTAACTAACATATAGTAGGACAGTTCCTTCTTTCCTCTTAAATGCATCATGTATAATAATTGTTATTTCATTAATTAATTTCAAATTACTATTTAATCCTTAATTTTTGGGAATAACTATTTTGATCGGTTGGCAGTAACTAATCTAATAATTAGTTATGTAGTTAAATAACTGGATTAGTGCTTGTAACTGAATTAGTTAGGATTCAGTTTCAGAATTTAAATTCCTGCCCCCAGATCTACATGTATTCACATCATTGCCACTGTCCTAATTTAGGGAACACCCCCAGATCTACATCTATTTACAATAGTTGCCACTCAGATATTTTATTATAAATATTGTACACATTTTCCAAAGTTCCGACACACCACAGTTTTCCAAAAAAAATCACTGACACATCACAGTTTCTCTGTCTACTCTTTCTCTCGCATCACTCTCTCTCTCTCTATAGTCACTGTTGTGGCCGAGCACCACCACCCGCCCCCAGTTCTCTGCCGAGCGCCACCGCACTGTCGTCGGAGGTCCCGCTCCGACGTTTCCACCATCATCATCGGAGTTCATCACCATCCGTCGTGCCCAGATCAGAGAACCTCGTCGAGCGCCGCCACGTGCCACCATCTCCAGCCACCTCGGATCCATATCACTGGTCAGATCTCGTCCTCCGTCGTCAGACAGAACTTCACGCCGAGCCGAGCACAGAGTCGCCATCGCCGAGCACGGAGCCGCTCACAACAACCGAGCCGTATGCCCTTCGAAGTTTGAGCTGACCGTTTGGGAACCGAGGAGCAGCCTAGGCCGTCACGCTGCCCCTCGAGCTCTGAGCGGTCGTCTCGTGGTTCGAACCACGCTCCCTCCTAGTGTGACGCACCGCCACCTCGATTGTCGAGTCGTCGAGCCTTGAAGACTGCGCCATTCTCAGAGAACGTGCTGCCTCTTCGAAGACTATACCACCGCCTCGTGGAACGTGCTGACCCTTCGTAACTCGAGCGGCCACCTCGTGGACCGAGTTGCCCTTTGAGAACCGAGGCATCTGTCACCGCCAAGTCGTCGGAGCCTCATCCTTAGTCGCCAGAGCCGTCATCCACGACCGCCAGTAGCCAGATCCAGCCCTTGACCGACTAGATCCGGGAGTTTCGCCGCCTGATCGACACCGTTCGCCGCTGAGCCACCGTGGATCGACGTCCCCACCGTGTCAGGTAAGCTTCTCTTCGATCTTCTCCATCCCCTTCTTGTCCTTCATACTTCTAGATCTAAGGTTAGGGTTTGTATTTTCTGATAGGGGATTTAGGGTTTGTGAGGGTCTGTAAAGAGAAGTAAAAGTGGAGAACAATTAGGGTTATGGTTCTGGTTGTAAGCATATGAGGAAGAAGAAGGGTTCGACCGGAGAAAATGAATCTAGGGTTAGGGTTTCCTATTCATGAGCGGCTAAGGAAGAAGCTGGGAAGAAGAAGATCTTGTTAGGGTTTCCTAGGTGGCGGCAAGAGGTTGAATGGAAATTAGGGTTTGGGTTTTCCGACGGGTTGGGGAAGATGACAGAGTGGAAGTGAAGTTGGAGTGTTGCGGCTGAGAAGAATGTGGGAATGAGAGGAGAGAGAGAGAATAGAGAGTTTATATTAGGTTTGAGAGCAATGGGCCGGGTCTGGGGAGAATGGCTGGGCCGGGCTTAAATCCATTTCTTTTTAAATAATTTCTGTGTAGCAGCAGTAACATTAGTTAGGTTAGGTCGGGCTGGTTAGTATGTAGAAATTGGTTTGGGCCGAGATTGAATGGTGGGCTGAGCTTTAGTTAATTTTGTAAACAAGTTTATATTAGCAGAAGGTTGGGCTGGATATGAACCAATCTGATTTTTGGACTATTTGAGTTTCTGTTGACTTGGGCTTGTTAAAGCCAGGTCTAATTTATAGTATATATATACTTATGTGTACAAAAAAATTTGTATAAACATTTTTTTAATATAATAAAATATGTATATTGTTATGAAATTATTTCTTAAACATTTGGACTTTGTAAATGTTGTTTTAGCTAGTTATTGCTTAATAAATGCATTATTGCTAGGAAATAGTTTAAAGTATTTTTATTAAACTATCCATATGTATTTGCTATATTTTATTATATATATTGGTAGTAAAATTCTAGTGTATCAGAAACGTATTTATTTCAAAAATGCTATATAGTCATTTTACTTGCAAAATATTTCTAATATTTAAAAGTAATGTTACTATTATTTATCTCGATCAAGTCATATTATAAATTGTATTACATTTTCTAAAAATATTGATTAACTAGGATTTGCCTATATGAGTACTAGAAATAGTTGATTTATCTGTTTAGCGAATAGCTAATATCTTTAATTCAACCCTAATATCCTTGTACCAAAAATATAACAGGTGACATTCACCCATGCAGCACTACTCCCGTGCTTCCAAGGCGAGGCAAGTACACCGACTCGAACTTTTACTTTGTTTTATCTTACATTCATATGCCATGTTCTCATATCGGACATGTGATACACACGATTGCATCGTCCTTGTTCGTCATTGCATTGTGAGTCATTGTTTATTACGGGAATTGGGAGAAATATTAACTTTTGTGTGACCACACCCAACCTAGGTATTGTGGATAGCCTAATCGTACACCTCACGTACGATTAAGCCGCACCTTGTAGAATTGTGAATTGATTGATTGTGGATTGTGGTCCTTAGCCGGTCACACATTAGTTTAATATTTCAAAATGTCACACTTGCATTGATTTTCGTGTTCATTGTCTTGTTCATTGATAGCCATGTTCATTGTCTTGCATATTGATTGTCGCGTCCATTGCCTGCAGTTTACATTTTATTTCTGGTACCATAGTTTTATTTTCAGTTCTGGTATTCTGGTTTTACCTTATTTTCTGTACTACAGATTACATTGTATATTGTTCTTGTCGGGATTATACTTGCTCTTTTCCTGATAGGATACGTTGCAGGTGAGCTTGAGGCCACATGGAGCATGATGGTATCAATGATTATTACGGGATTTATTTTGTTTTGTTTTTCTGGATATTGTACTTTGTATTTTTATGATTTCATCATTGTATATTTTACTTTACCGGATTTGTCTCCGGATAACATTGTATAATTTGATTGATGGATATTGGTGATCTTTCTGGGAATGTTATATATAGAACTGTGTATGTTTACATTACATTGTGACTTGAAGTTTTCTTTAGTATTGTACAGCTTACATCGTCATGTCCATCGACAAAGGCTGGACGTGTCCGACTCGTGTTCGATTATTCGGGAGCGGGTCGTGACAGCTATCAATTCTATTTGTCGCATCAAGCCGTCGCGCATCCGATCACAAGGAGTCTCCGCAACGCCTTGCGCTCGACGTCGCTACCCAACTATTTCTGAAGTTTCACTTCGTAACTTATCTCGACATAATTTTCTTTTGTTGACTTGCAAAAGTATCAACATTCAGGACTACATCCGCTAGGTGACTTACCTAGACACCGCGCTTAAATTCTTTCGACGCAACTTTTAAATTGACATTGCACAAAGGCCACAATCTATCCAACAGAAAGTTTAATTCGAGTCGACAATGCTCAAGGCAATGATTCGCCTTAACACGAAGGTATTTACGGCGCGTCTTACATTCGATTCCTACCGAGTAGGAAGTTTCTAGCCAAATTCTAAACTCGTTCGTCTTGCAACATCGAATATAAGTTCGATTCACGCAAGCTCAATTCTAAGGTGAATCCAAATATAACGACATAACTCGTAAGTTATTCCCTTATCGTTCTCTCTCATGCATAGCACGATTCTCGCAATCGCCTATCCGAATTACCAAGTTCGTTGGTAAATTTCTAGTTCGATCGTCGACCAACATAACCATTCAAGCATTCATCCAACGAATACTCAAAATCTAACTATATCATTCTCAATCGAAAGTTGTTCCAACAATTCTCGATCGCCTAGACTTATCGTCAACATGCACCACATTTTCTTTCTCGATGCAATTTCATATGCGACATTGCATAGGTCATCTTACGGTCTGCAACATTCAATTTGCTTTGACGGACAAGTCTTCCATGGTCAGCTGTCTCGAAGCTACGCTCGATAATTGTGGATCATCACCGAAGGACAGTTTTACTACAAACCATGCTATATCTTATTTCGGAGCCAAATCACGTTCCGACGATTTTCTATGCGACTACCCAAAACCGTACATAACCATTTCTATCGGTGCAACTGATGCGCAACTAGCCTCCGACTAACTCATGCACTACCATCGAAAATTTCAAAATTTTACGAAATATCTACTCGTATCGAGTTTGAGTCTTTCTACCCATGGTCGACATCCGAGATGCTATATGCATCAGGACAATCGTCGATGACCTTATAGTCTCCATTGACCAATCACAAAGTTTATGATCAACCAAGTCGACACCTTCATATCGTCGTTTTCAAAAATCTCGATATTGTAGGTCTATCATGTGGAATGTTCTCATATCGTGCTTATGTTTCTTGGCGTATCGATTTTGATAGTTCATATCAATTTTGATAGCGCAAAGGTCGACTTTGAATCTGTTTCAACGTCAACTTAACTTGCATCACATACATCCAAGTTCTCTACAAACTTTTATGTACGTATCAACTCGTTTTCTGATTCGCCGTATCCCGTTATACTTCGATCATATAACTGAGTTACCGATTATCCAACATCGAACCCTCAAGTTATACGATCACGCCCTCTAAGTGTCGCATGTTTCAGTCGTACTCAAATGAGTTTCGTCGTAACACAACCAACTATCTTCGTAGGTACGATCACCCGCGTCAACCAACTCTTTCACCGAGTCGCAGTTTGTGTAATCCGGTTATAATTCGTATTTGACCAACTTTTCTATCGAGATCGTAAGTCATGCGGTCCGATTATAGTTCGCCTCTTCCAATATTTCTATCGAGATCGCAAGTCGTGCAATTTGATTACCGTTCGTATATTCTAACATTTACGTCGAGATCATAAGTGCAATTTGTATCGTTGAACATTTTTATCGAGATCGCAAGTCGTAGGATTCGATTATAACTTCAAGTTTCCTATCGGATCGATCCGATCATTGCCTCAAGGCATAATCGTTTTGTTAGTCTCGGTCGTCCGACCGACTTATAATTTTCGTCTGACATATCATTCATTGATACGAGTCCCGCCTTATCGTCCCAACCGATTTTCGGAGAACACTTGCATCAACATGTCGTCATACAAATTCTCCAATTGAGTTTCGGTACTCTCCCGTCCGTTGCGGACAAACCTTCCGCAATTCTCACAACGCGTCGATGTAATTCATCGCACAAGTGGTATATCATATACCACTCAAAATCGAGTCATTCATCGCATACGTGGTATGGCATATACCACTCGAAAATCAAGTCATTTCCCTCGTATTATACTTAGTATGAACAAACAATCTCTTCCGACTCACGATTTCTGCAGTGATCGTGCTTGACCACAACCGTAACTTTGATAAATCAAAATCCGACACAACTCGGCCAATGCGTTCATTTGCCAACACATGCTCGGTGCGCAACCGAACTGATTTTGTTTCTATCGATTTACACATTTTAGTTCCTTCTGTTGCATCGCATGCAACACATCTTTCCCAAAATTCGTTGCACCTCGTGCAATATTTCATTTTCGACATCTATTGCACCTCGTGAACCGATTCATCTTCAACATCTGTTGTACTACGTGCAACAATTTATTCCCGACATTCAAAGTCAATGCTCGAATCCATTCAACACATTCGATATTGACTTATCACTTTCATCGCAACGCACATTCACAATCAATATGTGAATCCGTTCGACACATTCAATATCAACTTTCATTTTCTTTTCAACGCATAATTTATAATCAACGCATGGCAATTGCTGCAGCCACATTCTACGACTTTTATTGTATTGATGCAACCAACATTTCTCATATCGATCGTTGCAAACAACGAACATCTCAATTCACGAACATCTTAATTCATAATTCACGACGTATTGCACTCGCAACAACAAATCTTCGAATTCACATCTCGCGACTTGTTGTACTTGCAACAACAAATCTTTCACGACTTTTCCAGCAAATATTATATAATTTCCAAAACATCACGTGACAAAATTACTCGATTTGTATTAGACTTATTGTATGGAACATCCAGTGCGACATCGAGTAGAGTCAAGAGTGATTTGATTGGTAGTGGACAACTCTTTAGAATTGAAACAAAGCGAACGTCCTGAAAAAATTGAGCCTAGAGCTCTGATACCAATTTGTCACGTCCCGACCCGAAAAATCGCTCGTCCTCCATCGATTTATCCGAATCATCGTCCTCGCTGGGGCGTAATGCCGTACGAGTCTGGAGTTGCACTCGTACAAGGCAAGATGACAAGTTCTCAAATGGTTATCTTTGATTTACAATTAGCAACAAACAAAAACGGAGTATACGAAACAATTCTCTTTATTGATAAATGAATGAAGATTACAAAGGCTTTCAATAGCCCGACTGAATTTGTCAGGTTGGCTGCAACACTCAAGTTCTCTCTTGCCCACAAAGGATTTCATTGTTCCATACATCATGCCTTATATATTTCGGCCGCATCAATCCTGTTGCATGACCGAGCGTCAATGCGTTTGCATGTCTCAATACGCTTCGGCATTCCAAGCCTTAACGCGTTCAAGCGAAGCTCCGCTGCGAGCAGACCATTCCCTGAACCTGCTAGCAAACTAGTGGGAGATTAGTACTTTCGTCCTCGCTGTACTGATCAAAGACCCACTTAACAAACCGGCATTTAGTATTGTATTGATTCATGCAAACATAAAATTTAGTTCTATTTCTATGTTCTTCTTACGATCAGTTCATGGCATATTCGAAGACTGTAAAGCATGTTATCATGGCAAGCATATTATTCAATTCGTATAAGTAAACAGGCAAGCAATCTCATATTATTTCGTGACTTGTTACAAACATCGACGCATTCGCCCTTGCACCGACGCAAGGTGAATATGCCTATCAGCTTTCTCTGTCATGTTATAAGTGTCCTCTATTCAGGATCTATATGTGTACGATATGTGTGTACCTTGCACTTTCGACCCAGGATCTATCTGTGCAGGATATATGTATAACTTGCACTTTCAACCCATCGCCCTTAACTATATGAGGTCACTAGCTTTCCAGGCTAGAATGGACTTCTCAAATCGAATATGTAAGACGATGATCACTCTGTAAGGTTGCTAACTCAAACAATCAGAGGACCCCCAAATTACTCGAGTAAGTGGCTTATCACATTCACTAGAAGGTCGCTACCCGTCTAAATGAAGTGCACCAACAATACCGATATCCAGCAGTCCCTCCTAGGCCGAACGGTCAAAGCGCCCTGGCGAACCACGTTCGAGGGCTGCCCGTGCACAGGCTTCTTTATATCTTTACGTCCATTTGACCATGCAACGCATCTTATCTTTCATACAACCAACAAGTTTGTCTATCTCTATTTCAATTGGCATAACGCCCCAATGTTCTTAACGAACGCCCCGAAGGCCATGAACATTTCGAAGGCACCATGCCGTACCGACAGTTATGTCACATCCGTGCCACAACTGTTCTCTTCATCGCAACGACACCATCTTTAGTAAGTCTCGTCTTGCTGTGCATACTTTGATATAGTTATTCGTATTTCCTTGTATTGTGCATTCGAGGCACGCCACAAAGGCGTATTTTCATGTTCTACGCCTTAGTGTTCAACGCGTTAGACTTATGTTCCTTCCCTCCGACTCGTGTAACTGAAACACGTCTCGATAGGGTATACAATGTTCTATAGCTCGTGCACTGAGGCACTCGCGCCGATATAGTCTTTCAATGTCCTAGCATGCTAACTCGTGCACGGTGTCTGTCACGACCCAATCCCAAATAATTGGGTCGAACCGGATCATGCCCAGCCTGCACCGTTGTTGAGACGGCGGTAGTAAGCTGTTCCATTAGCAGGTAACCACAACAACATCTATATTTGTCACAACCCAATATTCGAGAATTTAAAACTTTATTAAACCTTTAAATAGATACAACTGGAAAGTGAAAGAACTAAATTGAAAGCTGAAATCAAATTACAAAATTCTAAAACAACAAATCTAGAAACAGAAAATCTAGCTAGGCATTCGGCTCGTCGGCCTCAAGTCCAGCGTCCTCCAAAGGGAACTCTGGCAGCACCACGGGGTACAGAACCGGGTCGTAATAGCTGTTGTATAACAGCTCAGCATCCTCAATATCCCCTAAAAATGTTATCTCCAGTCAGGAGGGAGCAAAGTACAATTCATGCTAATTTGACAGTTGAAATAATAATAGAATCATGCACTTTTAAACAATTTAGAAATGAACAGTTTTCTAACAGTAAAACAGTATGATTTGAATAGGCAATGAATATGACCGGCTTGGGTTTGTTATAGTTCAGATACGGCTTATCCCCGTGTGTATGAGGGGTAAGCTAATATAGTTACAGTAGTTACAGTAGTTTGGATGTGGTCATACTCATTACACTACTCCCCCAGTCCCCAAACAGTTACAGTAGTTACAGTTAGTGCTCTCAGGAAGAGTTCCGTGTTGCATTGTGGTTTAAACTTGCAGTAAAGCGATTATTAAATAACTGTAAACTAACACAAAATGTACTTGCCTCAATATGGACTGGACTGGAAAGATTAAAGACTTCGAGATGGGAATTAGGATCGTCCTCGAATTCCTACATTCGAGAAATTGACTCAGAATCCAGGGTTTACCAAGCTAACTATACTAGTTGAAATCTCTAATTGTGTCCTAATCAATTTTAATCTTTATTAATGCAATCACAAACAAAAACGCGATTATCGGTGCGTTGTAATTAATAACGAGGGAAAGATCATTTAAACTTGTATTTTGGAAAAACTCGTAGTTTCCAATTTAATTGATTAAAACTTTGTATTTTCGTAATTATACATATAAAACTAAATTTCTTATTTTAATGAGAAATACATGATCGTTGTTTAAATATTAAAACTTGTAAATTTTATTGTGAGAAAACTTTATTAATTTTCTATATGAAAATAATTATTATTAGATTTACGCGTATGCTACAAAAACTCGCAAAACCAGAAAACAACAGAAAATCCTATGCTACCAACTTACAAGTCACAGAGCCAACAACCAGCTGGGCTTATGCCCATTACAATTTATTTACATAAATTGAAATAAGACAAAAACGGTCGTTAGTTCTAAACTTCCTATAATTTAAATATAAATAAAATAAATAATAAAATAAATTAAATAATAACGAGTCTCAGATATGGTCCAATCGTCAACTAGGCCAATGCCTCAACGTCCGGGCGAAGCCGGTTTCGTTTGCACTTAGCCGGGGCCCATAGACCGATACGGTCGTCGCCCAAAATCTAAAATATTTAATATATTTCCGAAATCCATTTTAAAATTATTTTTAAGAATATAATTAAATTTACGAAAAAATCCGACAGCATCTTCTCTGTTTTTGGTCAACCCAAAAACTGGGAAATGTGTGCCAATATTTTCCTGCAAATCCCAAACCAAGAAATCCCAAAATATATATAAAAATAACCACAAACATTCCACAGATTAATTCGGAACGACCCGAACCAAATTCGGGAGTCCGAATCCAACCAAAACATCACAGCATGCTACCGAAAAAATCCGAAAACCCAAAATATATAGAAATTCATTTTCCGGAAAGTTTCGAAAAAGCAAAACAACCAACAGAACCTTTTCGAAGGTTCCGAAACTACGACGTCGCTAAAAACCGAATTCCAGGGAGGGAATCGGGGACCAATCTCATCATAGACAGAATGAAAATGGAACGGGACAGGGGTTATACCTTGGGTTGCTCGGCTAGAGCTCTCAGATGCAAGTTTATAGAAATAACGGGATCCGAATTGCAATGGAAAACCCGAAACTCTGCCGGACAGAAGCTGGAAACCTCGGGACAGCGCTGGGTTCAGATCCGCGGGACTGCGGGTCACCGGAAAGAGGGACAGACTTGGAGTCCGGCTAGGGCACGCCTGGACTCGGAAAAGCCAGGAAGAAAGCGGGGTTCGCTGGCTCGGCGAAGCTCGACGCTGACCGGGGCGGCCACAGACGGAGGTGGCCCGCCGGAGAACGCGCGCACGGGCGCTGTCGGGCGGCTCGGGACAGCGCCGACACAGAAAGGGGCGCCGGGGTTGCGGCGAAGGGGTCGGGGTCCGCTGCGAAGGGGTCGGGCTAGGAGAGCCGGGGGTGCGCCGGCGTCGGGCACGCTGGGAGGGGGTCGGCCGCGCTGGGAGGGCGCCGCACAGGGTCGCGTGCCGGGCTTCGGGGACGGCACGGCTGGAGGAGGCCGGCGGTCGGGGGTCCGGGGGCGTCGGGGATGGGTCTCAGGGAGTTGAGGGGTTTTGAGCTCTTTGTGAAAGAGAGAGTGAGAGGAGGGGATTAAGAAGGAGGGGAGTAAGAGTGGTTGTGGTGGTGCTCTCTTGTGAGGGGAGATGAGTTCTGAGAAGAATGTGGGGAGTAATAAAAGGGGAGTGGGAGAGTAGTACGTGGGTGCTGTTAGTGAATGTGAGAGTTTGTAGGAGAGAAAAGTGAGGAGGGGTGAGTTTGAACGTGGGTTGGGGTGGGATCTGGTCCAATTGGACCAGATCTAAAGAATTATATATATATATTTTTAATAAAACAAATCAGATTTCAATAAGAGGATTTGGACTGGGTCTGGGTTCGGGAATTCGGGTCCGGGCTCGGGTCTGGGTCAGCACTCAAAAAGCCATGTTTTAATTTTCAAATTTTATTTTAAACTCAAAAATAATACTAATAATAATAGCAATAATATTATAATATTAATATTAATTTACTTTACCAAAAATTGGGTTTCACAGTGTCACGCCCCAGAACCAGAATACTGGATAGTGGGGGCAGACATAGCCAGCTACGTATATTGAAGTGCAACCCACCTCACTATACGGTCACGACTGTCTAGATACATGAGGGTTTAACTACAAGCCAGCAGTCTCTTAAGGTCATGAACAAGCCTATTGTCTCAATCACAAGCAAGTAAGTAAAAGTTACAAGATGTATGATCATTAAATACACAATAGTAAGGAGTCCCAAACATTACATATTCAGCTGATCATGAAGCTAGTCGTTACAAAATGTCAGGACTAGCAAGAGTTTAGTCGTACATGATCAACCCTAGGATCTGTCAATCATGTTACAGCCCGTAGGCAGACAATAAGTAAAAGGTACAACCGAGCTAAACATGTGCTCGTCGGCTAAATGCCTCAAAAGAATATTTTTACAATAAAGTGGGAGAGCCAAAAATAACCCACTCGTTGCCCTGGTTACGCCTGGTGGTCACCATCGGGCTGGAAGGTCGGTAGATCCTCTGGAGCTGCTCCGAAATCTGGCCATACAAAACCAGCTGGGTCAGATCCCAGAAAGAGCAAGTGCCACAAAGGATGCTTCACTTAGGAACTAAAACCAGCAATCAGCACAAGAGTATAAAATAAATAGCGAAAACTGGAAATAAGGAAAACAAATCAGGATGATATACGACGAGATAACCATGGAACTATTCAGATAACCAGGTTACAACCCGTAAATCGAACAAGGACCGGGGTTGTAACCCTTCGTCTGAACAGAACTTGGAATTCTCACCATTTATCGGCAAGATAATATATATGAAAAAAATCAGGACATGCAATAGGATCAAGACAAGACTAGACTGGCTCTTCCATCCAATCAATCACGGCCAAGCAAGAATTACGGCTTGATACTTTAACTAACTACGGTTGTCACAAGTCCTAATTACTAACAAGATGCAGTGAGATTATTCCACAGCCACAAGTCCTGCAGACCATCCAGGTTATCCAGGTCGAAAGATTAGAGTTGAATTCAGGTGGGTACATCGCCCAGGAAACGCATGTACCCTTAGGTAGCTTGAAGGGTGCAACACATGACAGTGTGCTGGAAATGTGCCCTACTCGACGGTAGGCTACAGATCCCATGAGCGCCCAGGTAACGGGATTGCCTGTAGCTGGAAAATCTCTTCATGAATACTGCGTTATTCTAGTTATTAGCCTTAGTCCAATTTTAGCAGGTACTCCTGACCGTAGTACTCAGGAGTCCCTGTCCTAGACATGATGCAAGACAGGACTGGTTTATTTGTACAAGCACAATCGCCCACGGTGTCCAGGTAATTTATACAGGTCATGTCATGTCAGGTAGCCGTCGCAACAGCTGTTCAAAATAAATCATGTCAGGTGTACTTGTCAGGAGTGTGCCACGACGGGCCACTATCATGTCATGTTCAATTATCATTTCCAAACATATTAAGTAAATTCGTGATTATCAAGTTCATGACAAAAAGCGTAAGGATAAAAAATGGACGTAAAAATACACAATAGGGGGTTACAAGACATGGGCAAATATTAATAAAATAATAGTACACAGGGCTATTGGAGAGCCATGCGGCTTAGGCATATGCGGCCAGGAATGATCTCATGCGGCTGGGAATAGAACAGCCCATGCGGTTAAAAAGGGTCAGGCGCATGCGGCTGATGGGGAGCGGAATATATGCGGCTGGCGGGAAAGGGGTTCTCATGCGGCTGATGGGGACCCGGGTTCATGCGGCTCGCAGAGCAAAGATTTTTGCGGCTCAATTGGTGGGCGCACATGCGGCTGCATAAGCAAGGGGGCGCATGCGGCTAGGCGGTTTAGGATCTCATACGGCTGGCGGGGGCAGGTATCATGCGGCTGAAGGGGATCAGGGTCTATGTGGCTCGGGGATCCTGTCACGCCCCAGAACCAGAATACTGGAGAGCGGGGGAATGACTCAGCCAGCTACGTATTACGGGTAGAAAAATACCGTATAATACGATCAATACTGTCTAACCAGACGAGGGGGTGCATACTACATAAAAGTCTTGCTATGGTTACTTCACATCTATTGTCTCAATCATTCAATCAAGAAACAGTAATAGAGAACATATGAGATAAAGCAGTAAGGCGTCCCAAACGCTCAGTCAAAATGTTCTTGATATCTGGCTTTACAAAACATAGCCAGATGATGAAGCAAGTATACACAATTGTTATCAGCTGCAGTCTGACTTAGTTACAATTATGTAAAAGTAAGTACAAGACAATCCGACTAACATGTCGGTGCCAAACGGCTAAGTATAAAGTAAATGACAAAACGAGCGGTGAAGTAAGGAACCCACTCGAGTCCTCCTGCGATCATTCCTCTAGTATTGACCATCTTGGAGGTAGAAGTACGCTGAGTCCTCGGAAACCGACTCTAAATCTGGCCATGCAAAACCAGAGAGGTTAGACCTCTAATAGCAAGTACCACAAGGAAGGACGATATGAAGGACTAAAACCAGTAAGTAAAAGAATATAATGATAATATATCTCTGCTTTCTACTAGGATTCACATCACATCACGACACTTCGAACCAACCTCACAACCTAACAAGGACAGAAGTTGGCCCGTCATGTCCTGACATTCTGATCATCCCAGTTAGGTAACAGAGTAGTGCAGTACACAAACAAATCAACTTGAACGGCCAATCAACTACTATGGCATGCTAATGTGAGTTCCAAGTTATCCTGGAATTATGCAATTAGGGATTCTTCAGTTCTCACTATGTGCGAGCAAGGCTAGTCTATCCAGTCAATCAATTGCGCCATGCATGAATTAGACGAGTCCTAGCAGGACGCCCGTCATCAATATACAATATACAATAATAATAAAAGCAGATACTGTTCCCTGCCCGTGTGGCAGATTTACAGTATCTGTGGGAACCAGCCGGCCCGTCGGGTACTACTCGTCCCAAGGGGGCTGCCATGTAAGAACTTGGGAATCTATTCTCTCCATACAATCATTATTTTATTTAACTTAATAGTCCCTACGTTGAGTAAAATCCTATGCCGTGGATCATGGTCATTCAAATGAGTACTTTCGTACGGGGTACGATATGCACAACTCTACAACAATACCAGTGCGGTTAGGTTGCAGGTCTTACATAGCGTAATGCAACAATCCAATCTAACTACGGTAATCATGCCTTGACCATAAAGTACACATGCTTCTTTTGTAGAAAATAAATAAATAAATAATTAAATAAATAGATTGAAGCCTGCATGTGCATGTATGTCAATATTCGGGATCAGCCAGTCGATTACAATAGTTCATTAACATGAACGTGTCTCATTCATTCAATTCAATAAGACGACTAGCCAGTCTCTTAGTTCCAACTAGGAACGCATGATCAATTTAGTCAAGATACCATCGTCATCAATGGTGACAAGGCATGAAAGTCATTTAGCATTAAATGGGTCGAGTCTATAACTCTCAAGGTCAAGTTCCAGTCTTACTAGGTATCCATCAATCAATCAAGACACAGGACACTAATACACAATCATTAACATGCTAAGATTATCAAGTTCATGTAAAAAGGCATAAGGACATAATAGGAAAATTATCATGCCATCATTTAATGAATAAATAGAAACACCCAGGTCAAAAAGTCACGCCAACCAGTCTATGCTAAGTCCAAAAGTCATGCAAGAATCGTACGCGTAAAAAGGGGTATGCCAAGTCTAGCCTGAAGGAGTGAGCGTATAAAATAATACACGCTGGCAAGCGTGAGCGTGGAAAGAAATTCACGCACACACTGGGTGAACGTGATAGGAAATCCACGCACGCACAGAGTGGACGTGATAGGAAATCCACGCACGCACAGCGTGAGCGTGAAAAGTCACGCACGCAAGTACAGCGTGAGTATGAAAAGTCACGCACGCATACAAAGGCATGAGCGTAACTCAAATCCACGCTAACACAGAAAGACGTGAGCGTGACTCAGAATCCACGCAGACAACGTAAAGACGTGTACGTGACTAAAAATACACACACGTACGCAAGGATGTGTGCGTGACTAAAAATACACGCTGACACGTAATAACGTGTGCGTGACTAAAGATACACGCACGCACGTAAAGACGTGAGCGTGAAGGGCTGATGTTTACGCGAGCACGTAAGAACGTGAGCGTACAACATCTCCCAAACTCCAAGTCCTATGGAGCCTTCGCTCCAGTGCCAGAAATACACGCTAAGTTGGTGGACCAAAACCCATAAACAGCCGAAAATGTAACAACTTAGATCTAGAGAAAACATGCCACAGAAATAAAAAATGCCAAGCACTAAACTCTCTCAGGATCATGAGAGGAAGAGTAATGAACCATAAAAATGGTTCTCCAAGCAAGAAGCAAGATTGCACTTGCCTGCTGTTGGTTGGTAGGTGGAGAAGTGATGAGAGGAAGAAGAAGAAGTAATGGTGAAGGAGAGTAATGAGGAGAGAGAAGGGGATGGAAGCTATAAATAGCAAAAGGGGTGGTAGGTGGGAGCTATTGGGCCGGGTTTAAGGGGGATCCAACAAGGCCAACCCGAGAAACCCAACCTAGGCCGAACCACAATAGACTAACTAAAGCAGAGAATAAAATAACAGCATAAATAAAATGCAGATAAAATACAGAAAATTAAAGAGTAGATAATTAATTAACATGAAAATTAAAGAGCAGATAATTAATTAACATAAAAATTAAAGAGCAGATAATTAATTAATATGAAAATTAAAGAGCAGATAATTAATTAATATGAAACATGATAAATACAGATAATAAATTATAGGAATTTAAATACAGGATGATACATGATAAATACTAAATAATTATACATGATAAATAATAAATAAATACATTCAAGCAATATACGTATTAAAATACGCATTCTGGGAACGGGGAGTGACATCTCTACCCACCTTGAAAGAATTCTGTCCTCGGAATTTCAAATTCAAGCAAGATAGAGACATCGGGGCTAAACCAATCTAAGTACAAGCAATTCTAGTGATCAAGCAATCATTTTATAATGTCCATAGCAAGTAACATATATGTAAATCCATCAATCTACGATATCAAGCAATTCTACCCATAAGGTGATAAGCATGAGGAATCAGGACAATCAAGGTATACAGAAAAAGATATACCTTGTGAGTCAAACAAGTGTGGATACCGTGATCGGATATTATCTTCACGTTCCCACGTTGACTCTCCCAAGGAGTGATGACCCTAAGCAACACGGACAAGACTAATTATTCGGTTCTTGAGTATCTTCTCTCTTCGGTCCAAAATGGATACAGGCTGTTCCTCGTAAGACAGGTTGGTACCAACAACCAGCTCAGAGTGATCGAGGACATGGCTTGGGTCCGATACATAACTACGTAACTGAGATACATGAAACACGTCATGCACCTCTCGTAACGAAGGTGGAAGGGATAAACGATAAGCAACATCGCCTATCCGATCAAGGATAACAAATGGGCCCACGTACCGCGGACTCAATTTCCCGCGAACGCCAAATCTAATGACCCCACGAGTAGGTGAGATCCACAAGAATACGTGGTCCCCAACAGAGAACTCTAGCGGCCTACGATGCTGGTCCGCCCAATGACGATGCCGATCCTGCGCAACACGAAGTCGCTCTCTAATTCCCTTAACCACTTCAACTGTCTGAACAATCATTTTCGGGCCTAACATCTTCCTCTCCCCGATATCGTCCCATGCAAGCGGCGACCTGCACTTCTTACCATATAGTGCTTCGAATGGCGCCATCTGGATACTGGCTTGATAACTATTGTTGTATGAGAACTCGACCAAGTGCAGGTGACTCTTCCAAGACCCTCCAAAATCTAGAGTGCAAGCTCGCAACATGTCTTCTAAAGTCTGAATCGTTCTTTCTGATTGCCCATCCGTCTGCGGATGGTAAGCCGTGCTAAACCTTAACTTGGTACCCAAACTATGATGTAAGCTTTTCCAGAAATGTGATGTAAAGCGGGTATCTCGATCCGACACAATACTGACAGGGACTCCATGCTGCCTGACTATCTGTTGCATATATAATTCTGCCAACTTTTCTGTAGATTGCCCTACTCTGAAAGGAAGAAAGTGTGCTACCTTTGTAAGTAGGTCCACTATCACCCAAATAGCGTCCTTACCACTTGGTGATCTCGATAAACCGGTCACAAAGTCCATTGTAATATGGTCCTATTTCCATTCCGGAATAGGAAGCGGTTGCAATAACCCAGCTGGCCTCTGTTGTTCTGCCTTCACTTGCTGACATACCAAGCAACGGGAAACAAATCTAGCTATCTCCCTCTTCATCCCGTTCTACTAGAAATGTTGCTTGATATCTTGGTACATCTTGGTCCCTCCTGGGTGAATAGAATACTGAGAACTGTGAGCTTCTGCCATAACTTCCTGTCTGATATCTCCACTAGGCACACATAGACGCGATCCAAACCTAAGTGTACCATCTTCATGAATTCTCATCTCCTTCCTGAGTCCTGACTCACATTCTACCCTAAGCTTCTGAATCCTTGGGTCTTGTGCCTGAGCTGCCTTGATCCTGCCTACCAAGTCGGATTGGACTTGTAGACTTGCCAGAACTCCTACATCACTAGGAAGTTTAACTTCTATGCCCATCTCCTGAAGGTCTTCTAAGATATGCCTCTGTGTTGTCAACATAAATGCGCCGCCTCTTCTGCTAAGAGTGTCTGCTACTACATTAGCCTTGCCTGGATGATACTGAAGCTCCACGTCATAATCCTTGATCAACTCCAGCCATCTTCTCTGCCTCATGTTTAGTTCCTTCTGAGTAAAGATGTACTTCAGACTTTTATGGTCTGTGTACATGTCCACTCGGTCACCATATAAGTAATGCCTCCATAGCTTCAGAGTAAACACTACTGCCGCTAACTCCAAATCATGAGTTGGATAATTCTTCTCGTGGTCCCGAAGCTGCCTAGATGCATATGCTATCACCTTTCCATGCTGCATAAGGACACATCCAAGTCCTTTACCTGACGCATCATAATATACCGTAAAACCTCCGGATCCAACTGGCAATGTAAGAATGGGTGCTGATATCAACTTCTGCTTCAAAGTCTCAAATAATGCCTGACATTCTGTCGACCAAACGAATGGTACGTCCTTCCGGGTCAAGCGGGTCATGGGTGCTGAAAGCCTTGCAAAGTCTGACACAAACCTTCTGTAATATCCTGCTAATCCCAAGAAGCTCCGCACATCTGCTACGGTCTTGGGTACTGGCCAACTCTCTACTGCTTCTATCTTCTTGGGATCTACTGCTACTCCAGCTCCTGATATGATGTGACCCAAAAATGAAATATGATCTGACCAAAACTCACACTTGCTGAGCTTGGCATACAACTGGTTCTCTCTCAGAACCTGTAACACTTTCCTGAGGTGGTCTTCATGCTCCTCTTCACTGACAGAATATACGAAAATGTCGTCAAAAAACACAACGACAAACTGGTCTAAGTATGGCATAAAGATGTGGTTCATCAAATCCATGAATATTGCTGGAGCATTGGTCAAACCAAACGGCATTACTAAGAATTTATAATGCTCATACTTCGACCTGAATGCTGTCTTGGAAATATCTTTCTTCCGAACCCTCACTTAATGGTACCCTGAACGAAGATCTATCTTGGAGAAAACTCTAGCCTTGCTCAACTGATCAAATAAGTCGTCGATCCTGGGTAATGGGTACTTGTTCTCCACTGTTGCCGCGTTAAGCTTCCTGTAGTCAATGCACAATCTGGATGACCCATCCTTCTTTCCCACAAGTACCACTGGTGCTGCCTATGGTGACACGCTAGCTTGGATGAACTTCTTCTCCTTCAGTTCCTCTATGTGCTGATATACCTTGGCCTGCTCTGAATCCGCCATTCTGTAAACCCGATCTGATATCGGTTTAGTTCCTGGTGCCAATTCTATATTGAACTCAATATCCCTGACTGGTGGTAGACCTGGAAGTTCTTCAGGAAATACGTCTAGAAACTCTTCAACTACCTTCGGAATCTGAACTTCTTCCATTGCCGTTATTACTCCCTGCTCATGCTGAGTTGCCTCTGATCTGACTAAGGTGAATCTCTCCATGCCTGGAATATCAAAAGATACACTCCCTCTACGATAATCTATTGTCGTATGACTGTCATTCAGCCAGTCCATGCCTAAGATAACGTCGAAATTTCCAACAGAAAATTCTATCAACCGGGCAGGTAAGGAATGCCCGCAAACTACAACGCTACATGCTAAAGTAACTCTACTAACTCCTACGAGCCCATTACCAGTGAGTATATTCAACCTCCCTGGCAATGCCTCGAACTCCATTCCTAGTCGTGTCGCAAATTGTGCAGATATAAATGAATGGGATGCTCCCGAATCAAACAATGCTACTGCGGGATATGAGGTGAGGAGAATGTTACCTGCCACAACATCTCCCGATGCCAATGCCTCCTCCAAGGACAGAGTGAATGCTTGCCCTCGACCTCCTTGCTGATTCCCATGCTGCGGCCTAGCCTGATGCTACTGCTGGCCCCTTCCTTGATGATGCTGGGTGGTCTATACTGGTGTTGCTGCATCGGCGGTCCCTGCTGTCGAAACATCTGAGCCTGCGGTACTAACGGACGCTGTGCCAACGGCCTCACTGCTACCGCTGGTCCTCGATACTGGCCTGCCCATGGTGCTGGCAGAGCAGGAAACTGCTGCCCTGGTCCTTCTGACCTCGAATTCATGGGACATGTGGTAACCCGATGGTCTGGATTTCCACATATCAGACACAGTCCATTCAATGTCCGACACACATCTCTAGTGTGCCCCATCTTCCCACAATAAGTGCAGCCCGCCGGGGGTTGCTGGTTCTTCCTTTGTTGCTGTTGCTGCTGCCTTGGTGGTGCTGGTCCTCGTATCGCCACATCGTGGATACGAATGCCAGTGGATGGTGCCGTTGTTCGGGGCGCTGCTCCCCCTCCTCCTTCAATCTGACTGTGGGATCTCTTCTGACCCCCAGTCCTGGTCGCAAGCCTCTGAATGGTGATCTCATGCCTTCGAGTTGCCGTCAATATTTCGTCAAAAGTCTGGTAATTGTGCCCCTCTATCAATTGCAAGAGTTCAAGATGAAACCCTTGCTGAAACCTCATGGCCCTATGGCTCTCTGTTGCTACCATCTCTGGGGCGAATCTACTCAATCTGCAGAACTCCGCTGCATAAGCATCTACAGTCTTGCCGGCCTGCCTGAGGCTGATAAACTTCTGTTGTAGCTCAAACCGCGCCACAACTCCATAGTACTTGGTCTTGAATCTTGCAGTAAAATCGTCCCAAGCCACAGGACGTATGATACCCACTTCCTCTGATTCCCACCAATCACGTGCGAGATCCTGAAGTAACAACTTCACTAGATCCACACGTTCTTCTGCCGGTACCTTAGCTGCTGTCAGAATAGCCTCCATATCCTTAAGCCATGCATCTGCTGAGATGGCATCCTCCGTACCCTCGAAACGGCGGGGGTTGTACTTGCAAAACCTGGCTGATGCTCCTGAATCAGTCCTCACTCCTCTTTCCAAAGCCGTCTGCAATCCTTGGTTGAGCAACACATTCTGCTCTTGTAGCTGAGTGTGCATGCGCTGCTGGGCTAACATCTGATGTTGCTGAGTAGACATCATTCTTCTTATGATCTCCAGAAGGGCTGGTGTGTCCACTTCCACCGGAGTAGGTGGAACTATGGGTGGGTTTGGAACTTTCGGATACTGCGGTTCTACTATCACTTCTTCCTGGATAGTCTCCTGAGGTGAGACTGGCCCTTGTTGCTGACCAACTTGGTCAGGTTGTCCATGTTGCCCTTGTTGTTGTCCAGCTCTGACCGATGCAGACGAAGTGCCCCTAAGAAAAGGGACAAGAGAACAACCAAACGACCGGACATGAAGGATCAATGAAGTCAAAGGATACCGGAATGTCAAGCAAGAGTTGAGAATAACGAATCAGGAGATCAAGGGAAAACATGTGTGATTGAGACATCCTATAAATCAAAACACCCCACAAGTCTGAAATCAGACCTGCATGGGCCACCACTAAAACCTTGTCACACCCCAGAACCAGAATACTGGAGAGCGGGGGAATGACTCAGCCAGCTACGTATTACGGGTAGAAGAATACCGTATAATACGATCAATACTGTCTAACCAGACGAGGGGGTGCATACTACATAAAAGTCTTGCTATGGTCACTTCACATCTATTGTCTCAATCATTCAATCAAGAAACAGTAATAGAGAACATATGAGATAAAGCAGTAAGGCGTCCCAAACGCTTAGTCAAAATGTTCTTGATATCTGGCTTTACAAACATAGCCAGATGATGAAGCAAGTATACACAATTGTTATCAGCTGCAGTCTGACTTAGTTACAATTATGTAAAAGTAAGTACAAGACAATCCGACTAACATGTCGGTGCCAAATGGCTAAGTATAAAGTAAATGACAAAACGAGCGGTGAAGTAAGGAACCCACTCGAGTCCTCCTGCGATCATTCCTCTAGTATTGACCATCTTGGAGGTAGAAGTACGCTGAGTCCTCGGAAATCGGCTCTAAATCTGGCCATGCAAAACCAGAGAGGTTAGACCTCTAATAGCAAGTACCACAAGGAAGGACGATATAAAGGACTAAAACCAGTAAGTAAAAGAATATAATGATAATAGATCTCTGCTTTCCACTAGGATTCACATCACATCACGACACTTCGAACCAACCTCCCAACCAAATAAGGACAGAAGTTGGCCCGTCATGTCCTGACATTCTGATCATCCCAGTTAGGTAACAGAGTAGTGCAGTACACAAACAAATCATCTTGAACGGCCAATCAACTACTACGGCTTGCTAATGTGAGTTCCAAGTTATCCTGGAATTATGCAATTAGGGATTCTTCAGTTCTCACTATGTGCGAGCAAGGCTAGTCTATCCAGTCAATCAATTGCGCCATTCATGAATTAGACGAGTCCTAGCAGGACGCCCGTCATCAATATACAATATACAATAATAATAAAAGCAGATACTGTTTCCTGCCCGTGTGGCAGATTTACAGTATCTGTGGGAACCAGCCGGCCCGTCGGGTACTACTCGTCCCAAGGGGGCTGCCATGTAAGAACTCGGGAATCCATTCTCTCCATGCAATCATTATTTTATTTAACTTAATAGTCCCTATGTTGAGTGAAATCCCATGCCGTGGATCATGGTCATTCAAATGAGTACTTTCGTACGGGGTACGATATGCACAACTCTACAACGATACCAGTACGGTTAGGTTGCAGGTCTTACATAGCGTAATGCAACAATCCAATCTAACCACGGTAATCATGCCTTGACCATAAAGTACACATGCTTCTTTTGTAGAAAATAAATAAATAATTAATTAAATAAATAGATTGAAGCCTGCATGTGCATGTATGTCAATATTCGGGATCAGCCAGTCGATTACAATAGTTCATTAACATGAACATGTCTCATTCATTCAATTCAATAAGACGACTAGCCAGTCTCTTAGTTCCAACTAGGAACGCATGATCAATTTAGTCAAGATACCATCGTCATCAATGGTGACAAGGCATGAAAGTCATTTAGCATTAAATGGGTCGAGTCTATAACTCTCAAGGTCAAGTTCCAGTCTTACTAGGTATCCATCAATCAATCAAGACACAGGGCACTAATACACAATCATTAACATGCTAAGATTATCAAGTTCATGTAAAAAGGCATAAATACATAATAGGAAAATTATCATGCCATCATTTAATGAATAAATAGAAACACCCAGGTCAAGAAGTCACGCCAACCAGTCTATGCTAAGTCCAAAAGTCACGCAAGAATCCTACGCATAAAAAGAGGTTTGCCAAGTCTAGCCTGAAGGAGTGAGCGTATAAAATAATACACGCTGGCAAGCGTGAGCGTGGAAAGAAATTCACGCACACACTGGGTGAACGTGATAGGAAATCCACGCACGCACAGAGTGGACGTGATAGGAAATCCACGCACGCACAGCGCGAGCGTGAAAAGTCACGCACGCAAGTACAGCATGAGTGTGAAAAGTTACGCACGCATGCAAAGGCATGAGCGTAACTCAAATCCATGCTAACACAGAAAGACGTGAGCGTGACTCAGAATCCACGCAGACAACGTAAAGACGTGTGCGTGACTAAAAATATACGCACGCACGCAAGGATGTGTGCGTGACTAAAAATACACGCTGACACGTAATAACGTGTGCGTGACTAAAGATACACGTACGCACGTAAAGACGTGAGCGTGAAGGGCTGATGTTTACGCGAGCACGTAAGAACGTGAGCGTACAACATCTCCCAAACTCCAAGTCCTATGGAGCCTTCGCTCCAGTGCCAGAAATACACGCTAAGTTGGTGGACCAAAACCCATGAACAGCCGAAAATGTAACAACTTAGATCTAGAGAAAACATGCCACAGAAATCAAAAATGCCAAGCACTAAACTCTCTCAGGATCATGAGAGGAAGAGTAATGAACCATAAAAATAGTTCTCCAAGCAAGAAGCAAGATTGCACTTGCCTGCTGTTGGTTGGTAGGTGGAGAAGTGATGAGAGGAAGAAGAAGAAGTAATGGTGAAGGAGAGTAATGAGGAGAGAGAAGGGGATGGAAGCTATAAATAGCAAAGGGGGTGGTAGGTGGGAGCTATTGGACCGGGTTTAAGGGGGATCCAACAAGGCCAACCCGAGAAACCCAACCTAGGCCGAACCACAATAGACTAACTAAAGCAGAGAATAAAATAACAGCAGAAATAAAATGCAGATAAAATGCAGAAAATTAAAGAGCAGATAATTAATTAACATGAAAATTAAAGAGCAGATAATTAATTAACATGAAAATTAAAGAGCAGATAATTAATTAACATGAAAATTAAAGAGCAGATAATTAATTAATATGAAACATGATAAATACAGATAATAAATTATAGGAATTTAAATACAGGATGATACATGATAAATACTAAATAATTATACATGATAAATACTAAATAAATATATTCAAGCAATATACGTATTAAAATACGCATTCTGGGAACGGGGAGTGACAGATCCAGTCAGTCATGCGGCTGAGAAGACTCGAGTCCTCATGCGGCAGCGGGAGTAAAGCCTATGCGGCTCAAAAGTCTCGGAGCCCTATGCGACTAAGGGAAAGACTCATATGGTGGGATGATGGATGTACATGCGGCTGATGGAAATGAGCCCATGCGGCTAAGAATGGGACTGACGCCCAAGCGGCTAAGAATGCGAGGGTCTCCTGCAGCTCAATTATGCATGCGGCTGGGAGAACACTTGCCGCATGAAATGTTCATGCGGTCAAGTCTAAGCACAGTTCATCTTCTCCAAAATTTTCGAGAAGAAGAACACCATGAGAGCCAAGTTCTCAAGCTCCATAACTCCATCATCCGGAGCCCAAATCCGAACTTCCATAGATCAAAATGGGGTAGAACGAAATTCTCTACAACATAGAACCATCAAAACTTAGAAATAACAAGATTAAGTAGATCAAAACTCAAGAATCCGAAAATAATATAAATGTAGATCTACAAGAATATAGCCATGGAAAGTGGAAATGCCAAGTACTAAAGTAAATTAAAATATTGTAAGAAAGAGAATGAAGCAATAAAATTGGAGTTCCTCCATGAAGCAAGTTGCACTTGCCTAGACCTCACTCTCTTGGTAGGTGCGGGAGTTAATGGTGGAGAAGAAGAAGAGATTGATGAAGAGAGAGAAGGAAGAATGGGTAATAAATACTATGGGTGGTGGTAGGTAGGGGGTTCATCTTTGGTTCATAATGAACCAAAGCAAACCGAGCCAAGTCGGACCAACCCAAGAAATAAACCAAGCCATGAAGAAAAGCCAAGCAAAAAATTATACAATACGAAAATAATACGTACACGTATTCCAAAATACGTAATACGAACCACAGGCATTACACACGGGGCACGAATGACTTGTGCACTAAGGCACTCGTCGATACGGTTATCCCATGTCCTTATGGCTTGCGCATCGAGGCGCTCGCCTTTGCGATATTCAATGTTCCATAGCGACTCGTACATTTGAAGTACGATTCATTTTAATTGTTCTATCTAGTATTCGACATGCAATATGTTTATCTCTCTATCGAGCCACGTCCGTGGCATCGATAGGTTAACTCAGCATACAATGATATATATTTTACTTAGGCATGAAGCAGTAGGAAAGAGAAGTCAATGCCCCCCACCTTGAGCCGATACGCCTTGTCGTTTCGCCGAGCCGATGCGGCTCGATTTCATAACTTCGTTGCACGGCCAACTCTTCTGACTTATCCATTCGAGCACTTCGTGCTTCGTTGAATTATACGACCGATTTGGTTTACCATGCCAATGTCTTAGTCCGTCGTAAGACGACGATTGGTTTTGCGGACCCTTTTCTGAATAAGGCAAAATGTCGACCTCTAATATTTCAGCATAAACGTATAGCCTGCACACGAAACCAACTAAAATCAATACTTGTTTGAATGGTTCAAACGTCTTGCGTTGATTCGATTTCTTAGAATCTTCGAACCGACTAAATGCTTTGCCTCGGGCCAACTTAACACTTGCATCGATCTTACTCGATGCGTTCCTCGGGTCAATGTTGTAGGACCGATTGTAGGAACGAGTTGTAAAGCGCAATACTCTAGAGGGAGGTGAATAGAGTAGGCAGCAGAAATTAACTATTTAAAAATGTTAGTAACAAGATCACAGATAATATATCACAGATATGTAAATGAAAAGTAGAGAGTAGAGAGCAAACGCAAAAACAAGGATGTATACTGGTTTTCCTCTTGTGAGGACTAGTCCAGTCGGAATAACTCTAGCTTGCAGTTGAATCCACTATAGAAAATCACCACAAGTTTTCATCCGAAGTTCTTGCAACTTCTACAACACGAGCTTTGATCCGAAGTACTCGACCAACTTCAATTGTGAAGTGTATACCTTCAATCAAGCCTCTGATTACAATCACTCTGAAACTTCTAGACCGTACCGCACTGGCAAATTGACTAGAGGATTGTAACTGGCTTGAGATTTGAAAATGAATAGCTCAGAATACTTTGGAAGAAGTAGTAGGCTTATAGAGAAGAGATATGAAAGTGAATGAGTGAATTGAAATGATCGAAATCCTTCTCTATTTATAGTTTTTCCAAAGACAAAATTCTGACAGAATTCGGGCAGAATTCGGGCAGAACTCTATGAGAAAATCTCGTTGGGATCCGTAACTGCAGGAAGACCAAGTTCAAAAAGCAACGTTCACTAACCGAACTCTGGCCGAATTCGGGCCGAGTTCTGCTAGGGTTCTGTTAGGGTTTTGCAAATTAGTTTTTGGGCTTTTTGAAAAGTCAAACAGTTAGGAAGTAGTTTGGACTTTTGTAAGTGGGCTTGTTTTCAAAATAAAAGGGTATTTTAAAAACATTTCTTGGGTAGCCTATTTGCCAGTACGATGCAGTGTATATCGTATTCCTAGACTCAATAAATATGAAAAATACATAGATAAAATAGGAAAACCAAAAGCCCTTTGATGACGCCTTTTTCAGATATTTGAGCAGACTTGAAGACGCCTTTTTCACTGATGGCAATCGTCCAAAGATAAACAGATCTGGAAATCTGAATACCTTTCGGGGGCTTCATCCCCGAACCCCTGACGGGGGGCGCTGTCCCCTCGACCCCTGTCCGTTGACCGGGCAGCGGAACCCCCGATGCGAGGCCCCGGATAGGTCGTTAGGCGGTTCAAAGAAATCTTCTTGTATAACACCGTCTTTGGCCCATCAATAATTCTCTATTGCATATGTCCTGGTTTGACAAAGCTTGATCATGCTTACCGCATGTCTACAAATATATGTTAGACAAACAAAACCAATATGATACAAGCATAGCAATATGATATAGAACATTAGGACAATGCTAATATTAGGACAATGCTAAGTTTAAGTAGCAACATGATAGTGATTACATGAATATTAGTGACGTCGATATGTTAAACTTAATTGATTAGCCATATTCAAAAACATGATATAATCATTGCTAACAATCTCCTCCTTTTTGATTATGGCAAATCCTTTAAGTTTAATATATATACAATAGATGCATGTATCACTAATATTCATATAATACTAGAATATTGTGTGCTAACTTAAACTTATTTCTCCCCCTTTGACATGATCAAAAATAAGCTCCCCCGTAATTAGAGCTAGAATGAACTCAAAAATAAGATAAAAAATAATCATGACCAAGGATTAGGAGAACAGTGTAACGACAAGTGTAGAAAAAAAATTGCATAACTAAAGTATAAAAAAAAACTTGTCAAAAATAGTTGGTTGAACTTAAAAACATTGAAATCAATCAACACATAGTTTACCAACTAGAAATCCAAAAATGACTTCAAAACACATTTTGTTCATCATATTGTGTTTTGAAATAGACCCAAAAAATATCAATATAGTAGGAATCAATCATTGGTCATAAATGAATCATGAGGAATAGAAATTCGCAGATCTAGTATATATAAAAGAGTTAAAAATATAATGAGACTTTTAACAATGATCACAAAAAAATATGATTCATAATTTGCCCATACAAATTAGTGAATCAATTCCATAAAGAGTATAATCATCGAAAAGAGATCAAAATAAGTATGCTAGAATATATGCAAAATCTATACCAAAGTTCATGCATTTGAATTCAATTACCTTAGCATGATATATATCCATCAGATAAACATGAAGGTAATGAAGACAAAATATTTGAGAAGGAGAAATTCAGTCGACTTGAATGCTCCCCCGCAAAGTATGATCAGTCTAAATAAGATAATCATGAACTTTGAGATAAAATCTCAATAAAAAATGCCAAAAAGTAATTTTAAACTTAAGGAATAATCAAATATATATTTGGCAAGATAACTTTTAGAAACTCGAATGGAAGAATTAAAAATAAATAATAATAATCATATATTCTCTCATCTAATACAAATCCAAATATCATGAACAACTCAACAAGATATTTAAATAAGACAATATGTCCATGATGAACTAGGTATATCACATATTAAGGGCATAAAAGAATTGAAACAATTAATTTGCTCCCCCTTAAAATATGCGTATATAGTTCAAAAATAATTTATATGCATGAAATAGATAAAATAAATAATCATAAGATCTAAGGGATATCCAAGATATGCATCTTTCTTTCCTTTGATCAAATGCATATAAAATTCCAAACTCAAAACAAATATCACTTTTAGGCAAGAAAAAAAAAATCCAATAAATAAATGCTTAAAGATGAACAAACAAAATATATCTTCAATATATATATATATATATATATATATATATATATATATATATATAAAAGAATATTTCAAGACATTAAAAGATTTTGAAAACTGTCTTTAATAATAATATTTGAGTACCGGACAAATTCAATAAATCAAAAAGAAATCAAAAAGACTTTTTTAAAAAATGTGGAATTTATTACGAAAAATTGTCTTAATAAATGTTTGAATGCGTCCATTTAGTCCTCAGACTGAAAGCTGGCGATTCGAATCACGTAAACAATTTCCATAATAGAATCCATAAATCATAAATAAATCCATTTAAACAAATAAACATAACTAGATAAATTTCCAAAGAAAAGTGTATTTTAGATATATGGCATGTCAAGGAGATAATTGATTTGAAACAATTAACTGCTCCACCTTTACATGGCTATATCCAAAAATAATAATATTAACAAAATTTTAAAATAAAATTCAGAGACATATTTTCAGAAGTAGAAAATTAATCCAAAAATATTAGGTCTTCTTATCAAAGTTTATTTCTTCCCTTTTAAAGCCTTAGCACGGTGTCCTCTGACAACCGGAGGCTTAAAGAAAAGAAACGCTTTGAGAGAGAAAAATTCAATATGCTTGACTTCTCCCATACAAAGAGTTATTGTTGTAGACAGTAAGTAACTTAAATAAGAAGATAATAATATAAAGCTCAAAATCATTAAATATTACAAAAGTTAAAGACGAAATCACAAGATCATAATATTTACACAAAATCATTAAGTCTGAATATCGAAAAGTGACAGAAAAGAATATATCAAAAGATGACAAACATTAACCTATAAAGATCAATATATGTCACATTTTGTAAAATTAAATCATTAAATAATATTATCCATCAAATATAAAATCCATCAGATATCAATTGCAACTAGATCTCAATAAATCTTTAGTTTATAAAGCGTTGATCAATCTTGGGTTAGCTGTAGAGGTACTGTCCCAGCTAACGGAGGTTCATCGGAAAACACTTAAGTACCGCTTCGGTTCGACCGTAGTCGTGGTGACAGACAGACCCTTTGTAGGCTTGTACCCAAAACAAATCTCTTCTTTAATAACTGAGGATTTAAGAAGAATTAGTGCAATATAAAATCTATATTCTATGGACGAAAATCTTAGAACAATGTAGCATACAGTATATGATGTATCAATTACATTAATCCATATATGCTACAAAATCATTGGATAACAATATAATATAAAATACTTGTAAATCAAAATGTAGGACCTAGATATGCTGATATATTCTGGAACCTAGGGGACTGGGTTCAGTACTTTGGATCCAGAACTAGACGATAGTTGCAAGTACACCTTAATAAATCTTAAGTCTATAAAGTATTGATCACTTCGGGTTAGCTGTAGGGGCCGATTCCCAGCTAGCGGTAGTCCGAAGACTAGTGCACCGTGTCGCTTCAGGCTATTTACACCTGTATGACAGAAGAACCCTTTCGGCTTGTTTCCAAAATGATTTCTATTCTTAAGAACTTAGATTCAAGGAAATATATGCAGTATCATCGAACAACATCAAAATCCAGAATCCCTAAATATAAAAGAAGTAAATACCCAAACAATGATTTATCAAGATCAAGATATTAAAAAAAATATTTCAATAAGAGTCATGTATCTAAAATGTCAACCAAAAAGCCAAGAAAAATATACATCATTAAAAGAGGCTTTGAGGAAGAAGCTAATAAAGAGAAATACATGAATTTGTCCAAAGTAATCAATAGCTGATGTATGAGATAAGTACAAGTTTAAAACTAATTTAAAAAAAATATAGAACTTGAACTTAACTCATATATCCCCATAAGGATATTTAAACAAAATATAAGAAACATGAGCAATATATAAATGAAAATAAATTATTCATGTATCATTAACAAGCATAAAAAATAATCACAAGATCAAAAACATGCATAAATAAACTTTATCAGATAAAGATGTAATTGATTCATAAGAAGGTAATCAAAATAAAATATGAGAATCAATAGTGAAGTATATTATGCAAGCACAAAAAGTATATGTATATACTTTTCAAGTAAATAGAAGACTTGTGCTAAACATACATACTCACAAAATACTGATCAAAGTAAATATGACATGTTAAAGATAAATCAGTAAGAAGTGACCATTAAAAATATTAAAGGCGAAGAGTCAAAACATATTCACCAAAAATAAAATCTTCTATGGACTAGAGTGGTATGCATGCTTCAAGGATAAAGCTAAAATAAAGAGCATACATAGATAAATATGTCACACTAATAGAAAATAAACACTATATAGTGTGAACTAATCATTTAAGCTAAACAGCTAGTCATGCTAGGATTATGTCTCACATTGATTCAAATAATAAACAAATTAAAAGATATCAATGAAATCTAATAGCAAGAAATCAATAAGAACATGCTCGATATTAAGAACTATTTAGAAAGCATGTTACCGAAGTGGTTCTAGTGACCACACTTCTGTTGGTGCAATTGCATGAAAGATGACCTTTGTAGCTTTGCAATCACCAACATGTTCCATGGTTCTATTTGATTTGAGAAGCTTCACCTGCAATATTAGGTGAAGACTTTGGTATCCAATACTTGGATCCACATTTGTTAGCTTTGGAAACCCATTTGCACAAGTTCATATCAACTAGTTTTCTAATCTGACAACGATTAGAAACGTGTCCATTCAAACCACAATAATGACAGAAAGAATTAATATTAGTACTATGTGCAGCAGTATAAGAACGTACAGTAGTGTGATATGATGTACGTGGATATTTGTAATAGAAAGCATGGTTATGTGAAGCTTTAGCTTTGCTTGCTTCCTTTCTAGATGATCTGTCGTGTGTGACTTTGTGATGTGCTAAGTGTCTTGTGTTAGACTGAGTCGTAGGTTGTACTACCTGCTTTTCTAGTCTAATCTCTAACTTTTTAGAGTTAGCACAGATCTCATCATACTTAACAGTAAGAGCATCAATTCTAAGAGCAGCTATAGAGTACTTCTTCTTTTCTGTTTCTAACTCCTCCTTAAGTTTAGCATTTTCTTGAGTGCTCTTCTCAATGCATTCAAGCGCCTCATGCAATCTAAACTCAAGTGTGGATATCTCAATAGAATTATCAGAAGTAGAAGTATCTCTAGCATCATTCAATAAGCAAGTAAGCATTTCATTCTCATGCTTATAGGATAGAATATCCTTTCTAGCTTGCTTATACTTATCTAATACTTTCTGTGTTCTTCTAATAGATCACTGAAAGTATCAGATAAATCATCATAAGAAAATTCACTATCTTCAAAAAAAGAATTATTTTGTACCTCGTTAGATAATGCCATTGAGCATAAATTTGCAGCTTGATGAGGTCTCTCTCCTTCTTCTTCTTCTTCAAACTCTCTTGCTTCGCTTTCACACCATATGTCCGATGATCTTCCTTCATTTGATTGTTAATAGTGACTCTCCTTTCTTGTAGTAGTACAATCTTTTTGGATGTGGTCTATCTTCTTGTAGTTGTCACATACAAGCTCTTCTTCGTATAAGGAATTGTGTTGTACCTTAAATCCCAATTCCATCATGCATATATTGGCATCATTATGAAGAATATCCTTCTCTCTGGAGTTGCTAGCTTTGCTTTCATACCTGCACTCATAAGTAGCTTCAAGAACTTTCCAAATTTTATGAGATATTGTGCAAGTAGAAATAAGATTGAATACTTTTGTGTCTACAGCACAATAAAACATATGCATAGCTTTTGCATCAAGGCTAGCTAACTTCTTCTCTTCCTCCGTGTAACTATAATAAGGCTTGTTGATTATAGAGGATATGATAATAGAAGTGATAGTAGGCTTCTTGTAGTCGGTGACAACAATTGACCATAAGTCAAAATCTAGAGACTTCAAGTAGAAGCTCATCCGTGTCTTCCAATAGCTATAGTTTGTTCCATCAAATAGTGGGAGTATATTTGAGGATTGCTCTTCAGTTGTGAAGTACATACTTGCCATATATGATATAGTGATCTATGTAACAGCAGTTATATAATAACAATATTATCTTGCTTTACCTGTATAACCCGCTCTGATAATGAGGATCTGCTCGAAGGATGTTAAGCCAAATAATAGAGTCCTTGCTAGGATACCAATTGAAGGAGCAATTGGTATAAGCAATAATATCTCTATAAGGAGCACCTGCAATAATATCTCTAGAAGGAGAACCTGCTCTATATAACAAGCACCCGCTCTGATACCAATTGTAGGAACAATTGGGATCAGAATATAATACCTCTAGATGCAGCACTGGCTCTGATACCAATTGTAGGAACAATTGGGATCAGAATATATTACCTCTAGTTGCAGTACTGGCTTTGATACCAATTGTAGGACCGATTGCAGGAACGAGTTGTAAAGCGCAATACTCTAAGGGGGGGTGAATAGAGTAGGCAGCGGAAATTAATTATTTAAAAATGTTAGTAACAAGATCACAGATAATATATCACAGATATGTAAATGAAAAGTAGAGAGTAGAGAGCAAACGCAAACACAAAGATGTATACTGGTTTCTCTTTTGTGAGGACTAGTCCAGTCGGAAGAACTCTAGCTTCCAGTTGAATCCACTATGGAAAATTACCACAAGTTTTCATCCGAAGTTCTTGCAACTTCTACAACACGAGCTTTGATCTGAAGTACTCGACCAACTTCAATTGTGAAGTGTGTACCTTCAATCAAGCCTCTGATTACAATCACTCTGAAACTTCTAGACCGTACCGCACTGGCAAATTGACTAGAGGATTGTAACTGGCTTGAGATTTGAAAATGAATAGCTCAGAATACTTTGGAAGAAGTAGTAGGCTTATAGAGAAGAGATATGAAAGTGAATGAGTGAATTGAAATGATCGAAATCCTTCTCTATTTATAGTTTTTTCAAATGCCAAATTTTGACAGAATTCGGGCAGAATTCGGGCAGAACTCTATGAGAAAATCTCGTTGGGATCCGTAACTGCAGGAAGACCAAGTTCAAAAAGCAACGTTCACTAACCGAACACTGGCCGAACTCTGGCCGAATTCGGGCCGAGTTCTGCTAGGGTTCTGTTAGGGTTTTGCAAATTAGTTTTTGGGCTTTTTGAAAAGTCAAACAGTTAGGAAGTAGTTTGGGCTTTTGTAAGTGGGCTTGTTTTCAAAATAAAATGGTATTTTGAAAACATTTCTTGGGTAGCCTATTTGCCAGTACGATGCAGTGTATATCGTATTCCTAGACTCAATAAATATGAAAAATACATAGATAAAATAGGAAAACCAAAAGCCCTTTGATGACGCCTTTCTTCAGATATTTGAGCAGACTTGAAGACGCCTTTTTCACTGACGGCAATCGTCTAAAGATAAACAGATCTGGAAATCTGAATACCTTTCGGAGGCTTCGTCCCCGAACCCCTGACGGGGGGCGCTGCCCCCTCGACCCCTGTCCGCTGACCGGGCAGCGGAACCCCCGATACGAGGCCCCGGATAGGTCGTTAGACGGTTCAGAGAAATCTTCTTGTATAACGCCATCTTTGGCCCATCAATAATTCTCTATTGCATATGTCCTGGTTTGACAAAGCTTGATCATGCTTACAGCATGTCTACAAATACATGTTAGACAAACAAAACCAATATGATACAAGCATAGCAATATGATATAGAACATTAGGACAATGCTAATATTAGGACAATGCTAAGTTTAAGTAGCAACATGATAGTGATTACATGAATATTAGTGACGTCGATATGTTAAACTTAATTGATTAGTCATATTCAAAAACATGATATAATCATTGGGCTAACAAATGTAACTATCCGACTCGATGTATCCTCTCGGGACAACGCAACTCTTCGTATCGATTCGCATCGATACACAATCGGGCCAACGCAACTCTTCGAGTCAATGACTCAGCATAATGCACCGTGCGAAGCGGGGCATTACATAGAGCACTTGCATGAGGGGTGGCCGCGCAGATGAACTACCCCACAGAGAACTTAGCACATAGAGTGACTGTGTTGATAACTCGTGCGCATAAATGCCCCGCATAGAAATCAATCGCTAGAGTGGCCTCACAGTGGACTCGTTCGTATAAATGTCCCGCGAAGAACACTGGCGCATACAGTGGTTGTGCAGAGAACTCGCACGCTTAAATCCCAAGCAAGATTCACTAGCACACACTGTGGCCGCGCATAGAACCTACGCACATGAAATGTTAGCAAAGTTCATATGCGCATAGACAGCATCTAACAAAGCATCTTCTGTAACGCCCCAGTCCCAAAATATGTAGGACCAGGAATACGAATACATGCCAGCAGCACTTCACCAATGGGCCAAGCTACACAACAAGTCCATTAGCGAAATACTTAAGCTGTGAATCATGATAACATCCCAAAACATAACTTAGTCCACAGGTGCATATATATATATATATATATATATATATATATATATATATATATATATGTATCTAATCACATCCACAGAGTCCACAAAGTGATCAAGAATAAATAAGAAAATGTCTCAAATATCTAGCAATAAAAGTAATAAAGTCTGTGCGGGTAAACATCCCGAAATCACAGAAATAGAAACAAAGTACAAATCAACTATAAGTCTAATGAAAAGAAAAGAAAATAATGTAGCAAGACTAAATATGAAGATAACATGATCACGAAAAATCCTCTGGCACTATCTCGTCCTCCTGTGCCGGTACGCCTCCAGTCTCAGCTCCCGAACCGTAAACCTCCGGGTAGTCTTCAGCTTCGTCTAAGCCTGGAAAATAGCCAGGTCCTCAGAGGACTAGCAAGGTGCATAATATACATGCCAAGGTACAGAAATAAAAATATGAACTAAGGCAATCTACTGTATTCGTCTATGTGTTATGCAAGTGAGATACTTTTCTAGAATACCATACCCCTTCTACTAAGGCTCACTAGCACCTCAGCAGGGTATTGTCCCCAGTACCTGTGTCATGGAACCAAGGACAATCAATTCTCGACAGTGATAATCCCTTACTCTGCTAAAGAGATAAAGGTCACTAAACAACGGGCCACATGACAATAGATCTGATATTGTAGTCAAGTTCTCCCCAATCCCCATGTCTAGAATCTAGCAATGTCAAGTCTGTACAGTTATCTCGAAAGTAAAAGCAATCATGATAAAGAAATCTAGAACATGAGGTCAATACCACGAATAGTCATGTAAACCTTGCATCATGAATGTGTCGGTGTCCTATCGTCAAACGTGTCAATGGACACATTAGTATGTACATAATGCCTAATGCCAATACTCAATGTCACTATCATGACATCGGTACCCGTCTATAAACGGACACTAAGTATCAACGTCCTACGTCATGCAATGCTAATCAAAAAGAACAACAAGACAGAAAAGAAAGATTTATAACGAAGGAAAGGCACGCTTGCCTGTAACTGTTGTCTGTGGGTAGGCATGTCCAACTCCGGTGTCGTTGTCGATCCTCCCAAGCTCACCTATAATAATACATTATATTTAATATTCTATATCAACATACCATGTATAAATTATATGAGTAACTACGCCTCCAAGTTGCCATAACGTTGTTACGACACTGCATCTATTCTATAGGTACATATAGGTACCAAATTCTTTCGTAAATAATTTACAATTATAACAAAATAACATATTTAAATTTTAGAATTTATCTATAAATATTTATATATTACAATAATTATATTTTCAATTCGGGAACCCTTTCACAAAAGGTCTTATGTCAATACCACATGACTTCTTCAAATTCGACCCATTAATTTAGTCCTGAAACAATGAATAAATAAAATTAATAAATTCTATAAAAAAATTCCCAGAAATTAGTTAAAATATTACTTATAATGTTAAAATTTGCACAATATGAAGTTTAATATGGATGCATGGAGTTTTGACACTTTTGGACACAAGTAAAGCAGAATTTTTCAAAGTTCGGTGACACGATAAATGTCTTGAATTTTTAAAAATAGTAAACGAATGTGAAACCTAACTTTCAGATATGCGTTGGAAAGGTATCAACGTCTACATTCTAAATAAAAATATAAGAAGGTTAGAAACTGAACTTCGATAGGTAAAAAATGGCTTGTAACAGAATTCATCGATTCTGGACACCCTGTCGTAGAAGCGATGCCACGGGCAAACTGCTTAGAACTGGAGGATCCAGAGATCATGGGTTGGAGTAGACACACAAAGGTAACTCTTAGATTTGGTTTGAGGAGAAACAGATGAGAAAAAGTGGGTAAAATATCATCTACAAATCAACTAACCTGCTGTGACGTTTCAGACTTCGATTCGGCGGAGTTTCGATCCAAGTAGCGCGTCGTGCACCTCTCTAACGGCCGCAAGGTTTCTCCTATAGTTGCTAGGGTGGAAGAGGATGTTGAGGGGGTCACGTGAGTGGTGGTAATGGCGCAAAAATTGAGGAAAAATTGGAGTTTTAAGAAGAAAAGGGGGTCGGCGCGCTAGGTTTAGAGGGATTTATGGAGTAGTGGGCGGTTATGAGAGAGGGGGATGGTTAGGGTTTGATAGGTATATATATTATTAGGGCATGGACTTTGGTTTGATCTAATTTGGATATAATTTGGTTCTCCAAATCATACTATTATTAATAGGTTTCCTAATATGGTTAATTGTTTGACCAAGCCAAATATATAAGGTAATATTGCATATGGCTGCAATTAAACCTCTAAAATTCTCTTAAATATATGTACACTTAGTTTTGGTACTCATAGTTAGGCTCTAACTAGCAGGGTTGACTAGGTTAGGGCTCGAGTAGCATTACTAGTCAAATTGGACCCAAAAATTAATTTAATGAGTCTCATGTGCCATTTGCAAATAAGTAGCACATGAAAACTCGATTGGATGGTGCACCCTAGGCATATACATTGTAGACTCAACTTGGATCAAAATCATATATTGGGTCATACGATTTTGATCTATGTCAAGTTCCAAAAGCAAATTGGAAGTTGGCTTAAAATTACATTAATGGCTCAAATTGACCTAAGTTGGCCCGAAGTTGTGCGAAGTCAAAATAATGTTGAAAAGAAAATTTGGATGGGACATGATATATCAAACTGAAGGTGGATGAGTCTAGAATTCAAATATGGAACTGGATTTGAAAAAACAATATTTGTTGTGCTTCAAAAATCAGAGCTACGGTAAACTACTAACATAGTCATCATTAACTTTAATAAATTAAAATATCCATATAAAATAATTAAAAATAAAATCCAAAAAATTAGGGGACTTACATCTTCCTTGCACCTCCTTCAGGCAAGTTACAAACTAATACGAAGAAAGCAAAGACACCATTCCACTCTTCGGAATCGCAGTTCCTACAATGAGATGGACCAAACGCTAGAAAAGTAAACAGTTCTTCTCTTCACAATCGCAGTTCCTACAATGAGAAAGAAGGAAAAACCAAGAACTAAGTTTAAAACCACAAATGAAATACTCCTTGCTGGGGTGATTAAGTCATTGTTGCTCAAAGCAAGATTTGTCATATCCGACCATCTACTTTCAGGAACCAGCAAGTTCATGGATGAACTTCTGGAATGCTCTAAATCACTTCGAGTGAACTTCGCCAACAAGCATCACATTAGCTTGCTAACGCACATAGGACAAGCACGCATAGAATTCTTATGCGCGTGGTTGGCGCTCTCTCTCTCTTTCTCTCTCTCTCTCTCTCTCTCTCTCTCTCTCTTTCTTGGAAGAAGCAACAATCTTGAAAGAGGGAGGAGCTCACAAATACATCTAAGGGAGGTTCTCACCAACCACACATGCGCGCCCATGCCCCATCCCATCGGCTTGTCGCATCAGTCTGCGCACACAGCAACTTATTAATGTGACAACACCATACCTATGTGCGGCACACGCAACCCATAATAGTCTGCTCCGACAGCAACATGCCTGTGAGCGACGCACGCGTCTGCAAAGTACTTAGAGACTTAGGTTCCGTTTGGTTGTGTTTTTAAACTTAACATTATGATTTTAAATGGCAGGAGCATATAAAATTGTGTTTGGATGTTCACTACTCAGAATGTACAGTTTAGAAATTTCTTTCTCAAAGCTACTTTAAAACACACCTTTCAGAAAAAACCTGTTTCCGGAGTGAATTTTTTCACTTTAGTTTCTCTCTCCACAAAACATCTCTGCTTCTCTCTCTAGAATCTCTCTCATTCTCTTTCTCCTGCTAAACCAGCTCGACTTCGTGGACTCCCCCGCCGCGAGCTCGACTTCGTGGACTCCTCCGGCCGGCCGAGCTCGAGTTCGGAGACTCCTCCAGCCGGCGAAGCTCGACTTCGTGGACTACTCCGGCCGGTCGGCCGGCGGAGCACGACGACGAGGTCGTGCGCCGCGAACTCCTCCGCCGCGAGCTCGTGGGCCTCCGTTGCGAGCTCGTGGGTTCGACGGAGACGGGGATGGCCGACGACTTAGGGCTAGGGTTTCGTCAAGCTCCTTCCACCGCCTCGTCCTCCTCGGTTCGTCGACGGCCTCGACCGGTTCGTCGACCTCTTCCCTGGAAGGAAATGTTTTGTGTCTGGGAGGAGATATTTTGTGCGGACACAAAATGGACACAAACACAAACATGATACAGAAGGGATCAGACCAGGAGAGAAGCTGTGTCGGACATGAATTGAGTGGACATGATACAAATATTTTATTGGACACGAAAAAATGTAGGAACAAATTGGACACGAACAGATTAATTTTAATATAATATTTTAAAAAATTTAAAAAAAGTTATTTTTACAAAATATTTTATCAAACAGAATTTGGAACTTTTATTTCATAAAATCATTTTTCAGATGAAAGTAACCAAACGTAAAACTACAATATTTACACTCAGAAAATAACTTTATAACTTACTTTCAAAAAACTGTTTTTAGAAAGAAATTTCAAAAAACATATCTAAAAGGACCTTTATGCGCTGAGAGCTTATGCGCAGAGAGCCATTCGCAGATGGCCTTGGGCATACAACCTCGCACATATAGCCTCACTTAGGTGGTATACACATAACGCTACACGCATAACAATGTCGTGCGTATAGGCCTTTGTGCATAAATTCAGTCTAAAGTCTGAGATGCAAAAGACCTCACTAGAACAAGTGGCAAATCGAGAATGTTACCATGGAACCTTGCACAAATCAATACAAAAACAAGTATTATATTGAGATGCATACTTGGAGTTCTTGGCAACCTGGGACAATGTTTCCACGAGTGCAAGCATAAAAACCCCAACAAGTTCTTCTTGTCCAAGTTTCCCTAATATTAGGGTGTGTTTGGTAGGAGGAAAAAGTGGAAGGAAGAAAAATAGAAGAGAAAAAAGTGGAGGAAAAGACTCATTTTCTCTTGTTTGGTATGGAAGAAAAATAGGAATGAAGGAAAAGTGGAGGGATTACTTTTCCTTCATAACCAAAGAAATTCAATCCCCCCAAAAGTGAGAGGAAAAGTGGAAGGAAAAGTGGATGCTTGTAGTAATTAACAATTATACAAACATATAAATCTATTATTTAAAAATTATTCATGAAGTCAAATGGTAAATAAGTGATATTAATTGAGGATAGAATTGGTAAAGCCTATATTTTTTACTTTCTTTTCTTCCACTTTTTCTTCCATACCAAACAAAGGAAAATGCATCCCTTATCTTTTCCATCCTTGCTACCAAACACAAAGGAAGGAAATAATTTTTCATTTCCATAAGGAAGAAAAATAAATCCTACTCTTTTTCTTTCCTTCCACTTTTTCATCCTTCCTACCAAACACAGCCTTAGGCTTATATTTCAAACTGTCTTTGATTTGAACATGTTCTTTTGACCAGTCATGTCAGATATCCGTAATGGTTCTGTAAAGTAACACTCCTGGAGAAATTAGTCTAGTGAGGATTTGATCTTTGAAGCAACCAGTAAAACTCGTGTCTGATCTTAGTCCATAGCACAGTATTCTGTATGCCTATTTGACAGTAATTTAAGGTACATTTTGTTTACTATTGAAGTATTACGAAGAAGAAAAAAGTTACAATCAACAGAAGTGTCAATGATGCAACTTCTGTTTGTTTTCTGTAAATACATCTCTCTAGCAGAAAGTGGAGAAAACAATGAAAACACTTGAGCGATGACTTTATAAGTATAATAACCCAAAAAAAACAGTCAAACAATTTACTATTGCGAAAAGGTACGTTACTTTTAAAAAAAACTTGTCATTACAAGAAAACAATGAAGATAAGCGGCCCTCTCTCTACAAGACCACAACACAATCAATTTGCAAGAAACCAATGAAGATAGTAGCCATATCTCTACAACAGTGAAAACAATTTACAAAGCGTGAATTCGTATCTACCATGCACATACGGTAATTTTAGTTTGCACTAACAGCAGACGCAAATTAGCAGACACAAATTAATATAATTTTCCAAATGCAGGCACACTTTCTAAAAATAGCCTGACAACGTTTCTTCCGAGTTTCAGAATCCTCTAAGAGCTTGTTCTCTCTTGTTATTGTTGGGTGGTTAATTAGGCTCGGTGTTTGTAGCACAAACCCACTAACCCACTATTGAATGTGTTAATTTCTCGGACAGTAAGTGAGCAAATATGATGGCATCTCTCACACATCCTGTGTTCATGATCGAGACATTTCACCAGTTTAAAGAATTACAACTTAAATTCAAATTAGCGCAAGAACAAAACCTTACGATGGCAGATAAGACAATGGTCATTGCAAATCAATAAGCATACTCCATAGTACATATCGCAAAAACAATGTCAAAAGCATGATATAAAAGCCACGAAGGATGCTAAATGATCAAAACCTATTTTGGGTAATTTGCAACAAAATCAATGCACAAAACTGCCAATTCAAATCCAGCTCTAACAGTAGACGACAACAATAGCTTGTTTCTTGTGGGCTAATATAAAAGATGAAAATGACATTTAAGCTCCAGCCTTGCGCCGACCAACACGAGCAACGAACCCAGCCTTAATTGGTGCAACAGACCGTGTGGAACCACACTGTACGAAAGATGCAGATTATGTTAATATGGGGAATACATGAATCACTGCCAATATCCATTTGGCATGCTATAACAAGAACAAAAAGTAATATACAATTTTCTAGAATTACAGGTCTCGAAAAGATGGTGGTTACTAACAGGAGAATCACAGTATACACCAAATGATACTTACCCTTGCGCATGATAGAGGATATCTGTTATGGTGGAACACTACCCGGATTCATGTGCAGTCTTAAGTGGTTAAACAGTAACAAAACCTATATGATGTAATATACCATTGCCAGAGAATGAAACTCTCAAGTGTAGGTAGGTATCATAAGATTGCCGTAAACCTTTGCATCTAGAAAAAAAAGGGTCGGTATTGCAACAATAAAGAACCACAACAATTTAAAATTAAAGGCAGTGAGTCAAATAAACACAAGGAATTACCTGTTCACAACGAAGGAAGAACAACCTGTTCTCCTTGGAGAGTATAGTATCAGGACTTTTGCAACCGTTGCATATCACGTACTCATCTGAAGAGGGGAAACAGTGGACATTATACAAATTATTCATATCCAAATTTATGTATCAAAAAGTATGGCTTATGCTATATATAATAAGCAACAAAAACCAAGATCCTCCAATATGGTAATCTATCTATAGGTCGACTATAACCAGACAACCAATTTATCTCTATACATATTTATTTGAAAAATAAAATCAAGTAAGATTGTAGCATATTTTCTTTAAAATTGTGGTATATTTTCTTCAAAATTTATCTGTCACGTAGTCAAGTAATCTATTTCCTGAAAGACTTCATGAAGGTGCGGAGATCAAACAATTCTACTCGAGAATTAAACCATTTGGAGAGAGAGAATCATGCAATATTTCATAAATATATATGTCATAAAGATATTTGAAAAGTCGAAGAAGGCCAAGGTTCTGTCGTTGGAGAGATCAGAGTTTAAACTAGCACCATAAGTAAGATAAGGGTAATAGTAAACAAGATGATAGAGGGCATGTGCTGATAATGTACATTTATGGGTTTTTGTGTGAAGAAATATGAAGTTGCATTGAAGCTCAGTAGATTTAAGCTTTGTCGATGTAGTTGGGGGTGGAGGGCGGTTCTGAAACAATCAGTTTGTCTACTTTTGGTAGAAATCTACATATTGAAATATTTAGCCATTTACATGTGAAGAATTTTTATTCATGTTAAGTGTCAGCATGTTGGATAAATATATGTCTCGAGTACGGAGGAGTACAAGTAATTACTCTGTTACTGGAAAAAAAAAAAATTTAGTTGTGACCAATTTCCTCAGTTACAATTTAGTAGTCCTGATTCAGCAAGGTTCATGGATATCTAAAAGTATAAGAATCACAATATTGGTTTTGGTTACTTTCTAAGAGAGGTGGGGGAGAGGAGGGAGAGGGGAGAGGGGGGGAAGGGTCGTGGTTTTGAAACAATCAATTTGTGTACTTCTGGTAGATATTTATATATCGATATATTTATCCATTTAAATGTGAAGAACTTTTATTCTTCATGTTAAGTGTCAGCATGTTGGATAAATATAAGTTTTGAGTACGGAGGATAACAAGAAAGTAATTACTTTATTACTGGAAAGAAAAAGAAAAAGACTTTAGTTGTGGCCAATTTCCTCAGTTCCAATTTAGTAGCCCTGATTCAGAAAGGTTCATGGATATCTAAAAATCTAACTAAAAGATTAAGGTTCATTGGTTTCATATGCTCCAATAATCATTTTCGGTAAGTTGGGTGATGGTGGGAGGTACGTGGTTTTTTTATGTAGTTCTGGTAGAAATCTATATATTGAGATATTTGAAGAATTTTTATTAGTCATGGCAAGTTCAGCAGTTTTGGATAAATATAAAGTTTTGAGGACTAAAGAGGATAAAAAGAAAGTAATTACTTTGTTACTGGAAAAAGAACTAAGACCCCCCTCCACCCCCAACACGCACACAAAAACTATAGGGACCCTCTGAATCCACAAACACCCGATTTAACCATGTGGGTTTCCCAAAGGAAAACGTCAATTTGGCAAACACAATAAGCTTATTTAGCCATGTTTAGCTCAAAAGTTGGATATTTTGATAATTGCCTCAATACAATAGAGGCAACCTAAAACATAAGCAACAAACGGTTACGTCTATACGAATGTTAATTCTCATAGACTAGTTCCTGCCATTACAAATATACAAATTTTCATTTCATGAATTGAATACGGTGCCTTAAGAGAGATATTAAGATATATAGAGAGAAGAGAAATAAATAAAAAAATGCATTGAACTAAACTTCATCAAAGAAATAAACTTACTAATGTATTTTCTGAGAATACTCTCAAAATTTTTAGGGGCAAATCTGCCCTTAACAACAAGTCTCTGCTGTCCATCAAGGGATCCACTTGTTCCCAACTCAGCAAGTAAGAAAGTCATGACATGTTCGGGCTGCCTATGCATCCTGATTATGAAAATGCTTGATAATTAAGTACCACAATACAATGGATGTTAAAGTTAAGATCCAACAACTTTGAACAAGTCATTTTGATACTTCAACCTGGAGAGTTATTTTCAAGTTATAAGTCTTGCTTATCAAATGAATATGCTCACAGTACTTTGTAGAATCTGTTTTCTATGGAAATATGGATCACACAAAACAAGTATAGACTACTAAACAAAAAATAGCTTTAATAATTTGTTGTAATAATTTATTCCATAGTAGAGAGGCATTATTCAAAAGAATATATTAGTAACTATTTCTGCACAGTTGATATGGGCCATTTGAGAAAGAATATATCTGTTACGATGTACTGCAGACTGAATAACTTCTCACGCAATATAGCATGGTACATGCTAGAAGACAACAAAACAAAAAACAAGGCCTTTATCCTAAATTTTTGGAGTCTGATGTATGATAAATGTATCAAATAAGTATCCCTACAACCTCAAATATGCCATTAATAGGTCACTATCCAACTGATTAACTAACTCAATTAATCTTACTTTATGCCTTGGCTTTAAGGTATCCTCTTCCAGTTCGCAAAATTTTGGGATAAAGTCTTTATTTCCCCTGAAATCCAGTGGGGACTTGAGCCCCCACTCCCTTCCACTTGGGTCCGTCCTTTGTGTGTGTGAGAAATTGAGAATTGACCTTGGCCAACACAACATAGGCTCTTTCCAGATATAAAGTTTGTTCTAAGTTCTTAATTCCAAGTTTCTAGTTCTGAACTGAAAATTTACTTTACACAATCCTTGAAACCTGGGATGGTCTGGGCTACTTTCACGTCAGGTAGTATATAGAGTACATGCAAGTTGGAAGGATTGTAGTATGGCACTTCCAAAAAAAATTATTTGTTCTTCAACGTTCCTTGTTCCTTTCAGAACCTCTTTATCCCCAAGCTTCTAATGTAAGTCTTTATTCTCCGATTAAATATCTGTATATGTATAAATGTACCTAACCGACCCCTAAAAATTGGATAAAGGCTTTGCTTTGTATATGTATAAGCATACATTTATACGTGTGGAAAGTTAGAACTAGGTTCTTCAAAGAGGAATTATATCCAAATCCTTCCTCCAATGCAAAATCAATATGAAGAAAACATCAAATTGACAGTCCACGTGTTCAATATGAACTGCATCACCATTTCAATTATCTATAAACATAAAAACCAACTAAAAGATTCTCACTTACTCATCTAAGTATTCAAAAATAGACTGTTTCTAAGTAGTTGAAACAAATTACAATGTAGAAAATTATATATGTAATAAATTCGGTTTAAATCTTTAATATTCAGATCATTATCCACAATTTGGATTCTTAGTAAAAAAAAAAAACTAACAATCTATTCAACTCAACTGTAAGTCATTAGTTTTAAAACCACCAAGTAAATCCATCAACCTTCTCTAGCTCATAGCTACAATGCTAGGCATTTGGCTCCAAGGTAGATGGTTGGCATCACTTTGACAGTTGGGTCATAAACTTTAATTCTCGTATAACTTTGTCAATTATTTAATGGAGCTCTCATGCTCCATAGCCAGTGCTATTCTGATGTAACAAGGCTTGGAAGATGATGATGCAATGAAGTTCACTTTGGTTCGCCACAAAGTGAGACAGCAGATTGCTGCATAGTTCACGCAGTAAGCTAGTCTCCTACTTGTTAAGGCTAACTATATCCAGTTAAAGTGAAGCTTGCTTTGTTTACTGCACGCCTATAGGATGAAGTTAAATTTCCATGTGTAAAGACTGAACAATATTGCAACTTGTAAGCTAAATCCATTCCACTCTATTCTAGGGCATCTATTATTTACAACACAAAATATATTACAATGCCAAAGACAGTCCATAGAATTACAGGTAAGCCGTAAGCAGAGACCTCTCTCAAGACCCATAAGTTAACTGTGCTACAGCTGGTCACTAAACAATACTACTACATCAACCAGCCTAATAACAAGAAAGTGATTGAGCACAATCGGTCACCATAATTTCTCACTGTCTACCACGATAGTTCTTCACCTTGGAAGAAGAGCTTGCTAGAAAATATGTGACCCGCCTTTAATTTTATATGTTCAGTTAATATAATTCTCTCAAAAATGGTGAAATAAGCAACTAATTGATGTTTGACCATTTATTTTAATAAAAAAAAACCAAAATGACGAATACTTGCATGAAAAATAGTGTATCTACAGTTAAAAAAAAAAAGAAAAGGTGCCAAGTGCCACAAGACTTCCGCTTACGCAGGGTCTAGGAAGGGTCAAGATGTGTGCAGCCTTACCCCCATACCTATGGAGAAGTTGTTTTCGTGACTCGAAACTGCATCTTTACGAGTCAACAATAACTAACAAGTAACATCTTTACCTGCAGTAGATATTCTAATTATTTCTTCAGATAGTGATCAGTGTAAATTGACAAAAGAATTGTCTCATTCCCTTCAAGCAGCAAGCCTAGTTAAGTGTCTGATAGCACAAAGTTAAATGCTGTAATATGTATTAATTAGACTTTGCAAATTTGCAAAAGCCATCAAGCTTTGAAAAGTGACATTAAGCTCAATTCCCAATAAGAATGTTGTCACAATTATTATCTGGTCCAAAAAAAAAACAATGGCAACATGAAAATTTTGGACAGTGCCAGAACTCTACTTGCAACATATTCTAGAAAAATTATCAAACACAATAACTACACGGAACGACTACCGAAAACTGAGTAATCATAATAAATATCATAGTAGAAATATGAAGGTAACTAATACATACGTCTTGCACAAATCCATAAAATTTGCAAAGACAGTCTTCTTGGTTCCCTCTCTAAGAACTTGTGGGGGCCTCATTGTTGTCCTACGCCTGTCTCCAGCAAGATCTGGATTATTTTCACGCAAAATATTGAACACTCTTCCAAGAAGCTGCTCAATCAAAAACTAATATTAGTATTTCAATTACAACAATACTGCATGCGTTACAGGGGAAAAGAAAGAGCACAGGTACGGTAGTTTAGCCGCTGTATCCTGTAGATATGTAGTGGCACAAGAATTTAACCTATTGATGTTGGAACGACATGTGTTCCAACATCTACATGCTTCTTTCTATGACGTACACATTTTTTAGAACGTAGTCCATTAAGATAATATTTCGTGCCCGTGAAAATTTACGTATGAATATAAAATTGTGAAGCTTCTTGACATTTCACAAAAGAATTTAGCATGTGAACAACATTGTCGTATGCAGTATTAATGAGGGTGTTTCAGAAAATCATTTAGGGTTTCTCCTTTTTATGTTGTAAGCCTAGCAAAAGATAAAAAGAAAGAAAATGTATTTCCAGTTCTATATTCATCATTAGATTTTTGGGGGTAGAAAGCTCTCTGTCCTTCCCTTTCTGTAGTATATTCTCTTTCATCATCATATCTCACCATCACCAACTTTATTGATCTTATTCTACAGTCTCATAACTACAACTATTTTAAAGGAAGTTATGAATATAGAGGCCAACGAAGTTATATTTGTCAAATTGCTCAAGTATAGAGAAACAAGCACTCTTCCCGTTGCATATTGCCGTCAACCAATTTCAGTATCAAACTCTAATTCAACAAAGGACCAAAATATCCTTTGCCTGTTTGGACACGAATCAAGCTTTGACATTCAGAAATCTCCACACTGGCGACTTAACGGTCCCAAACATTTTCTACAATTCCATTACTTTGTAACAACAATAAAATATTACATGTCTACAACAACAGTACAATATTCCATATATCTATAACAACAGTACAATATTTCATGTTTCTATATCAGTACAATATTTCATGTTTCTATATAGCAGGTTAACAACAATAATATTACTCTCTTTTGTCTTGGTTCATTTACCTAGCATTAACAATCTTATGGAATATAGAAAAAAAGACTAAGAACAGTTCCTTTTACTAATGAAGGTCAATGAGAGGAGGATTAAAATCACTCACAATTTGACGATTTGCCTTCATCACAATCACATCTCTGATTGATTAATTTGCGTGAATCCAAGTCCAACTAGGACTTCAAGCCAACAAGTCAGCACAATGCACCACGTGGAACGGGACATAATAAACATGATTTTGGCAAAGATGGAAACTGAGACACCATTGGGTAGTTGATCACCAACAATAATTTCCATTTTTTTCGGACAATGGAAGTTGACGTAAAGCCCAAGCCTTGTCTCTCTGACATATTTTCCAACAATGGAAATTGGCATAGAGCCCAGGCTTGTCTCTCTTACATATTTTCCAACAATGGAAGTTGGCATAGAGCCCAGGCCTACTCCCAATATAAAGGGATAGAACTTGTAGGGAAGTAAAACCAAAGGGATTAGCTGAAAATCAACCACATCCAATTCCAACCCCACCCGAGAAAATTCCTTTTTTTTTCTTTTCCATTATCATAACTGGAATATCGCATTTCCTACTAAGCTGAGGTAAAAACTAGGTATGTGGTCTAATCATGTAGATTTTTTGACAGCAGGATAATATCATGTGACTTCATATCATCTATGGTCAAATCAGATAAGAGATGGACAATATGCATCTGTTTTGCTGTCTTTCCGTTAGCAAGTTAGTCCATAATCATCAAAACTAGTCTTTACGGTCGCCAGGGTTCATGATATCAGATATCAGGTTGGGGTGTCGCTATAACAGAAACCGGACACCAGAAGATATAGCGGACATATCGGAGATATGACTTCATGGTGGTATAAGATAATAGTCACTTCACATATGACAAATTTTCAGAGTATAAATGTAATAGAATAGAATTAGTCTTTGGTGTAATAGAATAAGGTTCTAGCTAAGAATACATGTTCCATGTAACACACTAATGAAACATGCATATTCTAAACCAGTTTTTGGTGAACCCAAATTATCCAACCCACCGAGTTAGGCCGACATATCGGCCGCCCTGGCCTGAATATTGTCCATATTGATCCTAGCCGGTTTTCCATACATGTCAGTCATACCATATTGGTCCACGTTCAAAAAAGGTATACCAGTCAATTTGACCCATAGCACGAACAGAGACAATCACTCATCCACTCAGTATGAAAGTTGACGGCAACCACATTGGACAGCTAACTACCTCAAATGTACAAACATTGGGGGGGGGGGTCTTTTTCATTCAATTCGGCAAACAAAATTGAACGAAAAAGGCCAATCAACAAGAGTGTAAAAGCATAATAAGGTTGTAAAAGCATGTTAAAAAAAAAAGTAAACTTATCTATCACACGTAAAACAATCGGTAAAGGTGACTATTTTTCATTCAATTTCAAAACTAGTAAGAAACAACACAGAAAATTTAAATTATGTCTAAAAATATTTTCTTTAAACTTCTAATAAATTATTAATAATTATTTGCTTTCCAATACAAAAAAAAATCCGATACTCCGATCCGAAACTGCTGATACCGCCGACCTGATACTCATAGGAAGGTCCGATACCGATTCCGATACTGTGAACCTTGATTATTATACCCGTTCCCTACTGAAGTAGTATGGTAGTCCTTATGACAATGGGTAAGACAAAGTAAACCTCCTTATCGGAGCTCCTAGTTCCATCAACATGTAAACTCAATAATTATATCTTCCTCTAAACAAGCACATCAATAAGGAAGTTCAACCGACTGGTTGGACTTCGATATGAAAAATTTAACAGAATCGAGTTTTTCAAGCAGTATGAGCATCATAGATAGCAGTAGACAGCTAAAAGATAGTGTAATGCCCACATTACTAAAGTAAACCACAAAATCAAATCTGAATCCGAGTATCAGATACAGAGGGGGAGAAAAATGCACCTCTTCATAATGATAATCTCGGTCAGTGCCTTCCCAAGGATACTGAGTGGCTCCTCCTAACACGATGCCTTCTCCTTGTTCGTCCTCCCCAAATTGCTCACCTAAAGACCATATATGAATCATTGCACTACTTCAATTACTGCAGTAACAACAGGAAAACGACCAAAAATTAAATAGATTGTACATTCAAGAATACTTGCCATTGGCATCCTCCCCAGCATCGGCATTCTCGTCCTCAAGAAAATCAGTTTCCACCTACCAAGAAATAACCAACTAACAGTAAGCCCATCTGCACTGTATGGAGTACATGGAAAGTTCAAAATACACTAAGGCACTGCAATCAGTGTCGTATCCATGTTCGTGTCATGCACATATTTCAACGACTATGGAAAGTCCAAAATACACTAGGTAGCCCCAAAATTGGAATCGTGTCTCGTGTCCGTGCCGTGTATGTTGCACATATTCGATGGACACTCCAAAATACACTAGAGCACGCCAAATACGGTGCTGCAACCCATGCCTCAGTGTAATGTCGAGCAAATATTCGACACAATGGATGCCACAAAAATACACTATGATGTACCAAAATCAACGTTGTGCTGTGCCGCCTTATCCTTATCGTGTTCTATTCATAGCCATGCAACACAGGACAGTAATTAGTACAGAAACTAACCGGCTTCTTCTTCTTTTTCTTCAACCCGACGAAGTTGGGCTCCCCGATATCAGCAACTGCATTACACAATAAACTTAAGTTTGCGGGGAAAAACAATTCTAACTATATATTCATCCTATCTAAGTTAACTGCGAGCAGACCTGACAGTTCCTCAGTCTTTTCGACGAGCTTCTCCACCTCTTCGGGAGCATCCTGAATAACAACCTTCTTCTTTTTCTTCTTCTTCGACGGATCAAAGGGGACGAGCTACATATGACACAATTCCAGTAGATAATAAATAATCGCAAAATAACACAATAAATTGTGGCGAAAATATATGAATAACACAAAACATTGTGACGGAAAATATATTAAAAAATGGAAAGAAAACTCGCCTCGGGAATCTCGTTCGGAGCCTCTTCTGCCATGTTTGCGAGTATTATATCCACGAAAGGAAACGAATTATCTGGAGTAAAACAAAGACAGAAAAATCCACGAAAACAAATCCGTAGGTCAGAAGAAGAAACCCTAAATTTCTAGGGTTTAAGAAGGAAAATCAACCAACGATAGAAGTAAAAAAAAAGATAGAAATAAAAAATTGAGAAAAAGAAACCCTAGGTCGGAGAAGAAACCCTAAATTTCTAGGGTTTTAAGAAACTACAAAATCGATACAATCGATAGATAAATCTTCTGCAGAGGAATTACCCGACGGATCGAAGAAACCGAGAGAATTCTTCTATTTTTTAGGGTTTGAGGAAAGGAGACGATGATTAGATTTATTTGTTTGTTTTTCTTTTCCGAACATAATATAGTAGCCATCGGTGGAGTAATGGACCTAGTTTGGATTTGCAGGTTTCCGTTCGGAATCCAAGCCCAATGGACTGGCCAGCAATCACCACTTCGGTAAGTTGGTTTTAGGGTTTAATTGAATCTAAATTTCAATTTGATACCCTCAACTATCCATGTTTTGTAACTTGATACCCTAAACTTTTAAAATAGTTAACTTAATACCATCAACTATTGAATATTTTCAACTTCATACCCTAAAATTCAAAAAATTCCAAAAATACCCTTGCCCCCCCCTCCCTCCCTCCCTCTCCGGCGTCCCCCCCCCCCCCCCCCCCCCCCCCCCCCCCCCCCCTCCTTCTCCGGCGTTCCCCCCCCCCCCTCCGGCGTCCCCCCCCCCCTCCCTCTCCGGCGTTCCCCCCCCCCCCCTTCCCCCTCCGGCGTCCCCCCCCTCCCTCTCCGGCGTTCCCCCCCCCCCCTTCCCCCTCCGGCGTCCCCCCCCTCTCTCCCCGGCGGGGCAGCGCGCAGCAGCAGCGGCGGCCGGAGCAGCAGCGGCGGCGCGTGCAGCAGCAGCAGCAGCGGGGCGGCGGGGCGGCGCGCAGCAGCGGCGGCGGGCGGAGCAGCGGCGGCGGGCGCGCAGTAGTAGCGGCAGCGGGGCGGCGGGGCGGCGCGCAGCAGCGGCGGCCGGAGAGGGAGGGGGGTTTGGGAAATAGAGAGAGGGGGAGGGCATTTTGGGAAATATATTTTTCAGGGTATCAAGTTGGCTATTTTGAAAGTTTAGGGTATCAAGTTGCAAAACATGGATAGTTGAGGGTATCAAGTTGAAATTTAGCCTTTTAATTAAAACTTGTCAAAATATTAACAAAAATAATAGCACAAATCTGATAACGAAAATAACTAGAATTCGAACACACTAAAATTAAGTACATGAGAATTATAGACTTCTACCATTTATGAGCTACACAGCAGCAAATTGAAATAAAAAAAATTATAATATTTTATACGACAAATAAGGACACTTTTGTCTTTTTAAACTCTTTATTTTTTCTAGTTAATTAATCCTTCGATTTAGGGGGTTAAAATAGACAAAATAAGGCTAAACAAACACCTACTTAACCTTTTATGATTTTCCCTTTCAAATCTCTACCCTCGAACTAAACAATTTTTTTTTCCCACACTTAACTCTATTAATCCTCAATCCAAGTAGACCCTTAGACCCCATTTGGTTCACTGAAATGTAATCGTAATCGCAATGTAATCAAATAAAAAAAAAATCTATTTGATTACATTACGATTCGATTACAGTGTACCAAATGAGGCCTTTAGTCCCATACCTAACACGTTGACATGACTGGGTAATCTATACTACTATATAATAAGAAAAGTTGGACTTCACCGTGAAAGTTTTATTTTTTTAAAACACCCTTGCATATATTTACTAATAAAAATAATTCATTAAAGTTAATAGGGACAGTTAGGTAATTACGAGAGTATCTTTTGATATTTCTAAATAGTCTTTTGTCTTGCATGCATATATAATAATAAATTTAGAATAAGTCATATGCCTTTTAGTCTTCCTCAATAGTTATTAATAAAAAACTAGAATAATTATATTAGCTATCTTTTAGTCTTCATAATAATAATATTTGAAATACGTGCATATATACTAGTGTTCTGTAAAGGCAAAGTAGACATAACTGCAATTGTACCTATGTATTGACAGTAGTTTCATGTATGGAGATGAAAGATAAAGAGTGGTTGGGTTTCGATCATGTTTTTGAATTTTTAAGAATTGCTTTGATTGTTTTAACATGGACCATTTTTTAGGCCATCCGTAAAAGTTACAAAAAAAAAGGGATATCATAATATTAAAAGTCATAAAAATTTTGGACCGCCAAAATTTTGATAATATTGAATTTGACAATCTAATATATAATAATAGTTGCTAAAATTTTGTAAATTCTGGATTCGCACAGTTATGATGTCCTTAACACTTTTGCTTGTGCCTTTATCAATGGCCTTTTTTTATTGGTCACAACATTTATGATTGCTACAAGTTTTCCCTTCTCCTTGTGGAGGAGATGATTTTGTTAGGAGTCTATTCCGATTCAAGGTAGAGGAAAACCAATCGGCCATGGTCGAAAAGGACAAAGAAGTGGGACATGAATTATGTCAAAATTCGATGTGGGCCAAACAACATGGATCAAATTTTCGGCAAAAATTCATGCATGTTCGGTGAGGCAAAGTAGTATTTTGGTCGATGCAGTTTTTTGCATTATTTTTGGGTTTATGATATTTTTTTACGAATGAGGTTGATTGGGGCTTACTTAGACTTGTTTCCTAATGTTGATTATGCTTTGTTAGCTACATATAAAAAAGACTTTTTTGAGATTTTCGGGCTCTCGTGATCTTGCACTTCAAGATATAAGACTTCTTATTAGAGATTCATCACCATTGTCCAGTGGAGATTGTCATTGAGAGTAGTTAGTGCGCAACCATTGCTAGATGAGCAAGTCCTATTTAGGATTTGGGATTTTTTTTGTGCTATGTACTATACGCATTTAGGAGGCGTTTGGTTCAAGTTTTTGAGACTTGGAATGGGATTTAAATACTTTACCCATGTTTGGTATGTTTAGGATTGGAAATGAGGAGGGAATAGGAGGGGGTTAGGTAGGAAAGCTATTCCCATGGATGTGGGAAAGCTATTTCCAAGCTCCCCCTTGGGAATAGATTTGCTTTCCTAGGAATGATATTTGACTATTTTGTTTGGACGGTTATACCCTCGCTTTATTTTCAAATTTTTAACTCTCATCCCAAACATGTGAATCATCATGAAATTAGTGAAAGGGTATTAAAGTAAAACCAAATAAATTAAGATTTCTATCCATGTGTGAACCAAACATGAACATAATTTTTTTTTAAATTTTGAACTACCTATTCCCAACCTAACCAAACATGGATATGAGAATGTTGCATTCCTTTTCCATGGAAAAGGAATTGAAAACCTATTCCTAGGAATACAAAAACTTGATCCAAACGAGCCCTTATTTGTAAGGGTCGACTAATGGGACAAGAAAGTCGACGTATATTTTCATTTGCAATCTTCATGAATAAATATTGGAATTTGTCCGAGTGGACATAGCTACCATAAATCGTGCGTTCATCTTTGGTCGGTCTCGCTTAATAAGTAGGATTCATATCTATTTGTCGGATTGATAGTTGACATTGTTCGATGTGCATATTTCTTTCCATCATCTCTCTTCTACAAATTCGCTAGAGCATAAAAATGAAGGTTTCCAACAGAATTTGGATGATACTTGTAACCACGTTTAAAATTATATTAAAAACACCCGTGTATTACATTTAGTCACTAACAAACTAGATAAATATTTTTCATAACTAGTCACATATATAAGTAATTTTTTGAAATAAATAAATACAGTGACCCCCATATGTTTCACGAGTATGACATGTACTTCTCTTATTACAAAAATAATTACACTGACATCCATCTCCTTTATACATTTTATAAACATAGGGGTGATCAGAAGTTTCTATAAATTATAAACTATAGTGTCCGTGTAATTAATTATAAAGTAGGAGTGGTTTCTATAATAAGTGTAAACATATAATTAACATAATTTATCATTTTTCAAAATATATAGACATTTCTTGCTACTATATTAGGCTCTCTTTTTATTGTAATCGTGTATTTTTTTCCATGTAATTAAGATTTGAGAATTCTAAAATAACTTTTATCTTTTTTGGATTATCCCCGTATTTGATATATAATATACTATTTATTTTTAAACTAAATATTTATTTAAACTCTAGCTGTTGTTTGGTATGCCTTAATATGAATGAAAATATATTCTCATTTATACTAGCTCCTTTTGACATAAGTCCAACCAAAAAATCCTATGAAAAAACATGTTCCCTTTGGTATCGTCTTCCCACCATAGGGTAATTTTTTAACGTGAGAGGTGGTTATTCGTTATTGTCACCTAACAAAAATAACAATATTTTTGAAATCACCAAACTATTTATGATCAACACATGAACAAACAATTTGATCCGAATGCATGACCTAACTCGACCAAAATCTAACCCGAATCTGGCTCACACAAATCTAGCTAGACCAAAACCTCACCCAATCCAAACATAGGCAAACCCAACCTAAACATGGACTTGACAAGAACTTGTCTTGACCCGACTCAACTTGACAGAAATCTAACCCGATTCAACCAAAACCAAACACGAACCTGACCAAAACCAAAATTCTAGATCTACTCGACTCAATTAGATACAAACTTAAGCCAACTCAGTTAGAATATTAGAATTTTTTTTTTTTTATAAGATTGACAATTTAGAAACATATGCTAAAAAAAAATTTATATTCCTATCAATTTTTTCAAAATACTAAGCACATGAATTATATTTCTCATAAATAGTATGTGATGTATCAAACATAGTAAGACTAAATTTGATGGTTTGAAATATTATTCCAAAAGTATAAAATATATTCTATATCTATAATCTATAATATATATCTATTCTACTATATAATAGGAAAACTTGATGGTAAAACTTTTGAATTCCGAAAATACCTTTACATGTCTATACTAATTAAAAAATAGTTCATTAATTTTAATAAGGACAACTTAGTAATTACGAAGACTACTCTTTAGTCTTCCTAAAGAGTTTTTTAAAGTTAATTAAAAGAATATTAAAATACGTGCAAGGCACGTGCACATATGCTAGTACAATATAATAAGAAAAGTTTAGTTTCACCATAAAAGTTTTTGTTCCAAATATGTCATTGTTCAAGATCTATTAATTATAGGGTGCTGTTATTAACACTTCTAACACTCCATTTTAATTTTATATCATTCAAATTCCAAATCTATCATTATATTTTAATGTGGGCATGCATGGAGGGAGGTGTGCATGATGACATTTTAGGAGTGCCAATAATGTTAATACAAGGGTAGATTTAGAATTTGAATGATAAAAAACAAAAAAGAGTGCAGTATGACATTTTAGGAGTGTCAATAATGACATCGTAATTAAAATGGTTATTACAATTAAGTGGAACAAATAGTTAATCTATATCTATAGTACTATATAATATATAATTTTCAGCTTCATCGTGGAACTTCTTTTCAAATATACCATTGTATATCTATTCTACTATATAATCTATTATCTATTATACTATATATGCCAAAAGTGAGTTTCACCATAAAAGTTTTTTTTTCCAAAATTACCCTCTAATATATTTACTAATTAAAAAGATTAATTACAATTAATATGGGATATATAGGTAAATACAAAAGTTGTTCTTTGATATTCCTAATTACAACAACACTTAAATGCAATGAGTATCTAAAAATGGGGTATTGAAAAATAAACTTTGTTTAGTATCATTCATTCATTGAAAAAAAAAAAAAAATTGACTACAATTATCATTTAATATTTCTAATAATAAATACGTGCAACACACGTGTATATATGCTAGTCTATTTTACTATATAATGCCAGAAGTATACTTCACTGTAGAAGTTTTTTTGTTTTTTTTTTGTTTTGTTTTTTTTTTAAAACATGTTCTTGCTCAACATTTGCTAATTACAATGGTCATCTATTCTTCTATTCTACTATATAATGCCAGAAGTAGGCTTCCACGTGGAAGTTTATTAAAAAATATCTCTAAAAAAAAGCTCATCGTGTGAGTTCAACTGTTATTAATTTAATTATTTTAAACATATCTCTAACCAAAAAAAATCATAAATATTAAAAATAAAGTTAATTTTTAAATCCTAAGTAAAGATTAGTTTAATTTATAACTAACGTGTGAGGCATCACATAAACAAAAACTTACGGATGAGTTTAACTCCTATTAATTTGATTATTATAAATACCATTAGAAAGTTAAGGACAAATTAGTAATTTTATCTATGTCCCACAAATAAACAAAAAGTTAGTTTTTCTTTTTTTTTCAATTTTTTAGCTATCCAAATAGGAAGAAATAAAGTTTAACTTTTCTCTCCTTCATTTTTTTCCCCCTCTCCCATCCCCCTATCTATATCTATATAATAGCAAAATAGTTGAAACTGCAAAAATGCCATTTTTCCGCCTAAAATCTGCCACAATAAAATATTCATTCAAACAATAATAAAGTAAAAAAAAAAAAATTGTACAATGATTAAACAGCTGCCAGCAACATTAAATTGTGATACATTAACCTTCAGTCATGTACAAAATTATTCAAAAAAAAAAAATTCCCAAGAACATTCTTTCTCAACAATTAAACAACTTCCAGCCACATTAAATACAACCAAAAAAATCATAAATGTACCAGATTCGTTATCAATAGCCGTGCCATAATCTAAACATTTGCTTTCACTTTGGCAAGTTCAGAAGCTTCCACATGTCATTTGCAACCCTTAGATTTCTGTGCAAGATTTTGACATAATGTAAGCCAACAAATGAGACCTAATTTTGGTTCCAGAACTAAATGTGACACTTCCAATAATAAAATCGACACCAATTTCAATATTTTGCGTCAAGATAAATGTGGCAAACACATATCTCCATCAACCAAGAAAACTGTTGGTTTCCCAACATATATTACATTAATAATGTTGTGTTCATACTGTCTATAAATACAGTGAAGAATGGATTCCATCCTCACTCTTCAACTTTCAGAGAAAAAAGAAAATTTTCTTCATCAATGGCTCATTTCTTCTCACTAATTCGTGAGGTCAGTCCATCCAAATATTTTGGAATTTGAAGGTTCGACTCATTCGTATGTATGATGTACCCGGATACGGAGGAAAAGGGCAACTATTCAGTCTCGAGTATGTATTTCACGATACTGAGGTAATTTTATTTAACCTCAGTATATTACATTCTGTAATTCTGTTTAAGTTAGATATAATCCAAAAAAATTGGTGATGTACAATAATAGAATAAACTACTATTACATTGAATTGTTGTAATAATTCAATGCTTCCATATGGTTACAAAAAATTTAATATTTAGAGTGAGATGTACGTTAATGTAAGGAAAAGTTTTTCATATTCTATCAATATCAAACCTTCTAAATTACTGGTGTAATTTTATATATAGAATATATGTTTGTATTAGTACAAATTCGAATCAAAGTACAAATGACACCTAATTAACAGCATAAAAAACAATAGCAAAAAAAATACAAATGACAGTAACATAAAACGTTAAAACGATAGCAAAAAAAAAAACAAAAAATCCAGTAACATAAAACGATACTGAGGTAATTTTATTTAACCTTAGTATATTACATTATGTAATTCTGTTTAAGTATAATATAATCCAAAAAAATGGTGATGTACAATAATAGAATAAACTACTATTACTCATGTTAAAGACTTGATAGACTCATATTTAGAATAACCAACCAATGGCTGCAACGAATACCCCGCCAATGGCTGCCAAATCATCATTGCCGATGGACCAATGGCTGCAACGAATGCCTCGCCAATGGTAAAAACACAAATGCCAGTAAAAAAGAGCATCTCTTACAACAGCAGTTCACACGGTCACATAGCCACACATGACTCATGATTAAGACTTGAGAGACTCAAATTTAGAATGACCAGCAATGGCTAAAACGATTAACCCGCCAATTGCTGCCAAATTATCATTGCCAATGGGCCAATGACTGCAACTAATGTCCCGCCAAGGGTTTTGACGATAGCCGAACGAAGATAATTGTATGATGATGGTAACTTACAGTGGCCTTCTTGCTGTCATTTGTACCAACTGAAAAAGTGGCTGAAATTAAAGTTAAATATCAAAACAACATTCAGATATAAATATAGCCTTAGTTGCTACTATCAACTGTTTAATATCAAAACAACATTCGGTTATATAATTAAAATTGTATATAGTATAACAAAATATCCATAAATGTACTTACAGCCTAGGAAAGAATTTAGAAAATAGGAGGATGTTGATTTACCAACATGTAACAAAAATTAATAGATTCCACAAACAAATTTAATGGCAGTATATCATGAATAATAAAAATAATACCGATGATTTCATAATTAAAGATAATGGCAGTATTTCAATAATAATAAAATTAGCTGAATACTTGAATAAATTATATGCATAAATATTTGTGTACTGAAATTATTTTTTTCTTTGCAGGGCGATCGAATTCATGCAAATATTAAGAAAGATTTAATCCCCAACTTTCAACCATTGCTGAATGAGAGAAGACTCTATATTGTTCGTTGTTTTGTTGCTACAAATAGCAACATGAAATACAAAACAACCGCAAACAAATACAAGATATTATTCTTGGCAAAAACGAAAGTTGTTGAAATATTTGATGAGAAATTTTCTTCTTTTATTTTTAGTTTTCACAAGTTTTCTGATCTTACAAGTAAGGAACCTTTAGATGATAACAAACTTATTGGTAAATACATGGTTAAATTATTTTTGTGTTTACAAATATGAAATTATTTTATTTCATCAATTTTATTGTTATTTGTAAATACCATTAATTTCAGATATTATTGGACGAGTTGTTACATTAGATCCTCCCCAACAAAGGGATTTGAAAGATGGACCAACACGACTTATGGATATTACTCTCGAGGACAATGAGTAATAATTTAAATTTTTGATTATTCAAATTTTTAATATTTTTCATATAATTAAAAATAATTTAATTTTCTTTGTATTATTAGGAAACATCGTCTGCCATGTACTTTGTGGGGTAATTTGGTTGATGATATGGTTTCGTACGTTAATAATGGAAGAAATGAGCCTGTTGTAGTAATACTACAAATGTTTCGTACCAAATTATATAGTGGTGATAATTATTTCTTATATATTGTATTTTATTTTCATTCTACAATACAATTAAATAATTTAATATATGTTTAAATTGTATTGTTTTTCGATTAGGACAAGTTACAGCATCCAACACGTTCTGTGTCAAGGTTGATATTTGATTTTGACATTACTGAGATTAAAAATTTTAAATCAAGGTAACTAAAACATATCGATACTATAATTAATTGTTAATTGTTAATATTTTAGTTAGTATTCAGAATTAAATTAATAAATCTTCGTCTACTTTATGAAGGATTGTTGAAGAAAGTAGTGAATCAATCACTATAAGTACAGTTTCACTAACTTCTACAAATTTGGTTGAAAATGAATTATCAAGTGGCCAAGCTATAGTTAGGACCATTGAGAAATTGAGAGATAACCATGAGGTATATATTTCTTTCAGTTACAATTTATAATTATATTATATTACATAATTTACCTTATTCAGAATATTAATCTAAATTTTTTATTATTGATTATCAGATTGGAAGCTTTTGGGTTTATGCTGAAATTGTTGAAGTTGTATTAAAGAATGCTTGGTGATATTTTTCGTGTAACAAATGTCCAAAAAAACTAGATAAATGTGACGATTTATTTTACTGTGACAAATGTGACAATTTGAAAAAGATGTTAACATCATGTATTAACCTACAATAATTTTAAACCTAATTACTATTCTTCTTGATTATTTGAATACAATTTTCTATAACAGGTACAAAATTAATGTTCGTGTCATTGACACAACCGGAGAAATAGAGTTACTATTATGGGACAAAGAATGCGTTCATCTTATTGGAAAAAAGGCTTTGGATTTAAAAAAGAAGACGTCATAGGTACATTTGCAAGTAAGCTCTAAGCATGTAAAATAATTTTTGCACTATACTTAAATTTGTTATAATTATTAAAAATTTATTTCTCTTTTTTAAAATTGTAGGAATCAGAAAATGATAAGAAAATTCCTGAGGAAATACAAAATTTAGTTGGCTTAAGAATTTTCTTCAAAATTCAAGTAAGATCTGAACAAGTACGTAATTATACTGGATCATTTACGGTATTAAAGCTGACTACCGATGAAGGACTAATTTCACTATATTCTGAAAATTTTAAAGATAATCAGGTATGTGTTAATCTTCTGGTAATTTGAAATTGCTTTTACTATTTTTTAAAAATTCTGATGAAAATAATTTTTTTTTTACAAGAATCTGATATTTTTTTCAAATTTGTTGAAGGAGGATAATGATGTCGAAATGGTAAAAAAGTTTTCCTCAATTATTCTTTTTCTTTTCATTTACAACACATTTTAATTGCATTGTCATATAAATGAATAGATTGGGTCGTGTGTAGAGATGATTTCAACACCAAATGTTAAATATTCACAAGAGATTGAGTCTGTAGAAACTCCTGAAGATTCCGGATTGAAGAGGTCCTTGGTTGATGCATACTCAACAACAGCAGGATCAAAGAAGATGAAGGTTGATATAAAGAAAGAGAAGGAATGAAGGTTATCTTAGTTTGATCCTTAGTGCTTTTAATTTCAGCCAGCTTAAAAGAACTCTTTGTTCAATGTATTGACGTACTTGAATATTATCTTAGTTTGTATTTTAATGCTTTCAAGTTCAGCCAGCTCTTAAAAGAATATTTTGTTAGAGCTTACTTAGTTAATTGAACTTATGTTATTCTCAATGGAACTTTCATTTGTGTTAAATATGTATTTGAAGAAAGTATATATAAACCTTTTTTTGTGCTATTAGATAATCTAATTTAATACAAACAATAAAACATTATTACCAATAAGATGAAGGTTGATATGAAAAAAATATAAGGAATGACATTTTTCACTCAATATAAGTAGATTACTCATGCAAATAAGATGATATTAACATCTTTGTTAGATTAAATGTCGTACATCAAATAATGTTGAACAAACTCCATGCGAACATGTAGATTAATTTTCTACAAATTTATATATATAAAAAAGAGCTGGACATACTAAATATATATTGTCGGACATGGAATCTCATTGATATCGAATAAAAACGTGATTGTTAGAGATAACTAAATTAAAAGGTTTAATACAACACAGTAAATATGATATTCATATTAATTTATTTTCCACAAATTTCCAGTTCATAATATTACATTTACAACAAATATTGACATTAAACTTACTTAAGGTAAATAAATATTAGTAATAATATTATAACGAATGACATTTTTTACTCATTATAAGTTGCTTACTCATGCAAATAAGATGATATTAACATCTTTTGTAGATTAAATGCCGTACATCAAATAATGTTGAACAAACCCTTTCAAGTTCATAATATTATCTTAGTTTGAACCTTAGTGCTTTTATTTTCAGCCGCTGCCGTACATTAATGTTAATTGAACTTATGTTATTCTCATTAAAATACAAACTACGATAATTTATTTCTCACAAACTTCCAGTTCATAATACTACATTTAAAACAAATATTGACATTAAACTTACTTAAAGTGTACAAATATTAATAATAATATTATAAAGTTTGTGTCTGCGGTTAATGTGTCAATGTACAACATTATTTTAAAATGTAGAACCATATAAATGATTATAGCCCAAATTTTTTTTATGTAAGCCCCAAAAATATATAAAAGTAAGACAGCCATATTTACGTATGATGCCACACAACTAAATAATACAAGTTAAAATAATATGGCATATAATTTAAAATGTCTTATAAAAGTAAATCTCCTTAATTAAATCAAAAAAGTTAATTTCGAAACTAAATGTTTATACAAAAAAAGGTCCTACAACTAATATCATACAAAATATTGGAATTCCATCTTCTACTTTTAGTGTCTCGAAAAAAAATTCTCAATTTTAAAACATGTATAGATCGAAAATCGGAATTGTAGAATGTTTATATTAAATATGATGTCATTAAAGCTGTTTTTGGAAATCTAAAATGAAGTTGTCCATACATCATTAGAACCTTCAAAAAAAGTGCTTTATTTGAAAACATGTATACATTGGAAATCGGTTTTGTAGAATATTTATATTAAATATGATGCCATTAAAGCTGTTTTTTGAAATCTAAAATTAAGTTGTCCATACATCATTAGAACCTTCAAAAAAAGTGCTTAGCAACAAACTGTTGGTTTTCCTTATTTTTGTCTTCCAAATACAAAATAATCATTAATTCACAACCTACATATTGGACTTACAATATAAGAATGGGGTTTCAATTTTATCATTTTAAAATCCCCAAAAAAGAATATCAAAATCAAGGAACTAATACATAATAAAGAAGAACGTTATTAGGAATCTGACAAAGAGTACAATACTTATAAATTCATACATTATTTGTAGATTACATGTCGTATAATAAATAATGTTGTACAAACTTGTGTTTAACAGCCATATTACGAATTTTTATCCATGCAAACATATAACATAACTTACTGAAGTAAATATATAGTGTTGAGCTGGCCATACTAAATATACATTGTCTAGCATGGAATATCATTGATATCGAATATAAACGTGAATGTTATAGATAACTTAATTAAAAGGTTAATACAACACAATATATGTGATACGCATAATTTATTTTCCACAAACTTCCAATTCAACACTTATAAATTTATTCCATTTTCAACAAATATTGACAATAAACTTACTTAAAGTATATTATTATTGATAATAATATTATAAAGTTTAATTCTGCAATTAATGTGTCATTGTTACAACATTATTTTAAAATGTAGGGCTATTGAAATAATTTTGTAGTCCAAGTTTTCTTTATTTAAGCCCTAAAAATATATAAAAGTAAGACAACCATATTAAATTATGGTGCCTAACAAAACAAGTTTTAAGTTAAAATAAAATGACAAATTATTTTAAGTTATGTAAACATTAAAAATCGTTTTTGTATAATATTTATATTAAATATGATGCAATTAAAGCTGTTGTTGGAAATCTAAAATGAAGTTATCCATACATCATTAGAACCTTCAAAAAAAATGTTTAACAGCAAAAACTGTTGGCATTCCTTTCTTTTGTCCTCCCAATACAAAATAATCATTAATTGAATGCCTATATATTGGGCTTACAATATAAGAATGGGGTTTCAATTTTGTCATTTCCAAATTCCAACAAAAATATAACAAGGAAGGAACTATTACAAAGAAAAAAATTGAGAATGAGGAAGCTGACAAGGAGTACAACACTTAACAAGCGACCTAAACTTACAAACGATAGAGTTGTTAATAGTTCCATCTAATTTCTGGAGTCTTTTAAGTTATTTTAATTACTTCTAATAGTGCAGCATATTTTTATCACTAATATACATTGTAAACATCAGACTTATCTATATGCTTGAGCTGAAAATTACCATTTAACAATCATAAAAAATATATTATAACTATTTATATATAAGCCGTGCATGTTGAAAATCTGATTTACTGTAAAATTCCAAACATCCATAGATTAATAATTTATATGATCATGCAGTATATATCCATCCATTTCAAAGATGTATAATCTAATATTAGGTAAAAATTGAAGTGCTATTTAGTGTACAAAATCATTAAATAAATGTAAAAAAATTATTGTACAAGCATTATTTTACAACATGTAGATATTCGCATTATTTTTAAAGATTTAGTGTACAAACATTATTTTACTAAATCATTTGAATGATATAAAATAACATTAAATTAGAAGCATTTTTTTACCCAACATTTGAGGAATTACTAAATAACATTAAATATGACATATAGTGATCAATTTTGGACTGAATATAAAATCACTAAATTATTACAATTTAGTTAAGAAAATATTCAAACATGTCTTCATAGATAATTTAAATAATATTCAGTCCAAAAAGTTTACTTGCAGGGTTATATATTTTCATGAATTTATTCCAAATGCATTTATATGTATTTGTTTTTAGTTATATAATTGTATATTTGTATGATTATGTGCAAAAATATACAAGCTTGTGCATATACCTTCATGTTGTAGCGAACCATTTCGAAGTAGTTCATTGACAGATTTGATGGCAACAAATACCTGCAAATATAATTCAATAATAAATTTAGAATATATATATATATATATATATATATATATATATATATATATATATATATATATATATATATATATATATATATATATTGTGTGCTGAAAACAATTTTACCTATAATAAAATTCTTCTTCAATTATATGCATATAACTTACCCATCCTTTCATGAATCACCTAAATAAACTTTCAATACATATATCTAGAATGTTTTTCATTATTCTATAAAAAAATCGAACAAAAAAACACTAAGAAAAACATACAATACCCAGATTTGTATCTGTTTGTCAGGAATCACTGTAAAAACCCCAAAATAAATAGATGTTTATGATTGCGTAAAAATCACGAAAAATAAATTAGGAAAAAACCCGAAAAAATCAGCAAAAATCATGAAAAAGAAAAAAAAATTGTTGAAATACCTAAATCTTTAAATATATGTTTAGATCAATAACATACATAGTTTATTCATTAAATAGAGAACAATAAAATTAGGAAAAAAATCTCACAAATTGAACTAAATTCGTAGATCCAGAACATAAAATGATGATTCACCAAAAGTAACCTTTTAATTGCATTTCCCATGCGTGTTACGTCAAACACAGCTCCATTGAAAAACTGAAGAAAGAACAAGAACATCAAATACTGAAAAAGTTGCCAAAACAACATTTTCCAAAACAAAAAAAATGAGATTATATAATCAAAGAAAAAACAAATAGAACTTTTGACCATTTCCAAAGCATAGGAATGGAAAGAGAAAAAGAAAGCAAGAAATGAATCTACTCTAATACCGGAATCAGATCCCCTCCCCAATACCGGAATCAGTGGGCTCCTAAAACCGTGGGCTCCTAAAACCGTGCGCTAAACTAAGGTTTATATATATAAATTACTATTTTTCAAAAACAAAAGAATATTTCTTAAAGCCATCATATTTGGATCGAAGTTACTAAAGATTAAATTTAAAAGAAGTATTAACAAACAAACAAATTCATCGAAAAAAAAAATCCATACCATCCAATTAAATTTGATGTGTGCTAAATTAATGTTTGCCTATATAGATTACTACATTTTGCAAAACAACAAAAAAAATTTAAAATAATATTTTTGATAAAAATAAGTTTTTTATTTGTAAATTGTATGTGCACTAAATTAAGGTTTGCCTATATAATGATAAAAAAATTTCTTTATTTTTAAATTTAATGTGCGCTAAATTAAGGTTTGCCTATACAAATTAATCCTTTTTAGAACAAAAAATAATTGTATGTTATAATTGTAAATTGGTAGAAATTAAATTTGAAAACAATAGAAGACATATAAACTAATTTATGGAAAAATTATTATTATTATTAATAAGTTAATATATATATATTATATATATTATATATATTTATATATATATATATATATATATATATATATATATATATATATATATATATATATATATATATATATAAACTTAATCATTCTTTATTTTTTGTAGAAAATATAGATATGGATTTAGATGAATGTACGCCTCCATAAGCCAAAAAAAATTGCAGCATATATTTTGTGGGAACGATTCGAACATGACCAGTTGTCCATTATCTAGGTCTCCTTTGGTGACATCACAAATGGTATGATATGATTTTTTTTACAAAGTATTTAATGATTAATTTTTTTAATATATCTTGTAGGTCCTAAAAATCAAGTTGCACCCATCAAAAAAGCAATGAAAATTAAATTGTGCACCCTTCAAGTGAACTGCGCAGGAGACAGATAGCACAACAAACTCAACTGCGCAAGCTGAACTGCGCACCCATCCAAGCGCGCTAGCTTACGTGGCCGCGTCATCATTATCTGACAGAAAATCGGATCTTCTGACAGCTGACAGCCCGAAGAACGAGGAAACTGTTTGTTTCTCGTGCAGCACAGCGCTCGAGGACAACTGTACAGGCAGCGCAAGCTACCAGCCCAATTGAAGCGCAGTCTGCCAGATTTTCTGCAGCGCAGTTCAATCCCAGCGCAGTCTGAAGCCAGCACAGTTCATGTGGCGCAGTCCATCAAGACAACTGACATTTTGTACGTGGCATACATGCCATCAATTGCTCACCACGTGGCAACCGTCTGTACACGACCAAGCGTATTTCAATCAAATAATGCCACGCGTCTCATACAGTTGGCCCACGATCGAGTAACTGCCAGCGCAGTTCGCTGCTTGCGCAGTCCAATGTCTGCGCAATCCATCATGCGCAATCCAGAATAACTAAAAATTAGTTATTTCCAGAACTCTATAAATAGAGTTTCAAGTCCTTCATAGGGGAGATCAGAAGAGAAAAAAAATCAGAAAAATCAGATCATCACCAGAGAAATCAGGAGTTCTTGCCCAAGTGCTGCTGCATTCTTCAGAGGCTACTGCCTTCAACTTCAGAGGCTATCGTCTTCAAAGTTCACATTGTCCAAGGGATAAAGCGATCGTCTTCAGATCGGATTCCTATTGTTGTACTTTCCCAGAATTCTATTGTAATCTTCGTACAAAGTTTGTGAAATAAAGAACACTTTTGTTTTTGCAAACAAAATGACGACTCTGCTGGGGACGACTTTCTCCTCCGACGAGGTAGTGACAAGTCAATGTGACGTTGCGTCTATCGGAAAGACGCAGAAGACGCTGGTTGTAAAGGTTAACCAGACGGCCTACGAGGCGATGATCAACTCCGGGACTGCTCGTCGCACTGCAACCTCTGCCAAGAGCAAGGTTCATTCAGTGTGGACTCCAAAGTCCTCTACACAGTACTCTGCGCAATCCTCTACGCAGTCTGCTGTCTCTGCTCCCAAACCTGTTGCGCAGTCTGCTGCCTCTACTGCCCATACGCAGTATACTGCTCCTCTTGCCAGTGCACAAACCACTTCCTATGCTGCTCTGGAAAAGTGCAAGACTCCTCTTCCCCTGGCGCAGTTGGCTGCAACTCTTCCTGCGCAGTCCACCACTCCAGTAACCAGAATGCAACTCAAGCACCCTAAAGTCAAGACTCCTGCTGCGCAAGCTACAGTGTCTGTGGCCAAAAGGCCATCTGTCAAAGCTCATCATGCGCAACTAGCCAATGCGCCAATAGCCACTTCAACCCTTGCGTAAACTGTGCCAGCGCAGTCTAAAAGGGACAGCCCTTTGGCTAATCTCCCTTCTTCTAACAGCAAGGGGAAAAACTCTGCTCCTCTTCCCAAACACCCTGTTGTTCCAGTGCAATCCACTGGGGCTAGTCTGTTGACTATTCCTCCTCCGCCTCAGAACAAAGGAAAAGGCCCGTTGGTCTTTTCTCAAACTTCCTCATTCCATGACTTGGAAGACAACAGAAAAAACGCTCTTTATCTAACCCTTCCTCACAAAACAAAGGAAAAGGCCCTTTGGACTTTTCTCAGTCTTCTTCGATTTTTACCGTAGAAGATCGATCTGAACGTGCCTCGGCACCAATCAGTACAAGAACTCTCTCAAACAAGAGTTCTTCTTCCCTCATTGCCAAAGGAAAGTGTACTGATCAAAGAGGTATTCTGCCTACTCCGGTAGCAGAATTCCAAGATCTCCCAACTCTCAGGATATCCCGCTCAAAACAGAGAAAATTACTGGTGTCTCAGACAGAAACCCCTGGGGTGAATTTGCTGATCTAAGGACTTATCTCAATAGACCAACTTCGGCGAAACGCAAACAGCCAATGCCGAAGACTAACCAACATCAGAGGCAAATTTCCAGGATAAAAAATCCTGACACCTATGCTAATGAAGTGAGTACTTCCCTGTACACTCAAGGGACAAAACATTTGAAGAACCGGAACCATGTTCCGAATATTGTCAAAGAACATATCCCTCAGACTTCTTCTCGTTCCGTCATTGTTCCTGATCTCCGAGAACACCTCAAACAAAAACGGGACAACATCTCAACACCTCCAGTTCAACCACTTGGACATCATTGTAATCACAAAGTGGTCATCAAGTGTTGTTGTCAGACAACATAACGATCTGTCTTCGATCGTTTGAATTTTGCAACGTCTGAACCAATGTCAGAAGATGAAGACGAAGTGTTGTATGCTTCCGTCAACATGACTTCTCGAGACACTGGGGGTAGAAAGTGCTCCAAGCACGGCAAGCCTCGCAAGCCCAGCCAGCGGTATTTAGATCTACTCCAAGAATCTTCTGAAGGAGTATTTCGACATACCAGATCCCGAAGCCGAGATACAATCGGCCAAAGGAATCTTCTCCAAGATCCTTCTGGTCATTTTCCTACTTCTCATTCAGGAGATGACTCATTCTTCGATTATGATGCATACAGCAAAAGTTCTGAACAGACAGTATCTTCCACTGTACCTAGAAAAGTGAAGCTTATGTTGTCACTGAAGACCCGGATGCTTCTAGTTTGGCTAGTCAAGAACAACGAATAGCTGCACTAGAAGATAAGCTGAAGACCATGGCTGAAATGGTTGTAAGTATGCATTCTATCATCGTGGCCCAACATACAGTACCACCGACTGTACCTACTGCAAATTCTGAGATCATAGCATCGTCGATGCCTGTCAATGCAGGGCTGGGGGTAGTGTCTCCTCAAGTACCCCTTGTGCCAATTCAACCTACACCCAGTCAGTCAGGTGCTGGGGGTAGTACTTACCACGCTGTTCCTCCCCCTAACACTCTGATTCAGCCTGCTCCTTCTTCATCATCGGAGGATGCTCATGAAGCTGTCAAACTCTTGCGCACTCAATTCGAGGCTTTTAAAGAGAAGAACAATTTGCAGAGATTGGGAATCAAGCAACCGTATCCTATTGAATGGAAGGAAGTTCCGTTTCCTCCTAAGTACAAGATTCCAACAATTTCTCTGTTTGATGGCAGCACTTCTCCTAGTCAGTTCATTAACCACTTTGAGATAATGACTGTCCAACTTCAGTCAAATGATGCTCTTCTTACCAGGGTATTCGTCGGCTGTTTAGCCGGTGTGGCATACGATTGGTACAGAAGCTTGCCTGATGGCTGTATCACCTCTTTCTCGGGCTTCAAACAGATCTTCTTGGAACGATTCTATAAGGGGATCAACGACATGACCATGTCAGCCCTTAATAAAATCAAACAAAGACATAATGAAACTGCTGAGAGTTTTATTGAAAGGTTCCACCGTGAAGCTTTAAAGATGCCTCCTGGAACTCCGGCCGCTGTGACTATAGACACCTGTAAGGCAAATCTTTTGCCTATTATCAGCATGTGGACGGGGTCAACTCAGTTCCAAGACTGGCCATCCTTCATTGTCAATGCTAAAGCAGCTGAAGTTAGCGCTGACAAGTTTAAACAGTTTGGGGTACACATGTCTAACCCCGACCGGGATGAACATCAGATATCGGGTGGTGGTAATCGCCAGAACAACCGCAAGGAAAAAGAGACTTTGAACATCAACTTGAAGAACAAAGAATCTCTGGCGGTCAATGTAGCTCCACCTACATCTACTTCTACTTCCTCTGCACCTCCACCAAGGAAACCTCGTCCGAAAGTGGAGTACTCCTTTGACGAGAATGACACCGTGAGCATCTTTGATTGCTTGATCAAAAGCAATAAGCTCCAACTCCCAGACCCGAAGAAGCCTGATGAGGTCGATAAGATGGATCATTCCAAATATTGTGTCTATCACAGGTTCATTGGGTATCCCACTCGAGCATGTTATGTGCTCAAAGGCAAGATTCAAGAGCTAGTCAACGCTGGTGTTGTCACTCTGCAGCAAGACGAGAAGACGATTACCGCGAACATGGTCTCAGTACAGTTCGGTGACTTCCCTCCATAGATGGTACAACACGGTGTCATCCCTATCCCCAAGGCCACTCTTGAGATCGAGAATCTCTCTCCTCCACGAAGTGAAGGTCTCGTCCCCTTATCTCTTGACAATGGCGAGATTATGTGGATTCACCCTGATTTTGCTTCAGAGTTCGAAGTTCCCTCTTCCTCTAAGAAGAAAGAACGCTCTAAGGGCAAGACAAAGACTTGCAATATGGTGTCTTTTGACCCCATAGTTGAAGAAGAAATCCTGCTGGGCACCAGATCAGGAAAAGCCTACCTACGGGAAGTTCCTGAAAATCAAGAGAATCCTGCTTCTTCTTCTGAGTCCGCTCCAGTGCAACCTGTTTCCACTGAGAACATCCCTTCTGTATCTTCACCGGTTGTAGAACCCACTCATCCCAAGCCGACGGTAGCCGACAAAGGCAAACAATAAGTCCGCTTCGACAAATCTTTGAAGAAGTCATCCCCTTCTGGACTTGAAAAGCCTTACAACTTTGATATTTTAGCTCAACTAGCCAATACACCGGCCAGGCTGTCAATCTTCGAGCTCTTGCGCCTCTCCAAAGAGACTCGGGAAATCTGAGTGAGGCTCTAATGCAGGCGAAAACTTGTCTAACCCTTCTAAAGAAGCCGAAAGCAGAGCCTGTCTCTTGCCTCCATTGTCATAGTGTGTTGGAGTTAATTCCAAACATCACCTTCACACAGGATGATATGCTGATGGAAGACAATAGGCATGACCGTCCTCTATACTATACAGGATATGTCGACTCGATGAAAGTCGATCGTATTCTGATAGATCCAGGGTCTGCCCTCAGCATCATGGCAAAGACAATGCTAGAAGCACTAAAGATTCCAGTTCATAGTCTTTCTGGCACAATCACCACCATCTTGGGGTTCAACCAAGGGAGAAGTGAACCTCTGGACAAGATTTGCCTAAAACTCCAAATAGGCAATCTCCGCACAAAGGTGACCTTCTATATCATTGACAACCATGGTTGTTCTTACAATGCTCTGTTGGGGAGACCATTCCTGCATGAACATAACATTGTTCCTTCGACTCTCCATCAATGTTTCAAATACGTTGATGACAAGGGAGAAGTTCAAAAAAAGGTTGCAGATCTCTATCCTTTCAAGGGTGTCGAAGCATACTGCAACGATGCTCGCATGTATAAAGATGAGTTCATGAAGGTTGTACTGTCTCTAGACACTGAAGAAGAACATGAAGCAGTGCCCAATGAAACCCTCATCATACCTGTCAAAGGGCGTGTTTCTCGTCCTCAATCCTCCAAACCACTGGCTATTCACTTGTCAGTCCAGAAGCAACCAATTGATGGTGGTCAAGATCAAAGGAAGCTCACCTCTTCTGAGCCACTTGTTATCGACCTACGTCGTAATAAGGACAAAAGGGAGCTCACCTCCTCTGAGCCATTTGTTATTGACCTTCGTCATAACAAGTCCAATCCTCCTCCACGTTCTTCTTCTCTCCCTCTTGTAATCAATCTGAACAAGCCTGCTAAGGCTAAAGGTCCTGTTGTAAATATAGATGTACAAATCAATGAAAAAGTATCTCCTTTCCAGTATAGTGATGTCATTGTAGGAGCATAAAAAATGCTTCACAGAAAGAGTCAAAGTGATAGATCATTCCACTCAAAAATTGATCTACTTTACGCCACAGAGAGGCTAGTCTCTTTACGCCCAAGTCAAGGCTAATTACTTTTACGCCTAAAACAGCCAGGGTCAAGACAGTGATTTTACGCCTATGACAGGATAACTACTTTTTACGCTGGACAAAGCTGTCAAGTCTTGTATTTAATGCAAAGTCTGACATGAAGATATTAATGATGGCATATACCACAGAATTCGAAGGGATTTGTTTTACACAGAGACCAATGTTGTCGTTTAGTATGTGGACTGAGCTACTTTACGCTCACAGTATGGCTTCTTTTACGCATGGAGACTATACGAGTTTTTACGCTCAAAAGTTAACGTGTGCGTAAAGTCTATTTGAGCTACTTTTACGCTCAAGGTTATTTAACAACCACTTTACGCGGGAAGTCTATGTCAGGGCTATTTTACGCCTAGTCTACTGCTTTACGCTCAGGGTACATTGGGGCTATTTTTACGCCCTATTCTTTTTGACCAGCTTGGAACGTGGTTTGCCTACATGGCTTTCATGCCACACATTTCGAAGAACGTGTGTACGTGCATCCTATTCTTAATAAAATGATGGGACACGTGTCAACGTATACAGAGGATGAGTTTGGTCGTGGGTGGCGGTTGTTAGGGTAAAGACGGAACTTTTGCTGAGTTTTTACGCACAGGAGCCCAAGTCTATAAATAGACTTATTTTTTACACAGAGAGAGGAGAGAAGACAGAGAGATTAGAACTCAGAGATTTTTAATTCTCTAGAGCATTCTTCTTCAACCTTTCTTTCAGAACAGAGTGAAGCAAAGCAGGAAAGCATTCGGCCTCGCCATCAGTGCCCAAGTGCGTCGATACCTTTCTGGTGACTTAGTTCTTCCAAGTTGTTCATCTTCAAGCAGTGATCTTCATCATCATCGTATGGTCCAAGGAACAAAGTGATCATTTACAGATCAGACTTCCATAGCAATACTTTCCCAGAATCAAATTTGTACTTCTTGTACTTTTTCTCGTTTTATTTTCAAAAGCCAATTTTTTCTGGCATTTTTGTTAAGTGAAACAAAATGGCGACTCTGCTGGGGACGACCTTCTCCTCTGACGAGGAGGCAATTGCTCAATACGATGATGTGTCGATTGGATCGACAAAGAAGACTCTGGTTGTACACTTCGACCAGACTGCTTATGAAGGGATGCTCCGAACTGGGGGTGGTTCTCGCTACTCCAATGTTCAAAAATCTCGCAAAGTACGAAAAGTTTGGATTCCTAAATCTAAAATAGCTTCTGATCTCTCTGTTGCTGCTAGTGGCAAGGGAATTTTTCCCACTCATGTCGTAGGGACTCCCGTTCGTAACGAGGCAGTCCTTACTTCAGAGTTGCACTCAAAGTGTGACGATTTATCTCCCGTTTGTAACGGTGAAGATAATCAGGTTTCACGCCCACTACGTAAGAACCAATTTTTATGCTCAGTGGGTAAAAACCAAATTTTACGCTCAGTACATAAGGATAAGTCTCCCATTTGTAATGGGGCAGACTCTAACGATTGTGCTTCTGGGTGTAAGAATCATTCTCCCGTCGGTGACGTGGTAGGCTCAAATAAATTATGCTCCTCGCGTAAAACAAAATCTCCCGTCTGTGACATGGTAGATAATCAACTTTTACGCTCTACGCGTAAAGGTAAGTCTCCTGTCTTTGAGAGTGTAGATAAAATTCGCAATGATGTTTTTACATCTCATGTGAATGTACCTAAACGTGTGCAGCGTAAAAATATTGTTGTTAAAGCTTCAGTTCTATACTAACAGCCTTCTTATACTGCTCTACGCAAAGTACCAAATCTACAAATTACACGCAATGAAAATGGAGTCCTTCGTGCTAAAAAATCTCAAGATTTACGCACACAACTCCAAACGCGTAAAAATGTACAGTTTGGTTCTGCGAATGCAAACAGTAATCTTCTTTATACACGAGGGACTAAACATTTCTCTACCCCAAATGTAATAAAGAAGAATACTCCCTCTACTCCTTCTGACTTACGTGAATTGCTAATGCAAAAACGTAAGAATAGACAATCTCCGGTGACATTTCCCCAAGAAAAACATCATTATGATTATCACCAGGTTGTAATCAATTGTTGTTGTTCGGCTCCAAAACGGTCAGTTTTTGATCGACTGAGTTTTAATGTGCCTCAACAACAAACTGAAGACCAAGAACATGAGTTGTCATATGTGTCAGTCAACATGGCATCTCATACTAACAGAGGACGACGTCCAAGACGAAATACGTCCCAAACTCCAGGTCAACAATAGTTCAACAGACTTCTTGATTCCTTTGAAGGAGTATATTAGAATACTCGATCAAGAAAACAAAGACAAATACAGACTTCTGATTCAGAAGCTTGGGGTACTCAATCTTTTGAGTCCGAGACTGACAGTGTCGATTCATACTTCTATACTAATCCTTCTATATCTTCAAGAGAGGTTGAATCCTACGCTGTCGGAGATGAACCTGAGACCTCATCTGCTAACACAGAACAGCGTCTCACTGCTGTTGAGCAATCACTGAAAGACATGCTTAACATGGTGCAAAACATGCATCAGATAATATTGAATCAGCAAACTGCTCAGCCGACAGTAATAACACCAGTACCAGTAGCAGCACAAACTCAAGATAGTCAAGGGGCTAATATACCTTTGAATGTTCAGGAGCCTACTGTTAATCAAAATTCTGCATCTCCAGATCCTATTATTCCAGAAGATGTACCATCTCCGGTGGGGATTACGTGTCACGCTCCAGTACCGAAATACGGAGACGGACTAGGCCAGCTACTCCATATGAGGTACGTAACGTCATACGGCGATCGTGGCTGTCGAGAGACTAGGGGGTACATGCTACAATCAAGTCTCCTATGGTCCCACAGAGTTCTATGTCTCAATCAATCAAATCACATCAGCAAATAAATGAACATTAAAGATAAAGCAGTAAGGCATCCCCGACGCTTCATCAAAATGATCATGAGAGACTAGCTTTATAATTTAGCTATCTCAGAGAGCCAGGAGTACAAAATTATACACAGCTGCAGTCTGTTTAATTATAATTATGTACTGACACAAAATATCAGGTAATCCGGCTAACAGGTGCCGGTGGCTAAACGCCGCAAAAGTATAAGCAGGAGTGGTGGAGAAGAAACCCACTCGAGTCCCCGAACCGCCATGCTCCTAGTATGCACCATGGATGTCAGGGAGGAAGATCGTGTCCTCGGGCTCTGCTACGAGATCTGGCCAAACAAAACCAGCGGGGTCAGCCCCGAATAGCAAGTACCGCCAAAGGGGCACAAGAGTTAAGATTAAAAATCCAGTTAATAGAATGATTGATAATAGTAATACTTATGCTACTATTATAGGGTAGCGCAACATCTTCGAACCCATATGGCACCCTTACAACCAAACAAGGACAAAAGGTACCGCATGGAGTCGGGACGTGTCGTACTCTATAACATTCACATAAGTTAAAAGGTATAAGCAATAAAATCTCCTGATCGTGACTTCGGTCGATAGCCTATCGCAGCACAATAACCAACCCAACAATCAAACAAGAACATGGGTTGGATCATGTACCATGATAGACCATGTTCTTCAGTCATTCACAGAAGTAGCACTTCACAACCAGAATAAATCTTCCGTTCATAACTTCGGTCCACAGCCTGTCATAGTACGATAACCAACCCAACAATCAAACAAGAACATGGGTTGGATCACGTACCCTGACAGTCCGCTTCCCTCAGTTATTTACGGAAGGTAATAGGATACAAGCAAGTCGTTTTCACGGCCAATCAAGTCTACGAGTTTTTAGTGGGACGAGGTTATCCTCGCATCATGTTATGTAGAAATTCTCAGATCGTATCTTTCCAGCAAGGCTAGCCAATCCAGGGGTTCGCGTAGACAGGTATGATTGAGCACCGGTCCCTCGTAAGGCCACCTTGCCAAAACATATAATATATAGCAGGAATTAATCGGATACAGTCATCTACTCGTTGCAGATGACACAGTATCCGTAGAGACCAGCCGGTGCGTCAAGACAGTATCTCAAGGCGGCTGGTGTAACACGATCTCGAGATTTTGCCCTCCCCATGCATCTAGTACATTTAGTTGCCTAATTTAACCCTAGGTGAAATCTTGGACTCTCATGCTGTGGCCTGCATGATTATCCTCCTAAAAGGTCGTACTATAGTACGAGTACCCTAAGTGAGGATCCATGTCAATCAGTATGTCAACATGTTCTATCCTCCTTAGTGTAATACATCATTACAAATACGCCACGTGGAGTTACGAGTCATTTGTCGAGCATGAACAAGAACTGGGACATTCAGGTACATGTATCAGGTAGGAACACTTTGTTCTCCGGGGTCACAATTGTGCTCATATCATGCTCGGGACAAAAGGCGTAAGAATATAAAATGGGCATATAATATCTAATAAAATATCAAAAGCGTACGCACAAAAGCACGCACGCTCAAGGGGTGAAAAGTCACGTAGGCTCACTCAAGGCAGCGTGCGTGAAAAGTCACGCAGGCTCAAGGGAAGAGCTGCGTAAAAAGTCACGCAGGCTCAAGGAGAGAGCTGCGTGAAAAGTCACGCAGGCTCAAGGAGAGAGCTGCGTGGAAAGTCACGCAGGCTCAAGGAGAGAGCTGCGTGAAAAGTCACGCAGGCTCAAGGAGAGAGCTGCGTGAAAAGTCACGCAAGCTCAAGGAGAGAGCTGCGTGAAAAGTCACGCAGGCTCAAGGAGAGACACGCTTCCAACAGGAAGCGTGCTCAAACAGGAGCACACTGCTCACTGTCTGCTCCAAACAGCAAGAACACCATGGCTGAACCCAAGCTTCAAAGCATCATAACTTGGCCATCCGAACTCCAAATCCAGATTTCCAAGGTTCCAACTTGGGTGAAACTGAATGCTCTTCCACATGGAAGCATAAAAAACCTATAAAATCCAACTAAAGTAGATCAAACCATGCAAAATCCAAAAATGATTAAAACTTAGATCTACAAAAACCAAGGCTTCAAAATGGAAATTTCCAAGTTCTAAACTAGTATAGATTGAAGAGAAGAACATGTTTTGGCAAATAGTTTTGTAAGAAATCATTGACAAAATTATGGATCCATCTCTTGAGCAAGTTGGTACTTGCCTTGGTTGGTGGAGGAAGTAAATGAGAGGAAGTAAATGAGAGGAGAGAGAATGAGATGAGTTATATAAAGATCTTGGACCCACGGGTTCATGATGAACCAAAGGGTTCATGATGAACCATTGGTGAACCAAGAATAGGTTACCCAAATGAGCCAAAACTGTAGGCCCGAATGCAGAAAATAAATTAGGAAATAATATTTTGTCAAATATTTTTGGGAAATGCATGAAAAAATACAGCATAATAAATATAGTATAAATACAAGGTAAATACAATTTATCGGTTTACGTATTAAAATACGTATTCCAGGATTGGGGAGTGACATTACGGTACATCCAACGACTATTCAATCAAATATGCTTCCGTAAACTAGTGAGGCCATTTAAGCAGTGCGTAAACTCAAAGCACAGTTTGAAGTCTTGAGACACAAGGATCAACTCCAGAGGTTAGGGATTAAGCAACCTTATCCTCCTTATTGGAATGATGTACCCTTTCCACCAAAATTCAAGCCACAATCCATGGTATTGTTTGATGGGAGGGCTTCTCCTAGTCAATATATCAATTATTTTGATATTATGACTGTACATCTGCAGAAAAATGATGCTCTTCTCACTCGAGTGTTCATTGGTTGCTTGACGGGTTCGGCTTATGATTGGTATCGAAGTTTACCCGACAATTGTATTTCGTCTTTCGACGAATTTAAGGCAATATTTCTCTCCCGCTTCTATGAAGGAGGTATGGACATGAACATGACCTCCTTAATAGAAATCAAACAAAAGGAGAAAGAAGATACTCGGACGTTCATCGAACGTTTCCGACAGGCTACTCTAAAGATGCCTCCCGGAATGCCAGATTCAGCGTTGATTGATACATGCAAGATAAATCTACGACCATCCATTGCTGTCTTCACGGGTTCCCAATTCACAGACTGGGCTTCGTTTATCATAGCAGCAGTTTCTGCCGAGACCAATGGTAGGTTAGCTCGTGAGCATGGGATAATTTTTGTTTCAGAAGATAAAGGGAAGAAAAGTAATCCTGGTAATAATTCTGGCAATCGTAATGTGAAAGGAAAAGATACTCTTATGGTCAATCTTTCTAAGAACAAAACGACGCCAAATAATCAAGAATCTTCCAGACCAAAAGAAGAATACTCTTTTGACGAAAGTGATATCCCAGGGATATTCCAATGTCTGGTGAAAAGTGGCAAACTTCAGATTTCGGAGCCCAAGAGGCCTAATGAGGTGAATCTGACTGACAATCCTAAATATTGTATCTATCATAGATACATTAATCATCCTACCAGTGCTTGCTATGTCTTGAAAAAGAAGATCCAAGAGCTGATAAATGGCGGTGCTATCGCTTTAACTAATGATGACCATACGGTTACAACCAATATGGTTTCTCTTCAGTTCGGAGATTTTCCTCCACAGCAAGTCCCAGATGGAATTGTCCCAATCCCAAAGGCGACAATGAAGATCGTTAATATCCCGCCTGCCAGAGAAGAAAATATAGGATTACTACCGCTCACATTGAAGAATGGTGAAATCATGTGGGTACATCCTGACTTAGTGCCTGAGTTAGAAAATGAAGGTAAAACTTCAAAATCCAAGAAAGGTAAGAAAGTCAAAACCTGCAACATGATTTCTCATATTATTTTAGATCCTGATGACTTGGATTATCTATGGGACGGCTTTCCTTTAGAAGATAGACTGAGAGGATTGAACATCTGTCCTCCAAGTCTAGCTCCTTCTACCAAGCTCAAGCTTACTCATCAGCAGTGGCTAGCTATGAATAGTGTTCCTTTATACCGGGCACAGCAAGTTTTTGCTGCTTATGAAAAAGCTCCTACAGGGATTTTTCTTCGTATCCCGAATCCTTCCTCTTCCGTAGCTACAGAGACATCTATGCTTCATTCTCCTGTGGTTACAGAAGGTCCTTCTTCTTCCTCTATTGAAGCACCTGTTAAAAGTTCGATGCCTACTCACTTGTACAGTCAGCAATCTGTCCTTCTCATAAAGAAAATGGGTTATAACTTTCAAAAGGCAGAAGGTTTGAATTATGATAAAGGAATATGACTTCCTTTACAAATTCAAAATCAAAACTCCACTGTTGGATTGGGTTCTGAAGTTCCTCATAACAATCCTCACAAGAAGAAGGCTAAGGAAAGGAAGACTAAATCCTGTAATATGGTACTTTCTTCTCCTGAGTCTGAAGAAGAAACTTTTGCTGGTACAAGATCTGGAAAAGAGTACCACAAAGATTATGAGAGATCCCCTAAAGAAACAGAAGACGTAGTGGAAACACTACCAGCTCAACCTTCTCCTGTTACTGCTAAACCCTCTGTGGTTGAAAAGGGAAAACAGAAAGCAGTACGCTTTGACGTCCCATTGAAGTCTGCTTCCAGTCAGGGGGTGGTGATGAAGCCTTACAAGTTTGATATTCTAGCTCAGTTGGCCAATACTCCGGCTAGACTATCTATATTTGAACTGCTTCACCTTTCCAGAGAAAGCAGAGAGACTTTGAGTGAAGCTTTACTTCAAACAGATTCATGCTTGGCTCAACTCAAGAGTCCTGATAATACGCCAGTGTCATGTCCGCAATGTCATAGTGTGATGGAAGCAATTCCCAACATCATCTTTACACAAGAGGATATGTTGTTGAAGCATAACAAGCATGATAGGCCTCTGTGCTACACTGGGTATATTGGATCCACTGAAATTGACAGGATTTACATTGATCCTGGGTCCTCAATCAGCATAATTCTTCAGAGCATGCTAAGATCCCTGAGAATTTCTACTAGTGATCTAACTTACACTAGTACTACGATAGTCGGTTTTAACTCTGGCAAGAGCAAACCACTGGGGAAGATTCGTCTACAGATTCAGATTGGTGATCTTCGAACCATGGTAACTTTTTATGTTATCAACTCAGACGTCTCCTATAATATCCTTTTGGGGAGATCGTGGATTCATGAACATAATATCGTGCCTTCAACTCTCCACCAATGCTTCAAGTATGTGGATTCCTAAGGAGTTGTGAAGACTGAGTTTGCTGATATCAATCCTTTCAAGGGTGTCGAAGCCTATTTTTCTGACTCAAGGCTTTATAAACAAGAGCATGTGAAAGAGATATCAGACATGGCTGAAGATCAATCATCTATTGAGGATCAGTCTGTTAATGAAGATCCGCCAGAATAACAACCTTTGAAGATCATAGTCAAGGGACGAATCCAATCCCAATCTGTCAATGATCAACCTTTGATAATCAAGGTTAAAGGAAGAACTCAAGCTTCATCTGAGGAATCAATAAATATTCCTGCTAAGAGCCAAGTTCAACCTTTTATGGTCAGGGTCAAAGGGCGTACTTCTTGTACAAATGATCCAGAACCACCATTGATTGTCAATCTTGGCAAAACTACACAGAAGACGGATAATGGTCCACTGATGATTAATTCGAAGCGTAGCAGTCAAATTGTAAATGATGTAAATATCGATCATTCTGTACTTTTTGATATCAATGAAGATTTCCTTTTCGAGTATATGGCTGTCAAGTTTATTGAAAGGATGACTTTATCTTCTGATAATCAAAGTCATCAATATAAAGGCGACATAGGACCAGAAGAAACTTTGTACATCGATCATAAGGAAAATTCTTTTCCTCCTCATGTAGATGTTGGACCTTATGCTCAAAGGTTCCTAACATCTTCTCCCTATCTTCTACCTGTAGCCGCTTCATCACAAGCTTGCGTAACTTTCAGACGTCACGAAGAATCTTATTTCGTGGTTCCGTCTGATAAGAAAAACAAGCGCCAAATTGTGTTTGGCCTGGCTAGAAATATCTATGTTGCTCAGACAGATGATCTGAAAAATAAAGATAAAGGAAGAATCCGAATTGACAAATATAGTCAACAATCTATCAAGATTATCCAAAACATGGGATACGATTTAAAGGTCTCAATCAAGGCAAGGGTAGACGACTACCATTATGTGGTGATCCGTTTTACCAAAAGACTCGTCATGGGTTGGGATATGATCCATCCCACATGTTTAATGACGATATATAAGAAGAATTCTCTTCTAGCTCTTCGCAATCATCAGATTCGAAGGAAATTCAATTCATCGAATCTGATATGTCTCGTTCTTTACATGATGAATCTGGATAGATATTCTCAGTCAATATGGTTCAAATTGATGATGAATCGGAGCCATTTGAGAATGATCCTTGGGTCTAACACAAATTGACTCAGTAAGGCGTGTCTCGATGATATCCTCTTTCTTGAAAGATGCAACGATTCATTCATTCTTTTATCAATAAATGATGTATATCCTCAATGATATTTGTTTTCTTATTCCCCAGCTACCAAGGTTTGGTTAAGCTGATTACTCATCTCTTTCTTCTATCTTACCAGTTGATTAATCGGATTTGTTATTTATCATGTTCTCAGGACCTCTAGATAAATGTCAAATCTAATTGCTTTTCTCATCTATCATGAGTTCTTACATACTGTCAAGTCCATATTACCTCTGATAGTATTGTATACTCTCAAACAGAAATTAATCTTCTATCTTATCAGTTGATTAATTGGATTTATTATTTATTATATTCTCAAGACCTCTGAATGAATACTAAATCTACTTGCTTTTTCTATCTATCATGTCCATTTGACCTCTGAATAGATATTAATCTACTTTTCTTTCGAGTTCTTACAAATTGTCATGTCCATATTACCTCTGATAGTATTGTATACTCTAAAACAGAAATCAAGATTTTATTATCTATCATGTTCATATTACCTCTGGATAGATATAATGTATTGAGTTTAAAAGACTTGTCATGTTCCCATAACCTCTGATAAGTATTTTTTATCTCATACCTATTGTTTAAAATTCCAAATAAACGATAGGATCACAAAATATATATTTCATTCATTTCTTGTGGAAATATTGCAAAATGGATAAGAAAAGTTTACAAGGAGCTCCTTCAAGGTGGAGCAGAAATATCTTGAAGTAACTTCTGTAGTTCTTCTAGCCGCTTGCCACGAAAGCTCATGACTTTCTTGGTAGCCTCAGCACGTCGAGTTTCAGGGGTACAAATACAAGAAAGTTCCGCAAAGGTGATTATCAGACCCTCTTTGGCTTTATCAAGGGTTCTGATGGTCGATTCAGCCCCAAAGGCTTTTTCTTCTAAAATCGAGCTCTGGGTGAGGTGCAGATTTCGAGCATCAATCATCTTTTCCCTTTCAGCCTTCAAGCGAGCTAATTCGGCCTCGACTTCATAGATTTCATCATTTTTATTCTGAATATCTATGTTCAAAGCATCATAAGCTACTCTGTGACCATGCAGTACGGGCTTTATTCCAGCCAAAAAGGCTTTCTCTTTGGCAACCTTCAGACTATGTTCATGGAGAGATTCATTATATGTAGTCTCCCGAGCAAGATAATCAGCCGTCAAGGCATCATATTCCTCCTGGATGAGACTTTCAACAGTCTCACTTGACAGCTTGAGATATTCTCTGATCGGCTGTTCAAGGTCTTCCACAATTTTCTCCAATGTTGCAACTCTCTCAGCATCGTTGAACATAGCAACGTTCTTGATGGTCAAAGTCATTGCTGCCTTCAAAGTCTCATAATTGAGGCCCTTGTTCAGGACCATTTTTATCAGGGTTGTCAGAGTTTTATAAAAGGTGTCAGTATGAATCTCAACTAGGAGATTCATTTCGGTACTGGAGCTTGGTGTGGCAGCAATATCTAACAGATCTTTTCTTTGGAGACTGGGGCAGATGTTGATGGTGCAACAGCAGAATGAGATAAAGTCGTTGCTGTTACTATTGTCATAGCCAATTGATCTCCAGAAGCTTCAGGGATTGTATCTCCAGCATCTACAGATATCATTGGTGTAACAACAGGCTGAGATGGAGCTATTGTTGTCATTGCTGTCATAACCAATTGGTTCTCAAGAGTTTCAGGAATAATGTTTTCAATACTTGTTACTCCAGCCGTTTCTGGAGTTCTGGCGGCGGTAATATTGGTGGATGTGGTAAAAATTGTGGAAGTTGGTTCAGGTTCTGGCATTTGCTTATCAGAAACTGGTACTGGATCAGCAGCAACAGTAGAAGATGTTATTACTTCCCCAGTTTCAGTTACTGACTTAAGTATGCCTTCAGCATCTTCTTCGATTACATGTTCCACAGGATTTTCCATTTCTTCAGTTGTAGTAAACTTTTCTACAGCTGATTCTTTGTTTAAGTCTGGTTCGCCTCCAGCAACCCCATCATCACCTACAGTGGGGTCTACTGTAGTCTTCTCTTTGTGCTGGTCCTCAACAGGAGAGAATACTTCAGGTTGTGCTTGTTGTGCCTCAAATGATGGAGGATGTTCTTCTTGAGGCTCTATCTCAGGCTTTTGTACTCCTTCCTCTTCGACGTCTGCATCTTCTGAAGAAGAAGTTTCCTCCTCAAATTCCTCATTTTCCTCATAGATGTCTTCTTCTTGAGGAGGAGGAGCTACAGGCTTTGGTGCAATGATGATATCTACAAAATAAACAAAACAAGTTAATATACAAAATCATGATATATAATTCTATATGGGTTTTGTATAATACTTGGAATATGTGCATTTTTTTCAAGATATGAATCATAATCACCATCCCAGTCATCATCTTCGAAGTCAAGAGCCGGCTCGTCTGATGGAATACGGTCTTGATTAGCAGTGGATACGGTAGTAGCACCCCCCGTAACTTGTGCCTTGGTTGGCAATGATAAATGAAGCGAGGTGCTAAGGCGTCCAGGAGACAAAAGTGTTACAGCTTTTGATCCAACTACTGGTGGAGGGGCGGAGGATCCTTCTCCTGGATGGGCTGAAGAAGAACCGTCAAGATGATCCTCTTCAATCAAAGTGTTATCTTCTGGAGTGTGGGCTCTTGATTTGGAAGGCCCTTTGGTGGTAGAGTTTTTCTTCTTCTCTGGAGACTTCATCGGAGAAGTGGTAGCTGTGTTCTGCTTTCGTTTGCGGGTCTTTCCAATAATTATTGGTCCTGCGGCTATCTCCCCAGCTCCTCTAGGAATTACTGCCAGAAATTCATCTATAGCGGCAGTATTATCTGGTACATCAGGGGTTATCCTGATAAGTTCTTCAATATTTCCCTCATGAGCCCAACGAAGACTTCCTTGCATACTATAATCGTCTTCAAAAGAGCGGATAGATGTATAGAAACGAGCATACGAATGAAGTATGCGTAGCTCAGTTGCACTAGTGGCTGTAGAGATGTTGAATCTAGCGCCAGTACATGCAGCTCCGAAATATCTCCATGCTCGTGCACCGTCGATCAGCTTTCCATAATGATAGAAGCTGGTGAAAGGATTGCCAACATGAAGTTGGTCATATCCAAACTGGCGAGCGAACCTACTTGGTAGATAAGGCTCGAACGTGCAGTTATCTTCATTCCGATACATCAGATGAGAGGGTCTGATGTACACTAGCCATCGGTAGACAGATCTCGGCAATAAGGCTGATTTGTCTACTCTATCTTCAAACTACACACCAAGGCAGTCAGCCGGAACTGGTGGCCTGGTGCAGAAGAAATTCCAGTTGTGCGAATAATTTAATGCCGCTCTGGTGCCTGCCAACGTTGTAGTTCTCTACGTGGATTTACTAAATTTTTAGAGAAAAATCCTCGCTTCATCCTCAGGACCTGGTGGCAACAAATTACAATTATGGTGTAGTAACCAACCTATCAGATAGGTGAATGGTAACTCTACCCTTGGAAAATTGTGAGGAGCGTTATTGATTAGTTCTTCACCAAAAATCCGTAAACCTGTATTTATTCGGCATACCATTGCCGACAACAGGTTAATTCTGTTCTTGAATACCAAACGGACCGCTGGCCACAATATGTTGCGGTGAATCCTGTCCACAGTGCTGATCCCTGGTACGACCCATCTGCGCAGCCATAAGGATAAGAAGCCTGCCAACAAGGCCTTCTTCGACATCTTTTGACTACCCTGCCTCAGGTAGCTTAAAGACTCAGTCCCCGCAGGGATGTCTCCAGTCTTGGTAGACAGATATCGGTCACGAGCTTTTTGCGACGCCATCAATTCTTGAATTAAATCTACAGGAATTATAGAGCAAGGCTTGATGACCTGAGTCTTGTCATCTCGGAACTTGCTCTTCTTCGTCTTGGACACTCTATTTTCATGATAAAATAGATAAGTTGTCCATTTGGTAATGTATGCCAGATGTGATCCAGTTTCATACATGCTGGTGCAAATCAGATAATGGCACATAAGTTCTTCGTAGACTTGTACCAGTTCAGGGTTCTTCTCCCGAATTTCTGCCAATTCCCGATTGGAGGGAATATATTCTTCATAGGGGAACTCGCCCATTGGCAACTTCGAGATGAACTGCATCTCATGTAGGGCCAGACCCATCTTGCCATGCGGAGTTACGAAAGTTCCTGTCGAGCTCATATACAACTCCAATAAAGCCAGGAACAGATTGCCGTTCGGAGGAATTCCATAACTGGTAGAAGCTACCGCTTCATACAAACCGATGTCGTCCAATTCTGTTTTAAAGTATTTCATGACCCAATTGCTGATCTGGATCCAGTTGCTACTATAAGGGGTCAGCCACCCTGTCAGCCTAGGGTTGGCCTGAGGATATAAGACTCCTTCCCTTATGAATCTATTTATGAACATGGGAATCTGAATCGGCTGGATGAGAGATGAATTCTCACTCGGTGTAAACCCATGCAATAGTCCAGAAAATGGAATAACACCACCATAAGGAGTGCTAATGTGATAACCCATATCATTTGCTTTCTCCCTTCTGAAAATGATTCTGCCCGACCTACCATAGCTATTAGGAGTCAAATTCCACAACATCTGACGGTGATGGCTAGCATGGACGAAAGCAGATATAGGGTAATCCCTGTCCATGTCAGGGAGATACATTACCCTTTCTCTAGATCTAAATACCCAAGCCTCTTTTTTGGGATGAGTCTGTGATTTGTAATCTATTGCATCTCCAAATAAGAAAGCTGGCTTCAGGAATTGTTGATTATCCAGTGACATCAGTACTTCCCCGTTTATCATGGATAACAACATCCTATCTCCCTGGGAATATATCAGTTATGCTCTTGCTGTAGGATACTCTGGGTTGGATTGGGGAAATTCGACATGAGATAAATTCTCCAGGTAGTTTGAACCCACCATGTCCACTGACGAGCCAAAAACTTCTTCAAGTGGGTGAGATTGCAAATCCACTAACAAAAGGACAAAAGAGATCAAATTAGTTTTTGAAGTTTTATGAGTAAAAACAGTGACTTTCATGCTTACTAAAAATTGATAAAAGCTTATGAAGTCTTTGTTTTATAAAGTCTCTCAGTGATTGATGAAGTTTACGCTACCACATGTTGATGTGAGCGTAATATGACTTTTTACGCTAGTATGTATGAACATGAGCGTAGTTAAGTTTTACGCTAGCACATTAATTGTGGGCGTAATCCAAGTTTTATGCTGACACGTATAACGTGGGCGTATTCTTTTTTATCTTTTTACGCTAACACGTACAACGTGGGCGTATGGTGTTATTTCAGTTTTTACGCTAACACGTATGACGTGGGCGTAAAAAAACTGAAGGTTCGGGTTATCTTCTTCTTCCTCGACGGGTTTTTCCAGCCAAAGAATCGGGTTTTATCCATCATAGGCGGAGCTACGGCTGGGTTGGGTTGTCGGTGTGGTGTTGACGACTGAATGGGAGTTTTTGCATGATCGGCCGACGACGAATCGACGGCAGGTTTCTTCCCCTTGCTGCTGGAGGCGGATGATTTCTTGGGAGCCATCGGATCAAAGTGAGGGTTTCGAAGAAAGAAAGGGCAAAGGAATTCGAGATTGCAAAAAGATGAATAAAAGTATTTTCTCTCTCCGAAGAACCCTATTTATAGGAAGTTTCAAATCGGTTCAAATTCCAGATTTTACGCCGACTGTTGGATATCCCCGCTTTTACGCGGATGACTGTTGCGTATCCCGAATTTTACGCTGACTGGTTAATCTCAACTTTTACGCTTCTGTTCAAAGTGTTTCAAATTTTGGAGATATTTGAAAACTTTGAAGGGGGTCTTGTAAGAGCGTAAAAAGTGCTTCACAGAAAGAGTCAAAGTGATAGATCATTCCACTCAAAAATTGATCTACTTTACGCCACAGAGAGGTTAGTCTCTTTACGCCCAAGTCAAGGCTAATTACTTTTACGCCCAAAGCAGCCAGGGTCAAGACAGTGATTTTACGCCTATGACAGCATAACTACTTTTTACGCTGGACAAAGCTGTCAAGTCTTGCATTTAATGCAAAGTCTGACATGAAGATATTAATGATGGCATATACCACAGAATTCGAAGGGATTTGTTTTACACAGAGACCAATGTTGTCGTTTAGTATGTGGACTGAGCTACTTTACGCTCACAGTATGGCTTCTTTTACGCATGGAGACTATACGAGTTTTTACACTCAAAAGTTAACGTGTGTGTAAAGTCTATTTGAGCTACTTTTACGCTCAAGGCTATTTAACAACCACTTTACGCGGGAAGTCTATGTCAGGGCTATTTTATGCCTAGTCTACTGCTTTATGCTCAGAGTACATTGGGGCTATTTTTACGCCCTATTCTTTTTGACCAGCTTGGAACGTGGTTTGCCTACATGGCTTTCATGCCACACATCCCGAAGAACGTGTGTACGTGCATCCTATTCTTAATGAAATGATGGGACACGTGTCAACGTATACAGAGGATGACTTTGGTCGTGGGTGGCGGTTGTTAGCGTAAAGACGAAACTTTTGCTGAGTTTTTACGCACAGGAGCCCAAGTCTATAAATAGACTTATTTTTCACACAGAGAGAGGAGAGAAGACAGAGAGATTAGAACTCAGAGATTTTTGATTCTCTAGAGCATTCTTCTTCAACCTTTCTTTCAGAACAGAGTGAAGCAAAGCAGGAAAGCATTCGGCCTCGCCATCAGTGCCCAAGTGCGTCGATACCTTTCTGGTGACTTAGTTCTTCCAAGTTGTTCATCTTCAAGCAGTGATCTTCATCATCATCGTATGGTCCAAGGAACAAAGTGATCATTTACAGATCAGACTTCCATAGCAATACTTTCCCAGAATCAAATTTGTACTTCTTGTACTTTTTTTTGTTTTATTTTCAAAAGCCAATTTTTTTCTGGCATTTTTGTTAAGTGAAACAGTCATTTATCATGCTAAGTGCTATTTGGATATGTTAGATAGCTTTCAGTCATTTACAATAGGAGTTGTACAGTCTCTTCAAACAGAAGTCTTACTCGAACACCCAGATAATTCATACTTTGTTGTCCCTTCTCGAAAGAGAGACGAGAGTCCGATACTTTTTAGTAAAGGACCAGAACAAAAATTCAGTTATACGGATGATAGCAAAAGTAACGATACGGGGCATCTTCAATTTCGTCGTTATAGTCAACAATCAAAAGATATCATCCGAAAGATGGGTTATGACTTCAAGAATGGCCTCAACTACGGTAAGGGTAGAAGAACTCTTATCCGTACGACTGTTCCGAAAGGAAAATCAGAGATGTACTATAGCAGGACCAAAAGAGGTCTCGGATATACTTTACCTCCGGTATTATCTCCAGCAATCTCCGAATCCGATAGTGAAGAGCGCTCTAACTTTTCTGATTCCAGATCATGGGATTCTGACACCAGTATCGGTCAAGTTCATCGGCTGATCGTATCTTCTAACATGGTCTTCGTTGAACTTCCAGAAGGATATGACGAGGATATTAAAGAAAATCCTAAAACAGATCCTTGGGCTCAACGAATGGATACCCAATGGGAACTCCGGTTCGAACAACAAGAACCTCCTACCGAAGATCAATTGGTTCAAATTGATGTAGGAGAGAGCGGGTCACCTCGTCCAATATTCATCAGCAAGAACCTTCCAGAGGCAGATAAACAAGAATTAATTCTTCTTATTCAAGAATACATTAATGTCTTTGCCTGGAGCTATGAAGATATGCCAGGTCTAGATCCCAAAGTTGCTACTCATAAATTGAATATCATGTCTAATGCAAAACCAGTCAAATAGCAACAACGACGCTTCAAGCCAGAAATGATGGACGCAATCGACGATGAAGTCAAAAAACTCATTGCTTGTGGCTTTATCCGAGAAGAACAACATCCTGATTGGGTAGCCAACGTTGTTCCAGTCCTGAAGAAAATCGGCAAAGTTCGAGTCTGCATCAACTTTCGGGATCTTAATGAAGCCTGTCCAAAAGATGAATTTTCTCTTCCTATCACGGACGTCATGATTGACAACACCTGTGGGTTCGAAAGAATATCTTTCATGGATGGATTCTCTGGATACAATCAGATTCGGATGAATCCTGAAGATGAAAAACATACTTCTTTCCGCACTCCTCGTGGAGTCTACTGCTATACCGTAATGCCATTTGGTCTCAAGAATGCTGGTACAACTTACCAACGAGTCATGAGTACCATCTTTCGAGATCATCTTTGCAAGACTGTCGAATGCTACGTCAACGATATTGCTGTCAAAAGTCGTCTAAAGGAAGACCACATCCAAGACTTGAGAACTATCTTCAATCTAATGCGCCAACACCAACTCAAAATGAATCCCACCAAGTCATTCTTGGGTGTCTTTAGTGATAAATTTCTCGGCTTCGTCATTACCTCTAAGGGTATACACGTGGATCCCGAGAAGATCAAAGCCATTCAAGAGATGCATCCTCCACGCAACCTAAAAGAGCTACGAGGATACCAAGGTCGACTTGCGTACATCAGGATATTCATTTCGAATCTGTCTGGACGCTGCAGACCATTTACTCAGCTAATAAAGAAGGGTGTATCTTTCATCTGGACCGAAGAATGTCAACGAACATTTGACGACATAAAACGATATCTCATGAACCCACCAGTCTTGGTGCCACCGATCTCCGGCATACCATTCTTAATATATGTCCGTGCTATGGATCATTCATTGGGTGCTTTACTTGCCCAAAAGAACAAAGAAGGCCATGAACAAGCCATCTACTACCTCAGTCGTACTATGATTGGTGCTAAATACCGTTATAGTCCGGTCAAAAAAAAATGCCTAGCTCTTATGTTTTCTGTTCAAAAGACAAGACATTACATCATTGGCCAAACTATTCATGTCATATCCCGAGTTAATCCTCTTCGGGTATTGATGAAGAAGCCTAGCACACTCAATTCTCGGCTGGCTACATGGGCCATTCTGCTAGCCCAATATGACATGGTATATGTTCCTCAAAAATCTGTTAAAGGTCAAGCACTGGCGAATTTCTTAGCAGCTCATCCTGTTCCAGAGACATCCAAACTCTATGATAAAATTCCAGACGAGACATTGGAATCAAATATGATCTCCGAAGAATTTCCTACTTGGCGTCTATTCTTTGACGGTACATCCAGGATTGGACCCAATGGTTCTATTGTCGCAGGAGTTGGAGTTGTTCTTGTTTTTTCAGACATGTTAACCATTCAAAGAGCCTACTCTCTAGATGAACCTTGCTCCAACAACGTAGCCGAATACAATGCTCTACTTATTGGCCTTCAGTTAGCTAAACAACTGAACGTCGAATATCTTGAAGTTTATGGTGACTCCAAGCTGGTTGTTAACCAGATTAGAGGAACCTATGAAGTTCGCCATCAAGATCTCTTACCTTACTATGAAGCGGCAATCAACATGGCTACATCATTCAAAGCCTTCTTTATCGAATATGTCCGCCGAGCTTGCAATACTGAAGCCGACGCTTTAGCTAATCTTGCAGCAGTCCTAGCCAACCCTATCAAGAGACAGCATGTGGTGGTTGTCTCTAATCGGGAATTGTTCTGCATCGAACACAATCTTAATATTGAATTCAGTAATCTTACTGAAGCCAATATTATCAATGAAGATTGGAGAGCTCCTTTCATCGACTTCGTAGTTCATGACATACTTCCTGAAGATCCTAAGGAACCTACGACTATTCATCGGAGGTCTCTGCGATTCTACTACAATCAAACTACCAAAACTCTTTACCGGCGGACTTATGACGGCCTACTTCTACGCTGTCTTGCTGGTGATGAAGCGAAGCAAGTATTGCGTAAAGCTCACGACGGTGTTTGCGGAGCACATCAACCCGGTCCTAAGCTACAAGACCGTATCCGACGCATGGGTTACTACTGGCCCTCTATGGTATCTGACGCCATTGAATATGCAAGAAAATGTCGAGCTTGTCAAATCCACGCAAATTTTATTCATCAACCATCAAAATTCCTTCATCCGACTGCTGCTTCCTGGTATTTCGAAGCTTGGGCCATGGACATTATAGGTCCCATCAATCCTCCTTCTTCTAGAGGATATCGGTTCATACTAGCAATAACCGACTACTTCTCCAAATGGGCTGAAGCTATACCCTTGGCTGAAGTCAAGACCAGCAGCGTTATTAACTTCGTCAAACATCATGTCATCTATAGATTTGGTGTACCTCGAAGAATCATTCATGACAATGGACCTCAGTTCATCAGTCAAAAGTTCACAAGGTTATGTGATGATCACCGGATTGACAATGTCGCTTCGACAGCTTACAATCCTGCTGCTAATGGCTTGGCTGAAGCTTTCAACAAGACTATCATCAAGCATCTCAAGAAGTTTGTGTCTACTAACAAACGAAACTAGAGTAAAAAGCTTGGAGAATGTCTATGGGCCTATCGTACTACGGTCCGTAACTCCACAAGCTGTATACCCATCTCTTTGGTGTACGACTGTGAAGCAGTTCTACCCCTGGAACTTCAAATTCTGTCTTTAAGGGTTGCCATCGCCAATGAGCTCACTACAGAGAACAATGATCTTCTTTGACTTCAAGAATTAGAAGCGCTCGACGAGAAACGGCTATTGGCTCAACAGCATATTGAGTTATATCAAGCCCGTATCTCGAAGACTTTCAACCGCAAAGTTAAAGTCAGAGCCTTTCAGAAAGGACAGCTCGTTCTAACCGTCAGACGTCCTATGACTATGACTCACATGAGCAAGGACAAGTTCGATGCAAAGTGGAAAGGGCCTTACATTGTGAGCAAAGTCTTTTCAAATGGAGCCTATCAACTCTCAGAGCTAGACGGTCGAGTTGCAATGATGCCCATCAATGGCAAGTTCCTCAAAAAGTATTATGTATAAATATAAAAGAGATTGCTTGTAATCATCAGACAAGTTCATAAATAAAATTTTATTTTATTTCATCATGAATGATAGTACATAATATCAAGGAATTTCACTATCATCCTTCTCAAAATTGGGACGAGGACCACTACCGTCCTTCTCAAAAACATGATCGGCAAAAGAGCTGAGAACATCCTTGCTCGAGCCCACTAGGAACTTGCAAGCAGCCATCCTCATGGCCTCTTCTTTCTCTGTCGTTCCTGGCTCAAGAAGGAAGTCCAAGATGTCCCTTGACGGTTTGGGTGCAGACGAACCTTCGCCTGCCTCTGTCTGCTTTGGCTGGGCCAGTTCGACTGGACGTTCTTCTGTAATCGCTTCAACCTTCGGGGCGATCTCAGCCTTCTTGGATGCATCTCCAGACGACATCTTTGTGTTGAAAAGTGAAAGTGATCGTTCCATCTAAATTTCTGTCCTATTTATAGACAGAAATTCGTGAAAACAACGAAGCGACACATTCATCTGACGGTTCGCCCGTTCATCACATTCATCCGATGGTTCGTCCGTTCATTACATTCATCCGACGGCTCGCCCGTTCATTATATTCATCCGACGGTTCGCCCGTTCATTACATTCATCCGACGGTTCGCCCGTTCATTACATTCATCCGACGGTTTGCCCGTTTATTACATTCATCTGACGGTTCGACCGTTCATTACATTCATTCGACGGTTCTCCCGTTCATCACATTCATCTCACGGTTCCCCCGTTCATCACATTCATCTGACGGTTCGTCCATTCATCACATTCATCTGACGGTTCGTCCGTTCATTACATTCATCTGACGGTTCGCCCGTTCATTACATTCATCCGACGGTTTGCCCGTTCATTACATTCATCTGACGGTTCGACCGTTCATTACATTCATCTGACGGTTCCCCCGTTCATCATATTCATCTGACGGTTCGCCCGTTCATTACATTTATCTAACGGTTCGCCCGTTCATCACATTCATCTGACGGTTCGCCCGTTCATTACATTCATCCGATGGTTTGCCCGTTCATTACATTCGCTTGACGGTTCACCCATTCATTTCATCTATCTGACGGTTCATTCGTTCATTTCATTCATTTGACTATCCATCCGTTCATCCTGACGATTCATTTCGTTCACATATTTTGACGATTCATCCATTTCGTTCATATCAGCAACTTGTCATGTATTTGTTATTTTTGATTAAGTTGTCTACTGAAATAATGATATTCAATAAATTATATTCTGCCATGTCCACATTACCTCTGAGCAGATATAATGAATATAATTATTTTCTAAAATGATCAAGAAATATATCATGCCTTGCACCTCTGAATATATTTTCTATCGCTATTATTTATATCTGAATAAGATATGTAATAAATAATAGAGCCACAAAGAAAATGTCTTTTTATTGATCAAAATCAAAAGGCATTACATGTTACAAACTAGAAGATACAAAAAGTCTTTCTATTCTGCTAGCAGGGTCATCAAGCTAGTCATCTGCTGCTTTAAAGTTTGCAGTCGCTCCTCACGAGAATCCATCACTCGCCTCCTAACTTCCTCCATTCCAAACTTATCGTCGAAAGTCGGCATGGTTACTAGTCTGCGAGAGATTTCAGCTTGATGAGTTGTGACATACTCATTTCTTTCCTGGGTCAGGGCGTCCAGTTGTTGAACTGCAGCTTGATGTTGTGTGGCCTCATCTTCCAGAGCAAGCTGAACAAGTCTCAACTCTTCTTGAAGACGGGCAGATTCTGCTTTTAGTTCAGCAAGTTTCTTCTCCTTCTCCTCGGCAGCAGATGCTATTATCTCTATTTGAGAGTTATATTCTGAAGATTTGGCAGTAAAAGTGTCCAAGATAATCTGGAAATCAACCTTCGCAACTGCAGCTTCTTGTGACATCCTCTCAAACTCGGCCTGTACTAAGGGCTCCACCTCCCCCCGATTCAGATCTTTATAGATCTTAACCGATTCCTCTAGCTCATCCAGGATGTGTTCAAGGTAAGCAGCTTGCGCTTCATCACCTTGACTCCGGATGGCAGCTATCAGGTAAGAGGTTGGACCCCTAACAGTTATGAAACCAACCTCTTCTTTATCCATTACCCTCTCTACTAAGGGTCCTAGTGAATTGAAGAAAAGGTTGGTGAAGGAACCGATGATGAATCTGTTAGTGGCAATGGCACCAGGAGTAGCAGCTACTCCCATGGATGTCGAAGCAGCAGGTGCCTGTACAGATGGACGTTCAGCTTCTTGCACGTGAGTAGAGGTTTCTTTGGATAAAGGAGCCATGGAAGAGCTAGTCGCCCCTCCCAGGTGTTCCTCTGCGAAATCAAACAAATACCATCAGTTGGCTGTCATTAGCAACTATCGAGGAGGATCAAAAGTAAGGGCAATCTTACCGTTGCTAGGTCCAGGGACAAGTTTGTCCTCTGCTGACACGAGTTGCAACCTCACAGAAGTAGCTTCAGACATTACTGCCTGGCTACTACCTGCTTCGGAGCCGCTCGAAAAATGTCTGCTATCGCTGGCTATCTCCTTTATTGGCACTATATCAGTGCATGTTGGAGGAATTGGAGAAGATTCAACTTTTGCATCGATAAAAATGTAGATGTCAGCCATTTAATCTATGAAAAGAAGACTGATAATATCATTCAATACCTTTGGGATCAGCAGTAGTAATTTCCTTCGGTGCTACTTATTCACCCACATTCTTTTCTGGAGATACATGCACATCAACTTCCTCTTCTGGATTCAATGTGTCATCAACAGCTTCTGGGGATACATGGACATCAGCGTCCTCCTCTAGATTCAAGGTATCATCAACAGCTTCTGCTGATGAAACTTCATCACTTGTGCTCTCCTCTCGTGCTTCGCTATCAGTTGCAGCGACCGGATCTATATCATCCTGGAGGCCGAAGTCGCAATCATTTAAAGCATCGATCATTAATCGATCTTCTTCATTACGGAGTGTTCTCGGTGTAGCTGGAAGCTGGGTAGTTTCCACTGCAAGTGAAGGAGATCGTAATACTTCATCCTCTTTCTCTACGACTTCCTCCATGGTCTCTACAGCCTCATCCCTCCTCTCTGGACTGAAAGTTTCGAGTTCAGGGGCCGGTGTAGGAGACGACATTGTAACTCAGGCGATAGCACTAGCCACGACCGATGACATGATTTGTCTCGGAGGAGTGACTACCTTCTTTCTTCTGAAGACTATTTTCTTTCTGTGTAGAGGTCTCTCCGGACTCTCTACATTTATGACATTTTTTTGTCTTTGAATAGAAGTTGGGGTGGTCGCTTCTTCTCTCTGAATTGATTCGGCCAGCTGCCGAGATTGCGACCAAGTGGTGACCTTTTCTGAAGGTTCCAAGATAAGCTTCTTTTTAGCAACTAGACAAGAAGGTTCCTCTATCCTCCTCTTCCTCTCCTTGGCTGGAGATCTGACAACCTTTAATGAGATACGCAGTGGCTCGTTGACTTCTTTGGGGAAGTTGGCTTCCCTCGAAGCTTCCAACGGCGCATCGGCCGGCTCACGCTTTTCATCATTGACAGGAGCGAACACAACAGATGCTCCCTTCTTTAAACATGCCATTGTCGCAAAGCTGTCTGCGAGACTGAAGTTCTCGACAAAGGTATTTGCCGATGTATAGAAGAGTGAATATGTGTACAACATCCGAGGACCATGGTCGCTCTTCGTCGGCATCGAGAATGTTGTTCTTGTATCTCGAGCATTGTAGTAGGCCCAGGCCCGGGCTCCATCAATCAAATAACCCTTTCCTTGTAGGCACGTGATGGCGTTGCCTACATGAAACTGGTCGTAGCCGAATTGACGGGCAAAACGGCTGGGAAGATAGGGCTCCAAATAACATTCGTCTTCAAATCTGTAGACCAGGTGTGACGGCCGTATTGTTCTCAGCCAATCAAAAACTGCATGACCCAAAGGCTGCCTTCCCAAGTCGACCAAATTTGTAGACATGTGCTCGTAGCCAGCCGGAAGGGGAACACAATAGAAGTTCCACCCCTTCCCGAGATTCAGAGCCCGTCTGTAATCTCTTAAACTGGTGTATATCCATTTACTCTGGGAGAATCTTCGTAAAAAGCTGCCGCTTACTGCCCCCATGTCGGGGTTCATCAATGAAGGATAGTGCAGAAGCAACCATCCGAACAAATATGTGTAGGGTAGCTCCAACCGAGGAAAGCTCCCTTTCTCGCCTTTCCCTTTGAGCATCGAATCAACAAAAAGGCGAAGGCCAGCATTTACTCTACAAGTCATCGCCGACAAAAGATCCATCCGATAGCCGAAGACTAAGTGGACGACAGCAAAAAGAACGCCTCGATGGAAGCGATCGACGGCGCTGGCTCCAGGGACGACGAATCATCGAAGCCAGTAGGTGAGGAAACCCGCCAGCTGGGCTTCCTTTGACATAGGTGTCACGCCCCGATTCCAAAATATGTGGGACCAGGAACACGTGGCGTGCCAGTTGTACGACCAAGTATAGAAAAACTCCAATTTAATGGACTATACTCGATCGTAGTACGCTGAAGTAACAACTAAATAACAATACAGGCAGGTAAATACTAATCTCATCCACAGGAAAAATCACAGAATAAAGCTGGAAGGAATGAAAATAACTCTGAATCAAACTACAAGTCATGACTAGTGGAAAATAATCCACCAATAAATGTATGAAAGAACTACTAAAAGAGTACAACTGAACCAGAAAAGAAATAGATAGCCATTAGCAGAAATCACCTAAGAACTCAAGAAACTCACGAGGCTCAACATTGAAGTCCTCGTCAGCAAAAGTCTCCAATCTCCGTAGTCCGTCGGTACCTGTGCTCGTCCCAATCTGGAAAAGGTGCCAGGTCCTCAGAGGGACGTAACAAGTACACAAGAAATCGACATGCATGATAGTACAGGGCAGTATATAAATAACTAGAACAAAATGTAACATAACATCTCCACAACCAAACAAGGACAGGATATATCATGCGACATACGACAGGTAAACTAACCATCTATGTGTAATGCACTCGAGACATCTCTAATGGTGCATGAGGGAGGGAGAAGAAGAAGAAACTGCCACCAAGCGTTCTACGGTTTGAGAAACGAGGGGCTACGAGCATCCAGCGTCCATTGGAAACAGAATTCTCATACACCACTAGTAGACTCTCCCCACCCAATGTATATCTGTACCGTATACGCGGTACAAATAATATGCAAGACGTCATAGTATATATAAGTAGACCTGTACCAACCACTAGACCAGACGCGAACTCACGTGCCAATGATCAGTCGACACACAAATCCATGCTCTCAACTCACTCATATAGTGATCGTGTATGATACGGTGTCCGGCTAGAAGGTACCACATACCTTCACAATACACGGGATAAGTCCACTACTACTAGACGCGTGCACACAACTGAGAAGTAACTAGGTAACATAAACTAACTGCAAAAATATACAATCAAGCAAGGTGTACTTGCCTGTGTCCAGCAACTGAGTATCCGGGTCCGATGTAGAGTCCGAGTTCCGAGAAGCAAACAATCCTAAACAGGCATGATTTATAATTAATCTCTATTTAACAATTTACTAAATTGATTAATTGCTAATTAACCAACAAACATTAGTATTTTATTAAAACTAGCTAACTAGTACCAATAATTATGAATAATACTTATACAATAATAAGTATGTAAATATATTTATTATCATACATTTATATTCTGTAATTAATAATACAACATGATATTTAGTAATTAATTAATTAATTATAATCAATTAACTACTCAATTTAATACACACGTGCATACACAATTCCTAATAATACTAACAAAATAGTAAAAGTCCTTTAAAATCATTTCTAGTCTATTATAATAATAAACTAAATAATACCAGAATAATAAATATATATTATATATATATTTTTACAGAAATGAATTTATTACCATTAAAACTATTTATTAAATAAATAGTTAAATAATACATAATAATTCGAAATAAATCTTGAAAATTCACTATAAAACCTAAATTTAACCATTAAATCTAAATTCACTATTCTACACAATAATAACACATAATTAGTAATTATTTAAATTAATAAATAATTATTAAATAATTTAATAAATAATTCTAAAATAATTCTAGAAATTACTTTTAAATCCTAAAAATTAGTAATAAATATAAAATACCTAAAATAATTTCCAAAATAGTTTAATTATCTATTTACAACAGAAACCTTAACATTTACCCATTTACAAATAATTATATAATTAATATCGATTAATTATATAATATACTTAGTAATCAAAATTACCCTTCTAAAATCTAAATAAATATAAATAAATATAATTAAATATTGGAAATATTTTTATACAGTAAAGTATATTTTTACAAACATTTTCTATATAATATATAATATTTAATTAACAACCAATTAAATAATATAAATTAAAAAACGGTAATTGGAATTAATTTAAAAATCTAAAGTTCTCGGTTTTTAATATAAAATAATTACAAATAAAATTCTATAATTTCTGAAAAAATTGTTATAAAATACTACATAAATTTTACAAACTTTTTCCTCTACAAGGTTTTATTTAATTAATAATAAAATTATTAATTAACGATTAAAACAGTAAATACAAACAATTAATTAATCGCGTATAAAATTTATAAGTAAATAGTAATAAATACTAATAAATAATATTAATTCACACAAAATTTAATGTAGATCCTATACTTAATTACTAATGATCCCTTTCAATTAGATCAAATTAATTACCAATAATTAGGCAATAATTAACACTAAAAAAACTGAATTAATTGGATTAAAAATCCTAAAACTAGGGTTACAGTAAAAAATAAGATTTCCCACGTGGAAGAGCCACGGGGTCGCTCGGGGGGGTTACCTGCCCGCCGCAGGGGGTCGGGGTCGGCCTCCAGGTGCGGTGGCGCCGCCGGGGGTCGCCGGGATCGGCCGGCTCTGCTGCTCACAGCGGCAACCGCAGTCCCGTCCGGCCTTATGCTCCTCCGTACGTCGGCGAGGAGTCTCGGGTTAAGGGAGGAGGTAGACGAGATGAAGGTGAGGTCAGGGGGGACGGCTTGGAGACAAAGCTCTAGGGTTAGGGTTAAGAGAAACTTGGTTAAAGAAGGCTATATATATATATATATATATATATATATATATATATATTTATATATATATATATATATATATATATATATATATATATATATATATATATATATATATATATAAAATATATATATATATATATATATATATATAGAATATATATCTAAATCTAATAAAACATCTATAAGCAATTCTTAAGACAAATAATAGAATTTAATAATAAAACCTAATAGGGATATCCAATTTAATAAAATAATAATAATAGACCATGGCAATAGTAAAAATATAATAATAGTGATAAACCATAAATAAAAGGTAATAAATAATTATAAACTTGCTATTAATTATAATAATATGACAATAACTAAGGATTATAAATAATAATAGAGCCAATATTTATAAGGATAAAATTTGACTAGCACTAATAAAAGTAACCCTGATGATCTTGCCAACAATATTGTCAGATAGAAAATAGCATCATCTTGCATCTATATATATACAATATAAATTAAACCCTGATTAGAAATAATTAATTAATTAATTAATTAAAATAAATTAACAAGCTATTCTTCAAATAAAAAAATAATTCTAAAAATTTCCTGAAAATTCAGGGGGGTTACAATATATCCAACTTATAAGAATTTCGTCCTCGAAATTTAAAATAATTCTAATACCGAAGAAATAATAAGAAAATCAATGAAAAGTAAATATGTAAATTGTAACTTACTCAACAAGACAATTTACAACGATACTTGGGGGTTTATAGAGGGGTCATAACTGGCATCATATCCTACAAGAATATGTTCTTGGTCCGGCATAGGTCATAGGATTTCCAAGTGATCAGGGAATAGATCGATATTGCATGGTCAAATCTAATAGGATAAGGAGAGGACACAAATAGTCCATTCTAAGGGAAAGATTTGTCAAACAAGTAGAGTTATTAAAATAGAGCACATAAAGGTGTGTTTATGGGGGGCATAAATGTCATGTGTATGGTGCGGTTTGTCTAGATCATAATGGTGCAATTATTGGAAGAAAAATCTTAATATTGTGCTTCAATTACCCAAGTCATGGTAAGGGATCAAATGATATGAACCAAGGAAAGGATAATAGGAAAACTTTTATTTGCTAAATGTCCGACTAAAATCAGTCTAAGATGGCTACTAGGGTGCTAAGGGTATTACTAAAATAAGATATCATACAAGGTATACTTAACTGACTTAGTAGAAAGATGGTTCTACTATAAATCATAGCTAATAAAGGGTTATAAAGAGAAATTCTATACTAAGACGCAGAATAAAGAAGAGTTCAAGGGGGATGGGGTCGATTACAAATTTGAAGGTCCAATGCGAATAAATGTTTCAAGAAAAAAAAAATTGACAAACGGTCGCAAATGAGATCCTAGGACAAGTTTACTATATCTTCATCTGCATAAATAATCATAGGGAAAGCGAATCAACATGCACTAGGTTGGCCAGACCATCATGTACCGATTCTGATTAGACAATATTTTAGTGGGTGCACCCAATAATATATGTGTCAAGAACAAGCTTGAGAAAAGAAGAAGCTTGTAAAAACTAGGCTATAACAGCAGTATTAGTCAAGACGATAAAAATAAACGTACAGAAGAAAAGAAAGTACAAGATAGTTCAAGTCCAAAACACAAATAATGATTTGACCTTTCTAGTTGCCCTATGAATCTCTAACCTTAGTTGAGCTAGGGGATAGGAACCCACAAAGTTATGTCTAGGTAATCTAAATACTTATACCAACATATAGTCAGTGTTATCCAACTATAATTTCTTAATGGTCCTGAGAAAAATATGATGCTAGACTACAAGGTATACTACCCAACTTATAAGAATTAAACTAGTACCTCTAACTGTCTCTTTAGGGAAGCAAGTTTATCCTACCAAATTGTAGCAACAACATAGAATTTTCTAGAGAAGCAATAATAATCCTAACATGAGAAAAAAAAAGTCCTTTGGTCTATTCAAAAGGATAAGACGTAATGATCTGCTTTCCATTATTGCTTAAGAAAACAAAATTTTGGATCGATAGTACTAGAATTATGCAGCACGATAAATCAGGAAAGAAAATAAACTAATTAGATAATAAAAAAAATCCTTACAGCATTTAGCTCGGCAACCGTGGCATGAGCTAAAGGTGAAGGAAAATTTTTATTACAGAAAATATCAACCAATATTGTCTACAGGTAAAGTAACAAACAACTAAATAGATATTCCTAATATTAATACTAATAATATAATACTAAAATATAGGAGAAGATATACTGGTTGACGGATTTGGGGTATGGTCAAGAAAAATTTATAGACATCTATAGCTCTAAACAATTAGGGAATCATGATACTAGTTTAGGGTCGAGAACAAGGATGATAAAATTTTAAGAAGAAGACATAGTCACATGGGTCGATGACTTAACTATAACTGCATATAATCACTATCATGGCTATGAAAAATATGGCAACTAAGGTGTGACACTTCTATCTCATTAGAGTAACATCCTCTATGTTTATTTCCTCATCAAGATAAAAAAATCAAATTCCTGTAAATAAAATTTCTTCATAAATTCCTTCAGTATAAAATCTTTAAATCAAAACAATCATCCACCAATTTCCTTAATCTCTTTAAGATCGTTGCATATAATCATAATTATAACTTTAAAATACCCAACCAATCCTTTTATCATCACACAAACTCCCTTTTATTTTCTCCCTTTTTTTTCCTCAACTTTAATTCAGTTTACCTAATATAAAAGATTGTAACTCTCTTATGAAAATACTTAAATCAATCACCGAGATAAATATTATCATAATACTAAATTCTTCTTTTTTTTTCCAAAAGAAACTTCAATAAAAATTTATCAATCTAAAAAAAAAGATTTAAATCTCAAAAAAAAATTTTCAATCAAAATTTGTTCCATCAAACAAAATTCAATCATAAAAAAATACCTCAAATTTCTAAATCGATCCTCGAAATAAACTTTATTATAGTACAACATCCTTTTCTTTTCTCCTCAAAATTTTTAGATTTAAATTACCCAACTCCAAATTTTAAATCACTTTATGAAATGCATCAAATTTCTAAATTCTTCTTAAATAAACCCTTTTTTTTCATCAAGGTCAAAATATTCAATCTTTAAAGAAATATAAATCTCATAGGCAACTCTTAACTATTTCTATTTACAATCATCTATCCTCAAATTTAAAAAAAAAATTTATTCTTCTATTTTGGAAACCAACATAAATCATCAACCAATTTAAATCTCATGTAGCAATGTGAATATTTAAATTTTTAATCATCAAGTTGATTTTATATCCTCTCTAACCAATCATAGAAATTTTTTTAAAAAAAAACTCAAATCAAAACTTTAAATCATCCTCTCAAATCGATCATCGAGTTTATTTTATTAATCAACTTCTAACAGTCTTTTCCATATGAGTATAAGTAATCTTTCTCACTATCATTCGAAATTGATATATCATTACTACTCAACTTTGAATTAACTAATCATTCATGCAAAAATTATATCTTTCAAAAATATGGTGTTCATCAACCTGCAATATTTAGTACTTTCCAAGAATTTAATTATAGACTCAACCGCATAATTAGCTGCCAAGGTAACCCATCTAGCCATATAGTTAACTCAAGAGTGTATATAGTATAGCATCTTCCAAACCTCTATCAATCATGACAAGCAAGGGGTACGGTAGATTAGATCGAGAAGGATATAATTGCAAGGAAGTCAAAGAGTCAGAAGATATAAATCAAAGAAGAGATCAAGTATTTCGAGGAGTTTGAAATGAGTCGAAATCAAACGAGATCAAAGGATAAAAATAATCAATTGTGGATGAGACACAATAGTCCTAATCCTATACGCAGGCTTGCTTGGTACGGTAAAGTAACCAAACAATATTTTCTCGACCTGCATGGGCCACCACTAAAAACATGTCACGCCCCGGTTCCAAAATATGTGGGACCAGGAACACGTGGCGTGCCAGCTGTACGATCAAGTATAGAAAAACCCCAATTTAATGGACTATACTCGATCGTAGTACGCTGAAGTAACAACTAAATAACAATACAGGCAGGTAAATACTAATCTCATCCACAGGAAAAATCACAGAATAAAGCTGGAAGGAATGAAAATAACTCTGAATCAAACTACAAGTCATGACTAGTGGAAAATAATCCACCAATAAATGTATGAAAGAACTACTAAAAGAGTACAACTGAACCAGAAAAGAAATAGATAGCCACTAGCAGAAATCACCTAAGAACTCAAGAAACTCACGAGGCTCAACATTGAAGTCCTCGTCAGCAAAAGTCTCCAATCTCCGTAGTCCGTCGGTACCTGTGCTCGTCCCAATCTGGAAAAGGTGCCAGGTCCTCAGAGGGACGTAACAAGTACACAAGAAATCGACATGCATGATAGTACAGGACAGTATATAAATAACTAGAACAAAATGTAACATAACATCTCCCCAACCAAACAAGGACAGGATATATCATGCGACATACGACAGGTAAACTAACCATCTATGTGTAATGCACTCGAGACATCTCTAATGGTGCATGAGGGAGGGAGAAGAAGAAGAAACTGCCACCAAGCGTTCTACGGTTTGAGAAACGAGGGGCTACGAGCATCCAGCGTCCATTGGAAACAGAATTCTCATACACCACTAGTAGACTCTCCCCACCCAATGTATATCTGTACCGTATATGCGGTACAAATAATATGCAAGATGTCATAGTATATATAAGTAGACCTGTACCAACCACTAGACCAGACGCGAACTCACGTGCCAATGATCAGTCGACACACAAATCCATGCTCTCAACTCACTCATATAGTGATCGTGTATGATACGGTGTCCGGCTAGAAGGTACCACATACCTTCACAATACACGGGATAAGTCCACTACTACTAGACGCGTGCACACAACTGAGAAGTAACTAGGTAACATAAACTAACTGCAAAAATATACAATCAAGCAAGGTGTACTTGCCTGTGTCCAGCAACTGAGTATCCGGGTCCGATGTAGAGTCCGAGTTCCGAGAAGCAAACAATCCTAAACAAGCATGATTTATAATTAATCTCTATTTAACAATTTACTAAATTGATTAATTGCTAATTAACCAACAAACATTAGTATTTTATTAAAACTAGCTAACTAGTACCAATAATTATGAATAATACTTATACAATAATAAGTATGTAAATATACTTATTATCATACATTTATATTCTGTAATTAATAATACAACATGATATTTAGTAATTAATTAATTAATTATAATCAATTAACTACTCAATTTAATACACACGTGCATACACAATTCCTAATAATACTAACAAAATAGTAAAAGTTCTTAAAAATCATTTCTAGTCTATTATAATAATAAACTAAATAATACCAGAATAATAAATATATATTATATATATATTTTTACAGAAATGAATTTATTACCATTAAAACTATTTATTAAATAAATAGTTAAATAATACATAATAATTCGAAATAAATCTTGAAAATTCACTATAAAACCTAAATTTAACCATTAAATCTAAATTCACTATTCTACACAATAATAACACATAATTAGTAATTATTTAAATTAATAAATAATTATTAAACAATTTAATAAATAATTCTAAAATAATTCTAGAAATTACTTTTAAATCCTAAAAATTAGTAATAAATATAAAATACCTAAAATAATTTCCAAAATAGTTTAATTATCTATTTACAACAGAAACCTTAACATTTACCCATTTACAAATAATTATATAATTAATATCGATTAATTATATAATATACTTAGTAATCAAAATTACCCTTCTAAAATCTAAATAAATATAAATAAATATAAATAAATATAATTAAATATTGGAAATATTTTTATACAGTAAAGTATATTTTTACAAATATTTTCTATATAATATATATTATTTAATTAACAACCAATTAAATAATATAAATTAAAAAACGGTAATTGGAATTAATTTAAAAATCTAAAGTTCTCGGTTTTTAATATAAAATAATTACAAATAAAATTCTATAATTTTTGGAAAAATTGTTATAAAATACTACATAAATTTTACAAACTTTTTCCTCTACAAGGTTTTATTTAATTAATAATAAAATTATTAATTAACGATTAAAACAGTAAATACAAATAATTAATTAACCGCGTATAAAATTTATAAGTAAATAGTAATAAATACTAACAAATAATATTAATTCACACAAAATTTAATGTAGATCCTATACTTAATTAATAATGATCCCTTTCAATTAGATCTAATTAATTACCAATAATTAGGCAATAATTAACACTAAAAAATTGAATTAATTGGATTAAAAATCCTAAAACTAGGGTTACAGTAAAAAATAAGATTTCCCACGTGGAAGAGTCACGGGGTCGCTCGAGGGGGTTACCTGCCCGCCGCAGGGGGTCGGGGTCGGCCTCCAGGTGCGGTGGCGCCGCCGGGGGTCGCCGGGATCGGCCGGCTCTGCTGCTCACAGCGGCAACCGCAGTCCCGTCCGGCCTTGTGCTCCTCCGTACGTCGGCGAGGAGTCTCGGGTTGAGGGAGGAGGTAGGCGAGGTGAAGGTGAGGTCAGGGGGGGCGGCTTGGAGACAAAGCTCTAGGGTTAGGGTTAAGAGGAACTTGGTTAAAGAAGGCTATATATATATATATATATATATATATATATATATATATATATAGAATATATATCTAAATCTAATAAAACATCTATAAGCAATTCTTAAGACAAATAATAGAATTTAATAATAAAACCTAATAGGGATATCCAATTTAATAAAATAATAATAATAGACCATGGCAATAATAAAAATATAATAATAGTGATAAACCATAAATAAAAGGTAATAAATAATTATAAACTTGCTATTAATTATAATAATATGACAATAACTAAGGATTATAAATAATAATAGAGCCAATATTTATAAGGATAAAATTTGACTAGCACTAATAAAAGTAACCCTTATGATCTTGCCAACAATATTGTCAGATAGAAAATAGCATCATCTTGCATCTATATATATACAATATAAATTAAACCCTGATTAGAAATAATTAATTAATTATTTAATTGAAATAAATTAACAAGCTATTCTTCAAATAAAAAAATAATTTTAAAAATTTTCTGAAAATTCAGGGGGGTTACAATAGGCCTATTTCCCATCCTCATAAAACTTTCAATATTATCTCCTGTCTTGAAAGGAGGATATTGAAGATCATCATCGATCTTGATATCCATTTCCTTATTCTCCTCCATCAACCCAATCACCTCACTGCTGCTGAGTGGTTTGAAGAAGTTGGGTTTACAATTGTCGTGTTCCTTGGTTTTCTTCTCCATAATGTGGTTAAGGAAGAGATATGGTAACCATTTCGTCGAGTAGCAGGTGCCTGATGAACCGCTCTTGTAATACAAGGAACAGATTTTGTAGTGGCACAAGAGCTCCTCGAAGACGGCCACCATATCAGCGTTCTCCTGACGAAGTTTGTCCAACTCGTCATTGGTGGGGACAAATTCCTCATAAGGGATATTCCCTATTGGTAGACTCGAGATGTACTTCATCTCGTGAAGAGCCAGTCCGATCTCCCCACAGGGCATCATAAAAGTCCCTGTTCTGAAGTTGTACCTTTCTGCCAAAGCAAGGAATATGTGAGGATTGGGTTGAAAGCCGTAAACGGTAGAATATACCGGCTGGTACAGCTCAATCTCCTTGAGCTTCTCTTCGAATTGAGCCAATATCCAATTGGCTATACAATTCCATCTCTTGTTATCCGGATTAACAAGACCTGTCAATCGGATGTCTTGATCTGGATATCGTCCTTCAACTTTCACAAATTTGTTTGCGAATATCGGCATCCTGACCGACAGCAGCAGGGAGGAGTTCTCTGGTGGGATGCACCCAGGTTTTAGTCCTCTGAGTAGGGAGCTGTGACGCTCCGAGGAACTGTAAAACATGTCCTTGTTGTTTGGTCATTTCTTCACACAAATGTTCCCTGTTCTGGCTTGCTGGAGAGGAGTAATATCCCAGTCCATCCTCCTGGGATAGCTCGCATGAGCATAGCGAGATAGGGGAAGGCACCTGGAAATCTCAGGTAGAAGTATCCTTTTCTCGCCTCTCTGAAAGAGTCTCTGTTCAACTCGAGGTCTCGGCTGAGAACTCTTATCAAGAGCCTCACCAAACAGAAACATAGACTTCTTATGAATAACGATGTCAGCAGTTTGCAGAGGCTGCCCGTTCATCAGACTCAGCAATGTTTCATTGTCATGTGCTGTTAAGATGGCTTGTCGAAACGATGGCAGGGCATACTGAGGAAATGTCACATGGGACAGATCCTCCTTAAACTCAGGCTCAGCCAAAGTCCCTGTAAAGACCTCATAATTTGGGTCTCCCCTGAGGTTAACTGCATCAAACAAAAAGATAGAATTCAGTACATACAAAATCAAAGAGTCTGTTCAAAAAATCAATAAATTGCGCAAGTGTCAGATTGCGCTATGTACATAGCATCAGATTGCGCTAATGTAGCCTACATGCATAAAATATCCAGTTACACCAATACATCCACTTGCACAAGTCATCAGATTGCGCTAACACACTTGCGCAAGGCATCAGTTTACGCTGGACAGACTTGCGCAAATCGATAGATTGCGCTGAACATTTGCCAGCGCTTTCCAACCGATTGCGTAAGAATATAGTTTTCATTAAAATGAAAACTATTGAGTTTGTGCAACCAAAATCCTAAACAGGGCGGCGCAATACCATCAAAACTCTAAAAAGAGAGAGGTATGAAGGTTCGACAATGTCAAAGAACCCTAAAAAGGATTTTTGATCGAGTTCATCATCTACCTTATAGTGCGGGATGACCGACTTCATGACGAGAAATTTGGGGCGCAACCCGAGTCAAAGACTCAGCGGGGGCTTTGCCCTTCTCGACGGCTGAACGTTTGGGGGCCATTGACGTCGACGGAGAAGAAGGAGAAGAGTCGGAGTTGGCACAGGAGCTTTTTCTCTCTTCAACAGTTGAAAACAAGTAAAGAACGAAAGAAAGAAGAACGGAAACTATTTATAGTTTTTCAAAAGTAACAGTCACCTCAGATTGCGCCGAGAAATTAGGAGCTGATTCCTCCAAACGTGCAGTCAAGACATCACTTGCGCAACTTAATTTTAACTCAAAATTTAAAGTATTTCGAAACTTTGAATCTTTTCAAATTTCGAAAACTTTGAAGGGGGTCTTGTAGGTCCTAAAAATCAAGTTGCACCCATCAAAAAAGCAATGAAAATCAAATTGTGCACCCTTCAAGTGAACTATGCAGGAGACAGATTGCGCAACAAACTCAACTGCACAAGATGAACTGCGCACCCATCCAAGCGCGCTAGCTGACGTGGCCGCGTCATCATTATTGTTTGTAAAAACAAAAGTTTATCTTTATTTCACAAACATTGTAACAAGATTACAATAGAATTCTGGGAAAGTACAACTGTAGGAATCCGATCTGAAGACGATCGCTTTATCCCTTGGACGATGTGAACTTTGAAGACGATAGCCTCTGAAGTTGAAGGCGATAGCCTCTGAAGAATGTAGCAGCACTTGGACAAGAACTCCTGAACTCTCAGATTTTTCTGATCTCTATCTGATCCCCCCTAGGAAGGACTTGAAACTCTATTTATAGAGTTCTGGAAATAACTAATTTTTAGTTATTCTGGATTGCGCAGGATAGATTGCGCATGCACTGGATTGCGCAGACATCAGACTATGCTGGCAGTTATTTGATCGTGGGCCAACTGTATTAGATACATGGCATCATTTGATTGAAATGCGCATGATCGTGTACAGATGGTTGCCACGTGGTGAGCAATTGATGGCATGTATGCCACGTACAGAATTTCAGTTGTCTTGATGGACTGTGCCACATAAATTGTGCTAGCTTCAGATTGTACTGGATTTAGATTGTGCTGGATTGGACGGCGCTGGATTAGATTGCGCTGGCTGTACAGCTGTCCTCGAGCGCTGTACTGCACGAGAAACGAACAGTTTCCTCGTTCTTCGTGCTGTCAGCTATCAGAAGATCTGATTTTCTGTCAGGTAATGATGATGCGGCCACGTCAGCTAGCGCACTTGGAAGTGTGCGCAGTTCAGCTTGCGCAATTGAGAGTGTGCGCAATCTGTCTTCTGCGCAATTCATTTGAAGGATGCATACTTTAAATTTCATGACTTTGTTGATGGGTGCAACTTGATTTTTAGGACCTACAAGACCCCCTTCAAAGTTTTCGAAACTTGAAGATATTCAAAGTTTTCGAAATACTTTGAATTTTGGTTTTTAAGTCAAGTTGCGCATGTGATGACTTGTCTGCACAATTGGAGGAGTCAGCTCCTATTTCTTCGGCACAATTCGAGGCGACTGTTACTTTAGAAAAACTATAAATAATTCTTCTTCTTATTCCTTCTGTCATTCTTTACTTGTTTCCACTTTGTTCAAGAGAGAAAATTCCCGAGCCCACTCCGACTCTTCTTCTTCTTCCCCGTCGACACTAATGGCTCCAAAATGATCTGCCGCCGACAAGGGCAAAGCCCCCGCCGAGTCTTCGACTCGGGCTGCGCCGCGCATCTCTCGGCACGAAGTCAGTCATCCCGCACTACAAGGTAGTCGATCGATTGAAAACCCTTTTTTAGGGTTTCTTCGACATGATTGAATCTTCAAACCTATCTCTTTTTAGAGATTCGGTTATATTGTGCCGCCCTGTTTAGGGTTTCGGTTGCACAAACCCAATAGTTTTTATTTTTTATGAAGACTATTTTCTTGCACAATCGGTTAGAAAGCGCTGGCAAAAGTCAGCACAGTCTATCGGTTTGTGCAAGTCTGTCAGCGCAAACTGTTGCCTTGTGCAAGCTTGTTAGCGCAATCTGATAGTTTGCGCAAGTGAATATGTTGGCGCAACTGGACAGTTTGCGCATAGAAGCTGTTGTTGTATAATCTGATATTTTACAGACATCGCAATCTGATGCTTGCGCAATTTGCTGATTTTTTGGACATAATCTTTGATTTTGCATGTACTGAATTCTATATTTTTGTTTTAATGCAGTTAACATCAGGGAAGACCCGGACTATGAAGTCTTTGCAGGGACCCTTGCTGAACCAGAGTTTAAAGAAGACTTGTCCCATGTAATATTTCTCCAATATGCTCTGCCATCTTCCCGTCAAACCATCTTAGTAGCACAAGACAACGAAACTTTATTAAGTCTGATGAATGGGCAGCCTCTGCAGACTGCCGATGCCATTATTCACAAGAAACCCCTTTTTCTATTTGGTGAGGCCATTGATAAGTGTTCTCAGCCAAGACCACGAGTCGAACAGAGACTCCTTCAGAGAGCCGAGAAAAGGATACTCTTGCCTGAGACTTCCAGGTGTCTTCTCTTAGCTCGCTATGCTCATGCGAGTTATCCCAGGAAGATGGACTGGATATAACTCCCCTCCAGCAAGCCAGACAAGGAAATATTTGTGTAAAGAAAGGACCCAATAAGAAGGACATATTTTATAGTTCTTCGGAGCATCACAGCTCTCTGCTCAGGGGATTAAAACCTGGGTGCATCCCACCAGAGAACTCTTCCTTGCTGCTGCCGGTCCGAACATCGATCTTTGCAAATGAATTTGTAAAGGTCGAGGGAAGATATCCTGATCAGGACATCCCCTTGACAGGTCTGGTGAATCCAGATAACAAAAGGTGGAACTGCATAGCCAATTGGATATTGGTTCAGTTCGAAGAGAGGCTTAAGGAAATTAAGCTGTACCCGGCAGTATACTCCACAGTGTACGGCTTTCAACCCAATCCTCACCTATTCCTGGCTTTGGCAGAAAGATACAACTTCAGGACAGGGACCTTCATGACGCCTTGTGGGGAAATTGGACTGGCTCTTCATGAGATGAGATACATCTCGAGTCTACCAATGGGGGAATTCCCCTATGAAGAATTTGTTCCAACAAATGATGAATTGGACCGACTTCGTCGGGAAAATACTGAAATGGTGGACGTCTTCGAGGAACTCTTGTGCCATTACAAGATATGTTCCTTATATTACAAAAGCGGTTCATCAGGCACCTGTTATTCGTCGAAGTGGTTACCATATCTGTTTCTTAACCACATCGTAGAGAAGAAGACTAAGGATCATGATAAGTGTAACCCTAGCTTCTTCAAGACACTTAGCCATAGTGAGGTGATCAGACTGATGGAGGAGAACAAAGAAATGGACATCAGGGTCGATGATGAACTTCAATATCCTCCTTTCAAGACAGGAGATGTTTATTGAAAGTTTCATAAGGCTGGGCTATAGGCCCATGTCAAAGGAAGCCCAGTTGGCGGGTTTCCTCACATATTGGCTCCGACGATTCATCGTTTCCGGAGTGAGCACTGTCGATCGCTTCCACCGTGGCGTGCTCTTTGCTGCTTTTCGGCTAGTCTTTGGCTACCGGATGGATCTGCTGTCGGCGATGACCTGCAGAATAAATGCTGGTCTTCGTCTTTACGTTGAATCGATGCTCAAATGGAAGGGCGAGAAGGGGAACTTCCCTCGGCTGGAGCTGCCTTATACCTATTTGTTCGGATGGTTGCTTCTACACCATCCGTCATTGATGAACCCTGATATGGGGGCAGTCGGCGGTAGCTATCTACGGAGATTCTCCCGAGGTAAATGGGTATACACCAGTCTGAAAGATTACAGACGGGCTTTGAATCTTGGGAAGGGGTGGAATTTCTACTGTGTTGCCCCTCCAACTGGCTATGAACATATGTTAACAAATCTGGTTGATCTTGGAAGGCAGCCTCTAGGTCGTACAGTATTTGAATGACTGAAGACGATCCGACCATCACACTTGGTTTATAGATTTGAAGAGGAATGTTACTTGGAACCTTATCTTCCCAGCCGTTTCGCACAACAATTTGGCTATGACCAATTCTACGTAGGCAATGCTATAACTTGTCTACAAGGAAAAGGTTATCTGATTGATGGCGCCAGGGCTTGGGCTTATTATAACGCTCGAGACACAAGAACATTGTTCTCAATGCCGACCAAGAGTGATCACGGCCCCCGGATGTTATACACATATTCGTTTTTTTATACAGCAGCGAATACATTCGCCGAGAACTTCAGCCTTGTAGATAGCTTCGCGACAGCGACGCGACTGAAGAAGGGAGCAACTGTTATATCAGCTCCAGGTAATGACGAGGAGCATAAGCCAGTGGATGACCCGTTGGAAGCCTCAAGAGAAGCTAACATCCCTGAGGAGGTCAATAAACCTTTACGAATTTCCTTGAAAGTTGTCAAATCTCCAGCCAAGGAGAGAAAGAGAAGGATTGACGAACCTTTTTCTCCGGTTGCAAAGAAGAAGCTTATCCTAGATCCATCAAAGAAGGTCACCACCAGGTCACAATCTCGACAGCTGGCCGAGTCGACCCAAAGAGAAGAAGCGACTACGCCGACATCTCTTCCAAGGCAGGTCAATGTAGTAGATGTAGAGAGTCCAGAGAGACCTCTTCATAGAAAGAAGATGGCCTCCAGAAGAAGAAAGAGGGTGGTCACTCCTCCGAGACAAATCTTATCCTCGGTGGTGGCTAGTGCTGTTGCTGGAATCACCATGTCATCTCCTACACCTGCCCTTGAGCCTAGGCAAAAAACTCCTAGTCCAGAGCAGAGGGACGAGGTTGAGCAGAGGGATGAGGCTGAAGCTGAGCAGAGGGATGAGACTGAAGCTAAACAAAGGAATGTGACTGAAGCTGAGCAGAAGAATGAGGCTGAGGCTGAGCAGAGGAATAAGGCTGAGGCTGAGCAGAGGGATGATGAAGTTTTGCGATCTCCTTCTCTTGCGGTGAAAACTACCCAGCTTTCTGCTACACCAGGAACACTCCGTGAAGAAGAAAATCGTTTAATGATTGATGCTCTAAATGATTGTGACTTCGGTCTGCAAGACGATGTCGATCAAGCCGCCGCCGTAACTGCCAGCGAGGAAGCACCAGAAGATAGTATAAGCAATGAAGATACATCAACAGAAGCTGTTGATTATACTTTAAATCCAGAAGATGACACTGATGTCCATATATCTCCCGAAGCTGTTGATGACACACTGGATCCTGAAAAGGATATTGAGATGCATGTGTCTCCAGAAAAGATTACGGGTGAGGAAGTAGCACCGAAAGAAACTACTACTCCCGATCCCAAAGGTATTGAATGAGATTATCAATTTTTTTTTCTTAGATTAAATGGCTGACATCTCTATTTTTAATCCATGCAGAAATCGAATCATCTCCAATTCCTCCTCCGTGCACAGATATAGTACCAATAGCGACAATAGCTAGTAGTAGCCGACCTTTTTCGGGTGACTTCGAGGCATGTAGTAGTCAGGCAGTGATGTCTGAGGCTACTTCTGTGCGGTTGGAATCTGTGCCAGCAGACGACAGACCTGTTACTGGACCAAGCCATGGTAAGATTGCTTTTACTTTTGATCCTCTTCGATTAGTTGTTAATGACAATAAAATGATAAGGCTCATTTGATTTTGCAGAAGAACATCTGGGAGGAGCAGCCAGCTCAACCATGGCTCCCTTATATAAAGAGCCCTCCACTAACGTGCAAGAAGTTGCACGTCCATCTGTACCGACGCCTACTGCTTCATCGTCAATGGGAGTAGCTGCTACGCCTGGGGCCCTGGGTACTAACCAATTTATCATAAACTCCTTCACCAAACTCTTCTTTACTTCGTTGGGACCCTTAATAGATAGGGTGATAGAGAAAGAAGAGGCTGGTTTTTCCACAGTTAGAGGTCCAACCTCCTATCTAGTCAATGCCATCCGCAATCAAGGCGATGAAGCTCAGGCTATTTTTCTTGATCATATACTAGATGAGCTGGAGGCATCAGTCAGGACCTACAAAGAGCTTAATAGGGGGAAAGTGGAACCCTTGGTGCAGGCCGAATTTGAAAAGATGTCTCAAGAAGCTGCGGTAGCGAAAGTTAATTTCCAAGTTCTCTTGGATGCTTTCACTACCCAGTCTGCTGAGTATAATTCCCAAATGGAAACAGTGGCATCTGTTGCTGAAGAGAAGGAAAGGAGAGTTGCTGAGCTGCAAGCGGAATCTGCCCGCCTTCAGGAAGAGTTAAGACTTGTTCAACTTGCTCTGGAGGATGAGGCCACCCAACATCAGGCTGCAGTTCAACAACTGGATGTTCTGACTCAAGAAAAAGATGAGTATGTTGCAACTCATCAAGCTGAAATCACTAGCAAACTAGTAACCCTGCCAACCTTTGATGATAAGTCTGGGATGGAGGAAGCTAGGAGGCGAGTGATGGACTCTCGTGAGGAGCGACTGCAAATTTTAAAGCAGCAGATGACCAGCCTGATGACTCCGCCGGCCGAATAGAAAGACTCTTTGTATCTTCTTGTTTTGTGATATGTATCTTTGTAATGTCTTTCAATTTTGATCAATAAAAAAGATATTTTTTTGGCTCTATTATTTATTGTATATCTTATTCAGATATAAATAATAGCGATAGAAAATATATTCAGAGGTGCAGGACATGATATATTTTTTGATTTTAGAAAATAATTATATTCATTATATCTGCTCAGAGGTAATATGAACATGGTAGAATATAATTTGTCGAATACTATTATTTCAGTAGACAACTTAATCAAGGATGACAAGTTGCTGATGTGGATGGATGGATGAATGAACGAAAATCAATCGTCAAAATGTGTGAACGAAATAAATCGTCGGGATGAACGGATGAACCGTCAAATGAATTGAATGAACGGGTGAACCGTCGGATGAAATGGAATGAACGGGCGAACCGTCAAATAAATGTAATAAACGGATGAACCGTCAAATGAACGTGATGAACGGGCAAACCGTCGGATGAATGTGATGAACGGGCGAACCGTCAAATGAATATGATGAAAGGGCGAACCGTCGGATGAATGTAATGAACGGGTGAACCGTCGAATGAATGTGATGAACGGATGAACCGTCGGATAAATGTAATGACCAGATGAACCGTCGGATGAATGTGATGAACGGGCGAACCGTCAAATGAATGGAATGAACGGGCGAACCGTCAAATAAATGGAATGAACGGGCGAACCGTCGGATGAATGTAATGAACGGGCGAACCGTCGAATGAATGTGATGAACATATCGCTTTATTATTTTCAAGAATCTCTGCTTATAAATAGAACAGAAATTTAGATGGAACGATCACTTTCACTTTTCAACACAAAAATGTCATCTGGAGATGCATCCAAGAAGGCTGAGGTCGCCCCGAAGGTTGAACGCTCGGAGGAACGTCCTGCCGATATCAGCCAGCTAAAGCGGATAGAAACGGGCGAAGGTTCGTCTGCACCCAAGCCGCCAAGGGACGTCTTGGACTTTCTTCTTGAACCAAGAACGACGGAAGAAGATGAGGCCATGAGGATCGCTGCTTGCAAGTTCCTAGTGGGTTCGAGCAAGGATGTTCTCGGCTCTTTCGCCGACCATGTCTTTGATAAGGATGACAATGGCCCGCGTCCCAATTTTGAGAAGGATGATAGTGACCTTCCTTGATATTATGTACTATCATTCATGATGAAATAAAATCAAATTTTATTTATGAACTTGTCTGATGATTACAAGCACTCTCTTTTACATTTATACATAATACTTTTTGAGGAATTTGCCATTGATGGGCATCATTGCAACTCGACCATCCAATTTTGTAAGTTGATAGGCTCCATTTGAGAAGACTTTGCTTACGATATATGGACCTTCCCACTTTGCGTCGAATTTACCCTTGCTCGAGTGAGTCATAGTCATGGGACGTCTGACTGTTAGAACAAGCTCTCCTTTCTGAAAGGCTCTAATTTTAACTTTGCGGTTGAAAGTCTTCGAGATGCGGGCTTGATATAACTCAATATGTTGTTGAGCCATTAACCGCTTCTCGTCGAGCGCTTCTAATTCTTGGAGTCGAAGGAGATCATTGTTCTCCGTAGTGAGCTCGTTGGCGATGGTGATCCTTAAAGATGGGATTTGAAGTTCTAAAGGAAGAACAGCTTCACAACCGTACACTAAAGAAAAGGGTGTACAGCCTATGGGGTTGCAGACCGTAGTACGATAAGCCCAAAGACATTCGCTAAGCTTCTCGCTCCAGTTCCGTTTGTTAGTAGATACAAACTACTTGAGGAGCTTGATAATGGTTTTATTGAAGGCTTCGGCTAAGCCATTAGCAACAGGATTATAAGCTGTCGAAGTGACATTGTCTATCCGATGATCATCACAGAACCTTGTGAACTTCTGACTGATGAACTATGGTCCGTTGTCATGGATGATCCTTCGAGGTACACCAAATCTATAGATGACATGGTGTTTAACGAAGATGATGACGCTGTTGGTTTTGACTTCAGCTAGGGGTATAGCTTCAGCCCATTTGGAGAAGTAGTCGATTATTGCTAGTATGAACCGATGTCCTCTAGACGAAGGAGGATTGATAGGACCTATAATGTCCATACCCCAAGCTTCGAAAGGCCAGGAAGCAGCAGTCGAATGCAGAAATTCTGAAGGTTGATGGATGAAATTTGTATGGATTTGACAGGTGCGACATTTTCTTGCATATTCGATGGCATCTGATACCATAGAGGGCCAGTAGTAACCCATGCGTCGGATACGGTCTTGTAACTTAGGATCGGGTTGATGGGCTCTACAGACACCATCGTGAGCTTCACGCAATACTTACTTTGCTTCATCACCAGCGAGACAGCGCAGAAGAAGACTGTCATAAGTCCGCCGATAGAGAGTCTTGGTGGTTTGATTATAGTAAAACCGGAGAGATCGTCGACGAATACTCGTGGCCTCCTTGGGATCTCCAGGAAGTATGTCGTGAACTATAAAATCGATGAAATGAGTTCTCCAATCTTCATTGATAACATTGGCTTCAGTAAGATTACTAAACTCAATATTACGATTGTTTTCGATGCAAAACAATTCCCGATTAGAGATAACCACCACCTGCTGTCTTCTGATAGGGATGGCTAAGACTGCTACAAGATTGGCCAAAGCATCTGCCTCAGTATTGCAAGCTCGGCGAACATATTCAATAAAGAAGGCTTTGAATGATGTAGCCATGCTGATTGCTGCTTCATGGTAAGGCACCCGATCTTGATGGCGAACTTCATAGGTTCCTCTGACCTGGTTAACCACCAGCTTAGAGTCACCATAGACCTCAAGATATTCGACGTCCAGTTGTTTAGCTAACTGAAGATCGATGAGTAAAGCATTGTATTCAGCTACGTTGTTAGAGCAAGGTTCATCTAGGGAATAAGCTCTTTGAATAGTTGACCCATCTGGAGAAACAAGGACAACTCCAACTCCTGCGACAATGGCACCATTGGGTCCAATCCTGGATGCACCGTCGAAGAATAGAGGCCAAGTAGAAAATTCTTCGGAGATTGTATTTGATTCTAATGTCTCGTCTGAAATTTCATCATAGAGTTTGGATGTCTCTGGAACAGGCTGAGCTGCTAAAAAATCTGCTAGTGCTTGACCTTTAACAGATTTTTGAGGTACATATACCATGTCATATTGGGCTAGCAGAATGGCCCATGTAGCCAGCCGAGAATTGAGTGTGATGGGCTTCTTCATGAGTACCCGAAGAGGATTAACTCGGGATATGACATGAATAGTTTGGCCAATGATGTAATGCCGAGTCTTTTGAACAGCGAACATGAGAGCTAGGCATTCCTTTTCGACCGGACTATAACGGTGTTCAGCACCAATCATAGTACGGCTAAGATAATAGATGGCCCGTTCATGACCTTCTTTGTTCTTTTGGGCAAGTAAAGCATCCAATGAATGATCCATAGCACGGACATACATTAAAAATGGTATGCCAGAGATCGGTGGCACCAAGACTGGTGGGTTCATGAGATATTGCTTTATATCTTCGAATGCTCGTTGACACTCTTCGGTCCAAATAAAAGATACACCTTTCTTCATTAGCTGAGTAAATGGCCTACAGCGTCCAGACAGATTCAAAATGAACCGCCTGATGTACGCAAGTCGACCTTGGAATCCTCGTAGCTCTTTTAGATTGCGTGGAGGACGCATCTCTTGAATGACTTTGATCTTCTCGGGATCCACGTGTATACCCTTAGAGGTAATGACGAAGCCGAGAAATTTGCCACTAGAGACACCCAAGAATGACTTGGTAGGATTCATTTTGAGTTGATGTTGGCGCATGAGATTGAAGATTGTTCTCAAGTCTTGTTTATGATCATCTTTTGGACGACTCTTGACGATAATATCGTCGATATAGCATTCGACAGTCTTGCGCAAATGATCTCGAAAGATGGTATTCATAGCTCGTTGGTAAGTTACACCAGCATTCTTGAGACCAAACGGCATTACTGTGTAGCAATAGACTCCGCGAGGAGTGCGGAAAGAAGTGTGTTTTTCATCTTCGAGATTCATCCGAATCTGATTGTATCCAGAGAATCCATCCATGAAGGATATCCGCTCAAACCCAAAGGTGTTGTCAATCATGACGTCCGTGATAGGGAGAGGAAATTCATCTTTTGGACAGGCTTCGTTAAGATCCCGAAAGTTGATGCAGACTCGAACTTTGCCAGTTTTCTTCAGGACTGGAACAACGTTGGCTACCCAATCTGGATGTTGTTCTTCTCGAATAAAGCCACAAGCGATGAGCTTCTTGACTTCATTATCAATCGTGTCCATCATTTCTGGCTTGAAACGTCGTTGTTGTTGTTTGACTGGTTTTGCATTAGGAAAAATATTCAGTTTATGCGTAGCAACTTTGGGATCTAAGCCTGGCATGTCTTCGTAACTCCAAGCAAAGACATTAATGTATTCTTGAATAAGAAGAATTAATTCTTGCTTATCTGTCTCTGAGAGGTTCTTACTGATGAATATTGGACGAGGTGACCCGCTTTCTCCTACATCAATTTGAACCAATTGATCTTCAATAGGAGGTTCTCGTTGTTCGAATCGGAGTTCCCATTGGGTATCCATTCGTTGAACCCAAGGATCTGCTTCGGGATTTTTTTCAATATCCTCATCATATCCTTCTGGAAGTTCAACGGAGACCATGTTAGATGATACGATCAGCCGATAAATTTGACCAATGCTAGTGTCAGAGTCCCATGATCTGGAATCAGAAGAATTAGAGCGCTCTTCACTATCAGATTCGAAGACTGCTGGAGATAATACCGAAGGTGAAGTATATCCGAGACCTCTTTTGGTTCTGCTGTAATACATTTCTGACTTTCCTTTCGGGACAGTCATACGGATAGGAGTTCGTCTACCCTTGCCATAGTTGAGGCCATTTTTGAAATCATAACCCATCTTTCGGATGATATCTTTTGATTGTTGGCTATAACGACGAAGTTGGAGATGTCCTGTATCGTTACTTTTGCTATCATCCGTATAGCTGAATTTTTGTTCTGGTCCTTTACTAAAAAATATTGGACTTTCGCCTTTCTTTCGAGCAGGAACAAAACGATATGAATCATCTGGGCGTTCAAGTGAAACCTCTGTTTGAAGAGATTGTACAACTCCCATTGTAAATGACTGAAAGCTATCTAACATATCCAAATAGGATTTAGCATGATAAATGACATCAGTATACTGGAAAGTAGATGCGTTTTCATTGATTTGTACATCTGTATTTACAACAGGACCCTTAGCCTTAGCAGACTTGGTCAGATTGATTACAAGAGGGGGAGAAGAAGAACGTAGAGGAGGTTTGTTACGACGAAGGTCAATAACAAGTGGCTCAGAGGAGGTGAGCTCCCTTTTATCCTTGTTATGAGTTAAATCGATAACAAGTGGCTCAGAAGAGGTGAGCTGCCTTTTATCCTTGTTACGACGTAAATCGATAACAAGTGGCTCAGAAGAGGTGAGCTCCCTTTGATCTTGACCACCATCGATTGGTTGCTTCTGGATCGACAAGTGAATAGCCAGTGATTTGGAGGACTGAGGATGAGAAACACGCCCTTTGACAGGTATGATGAGAGTGTCTTTGGGCACTGCTTCTTGTTCTTCTTCAGTGTCTAGAGCTAGTACAACCTTCATAAATTTATCCTTGTACATACGTGCATCGTTGCAGTATGTCTCAACACCTTTGAAAGGATAGAGATCCGCAACCTCCTTTTGGACCTCTCTATTGTCATCAACATATTTGAAACATTGATGAAGAGTAGATGGAACAATGTTGTGCTCATACAAAAATGGTCTCCCCAAAAAAGTATTGTAAGAACAACCAAGTTTGTCTATAATGTAGAAGGTCACTTTTGTACGAAGATTGCCTATTTGGAGTTTTAGGCGAATCTTGCCCAGAGGTTCACTTCTTCCTTGGTTGAACCCCAAGATGGTGGTGATTGTGCTAGAAAGACTATGCACGGGGATTTTTAGTGCATCCAGCATTGTCTTTGGCATGATGCTGAGTGCTGACCCTGAATCTATCAGAATATGATCAACTTTCATCGAGTCGACATATCCTGTATAGTATAGAGGACGATCATGCCTATTGTCTTCCATCAGCATATCATCTTGTGTAAAAGTAATGTTTGGAATTAATTCCAACACACTGTGACAATGGAGACAAGAAACAGGCTATGTCTTTGGCTTCTTTAGAAGAGCTAGACAGGTTTCTGCCTGCATTAGAGCTTCACTCATAGTTTCTCGAGTCTCTTTGGAGAGGCACAAAAACTCGAAGATTGACAGCCTGGCCGATGTATTGGCTAGTTGAGCCAAGATATCAAAATTGTATGGCTTTTCAAGTCCGGAGGGAGTTGACTTCTTCAAAGGCTTATCGAAGCGGACTTGTTGTTTGCCTTTGTCGACTGTCGTCGATTTGGGGGGAATGGGTACTACAACCGGTGAGGATGCAGAAGGGATGTCTTCAGTGGACACAGGTTGTACTGGAGTAGACTCAGAGGAAGAAGGAGGATTCTCCTGAGTTTCGGGATACTCTCGTAGATAGGCTTTCCCTGACCTGGTGCCCAACAAGATTTCTTCTTCAACTATGGGGTCAAAAGACACCATATTGCAAGTCTTTGTCTTGCCCTTGGAGCGTTCTTTCTTCTTGGAGGAAGAGGGAACTTCGAACTCCGAAGCAAGATCAGGATGAATCCACATAATCTCACCATTGTCAAGAGATAAAGGGACAAGACCTTCACTTCGTGGAGGAGGGAGATCCTCGATCTCAAGAGTGACATTGGGGATAGGAATGACACCATGCTGTATCTACTATGGAGGGAAGTTACCGAATTGGACTGAGACCATGTTTACAGTAACAGTCTTCTCATCTTGCTGCAGAGTGACAACACCGGCGTTGACTAGCTCTTGAATCTTGCCTTTGAGCACATAACATGCTCGAGTGGGATGCCCAATGAACCTATGATAGACACAATATTTGGGATGATCGGTCTTACCGACTTCATCAGGTTTCTTCGGGTCTGGGAGTTGGAGCTTATTGCTTTTAATTAAGCAATCAAAGATACTCGCAGTGTCATTCTCGTCAAAGGAGTACTCCACTTTAGGACGAGGTTCTCTTGGTGGAGGGGCGGAAGGAGTAGAAGTAGACGTGGGTGGAGCCACGTTAACAGCCAGAGATTCTTTGCTCTTCAAATTGATATTCAAAGTCTCTTTATTCTTGCGGTTGTTCTGGCGATTACCGCTACTCGATGTTTGATGTTCATCCCGATCGGGATTAGACATGTGTACCCCTAGCTGTTTGAACTTGTCAGCGCTAACTTCAGCTGCTTTAGCATTGACAATGAAGGATGGCCAGTCTTGAAATTGAGTTGAGCCCGTCCACATGCTGATGATAGGCAAAAGATTTGCCTTGCAAGTGTCTATGGTGACAGCGGCTGGAGTCCCAGGAGGCATCTTTAAAGCTTCTCGGCGGAACCTTTCAATGAAACTCTTAGCAGTTTTATTATGTCTTTGTTTGATTTTGTTGAGGGCTAACATAGTCATGTCGGTGATTTCCTCATAAAATTATTCCAAGAAGATTTGTTTGAGAACCGAAAAAGAAGTGATACAGCCATCAGGCAAACTTCTGTACCAATCGTATGCTACACCGGCTAAACAGCCGACGAATACCCTGATAAGAAGAGCGTTATTTGGCTGAAGTTGGACAGTCATTACCTCAAAGTGGTTAATGAACTGACTAGGAGAAGTGCTGCCATCAAACAGCAAAATTGTAGAAATCTTGTACTTAGGAGGAAACAGAACTTCCTTCCATTCAACTGGATAGGGTTGTTTGATCCCCAATCTCTGTAAGTTATCTTTCTCTTTGAAGGCCTCGAACTGAGTGTGCAAGAGCTTGACAGCTTCATTCGCGTCTTCCGATGATGAAGAAGGGGCAGGCGGAGTCAGAGTGTTAGGAGGAGGAACAGCGTGGTAAGCGCTACCCCCAGCACCTGACTGACTGGGTGTGGGTTAAATTTGTACAGGAGGTACTTGAGGAGATACTACCCCCAGCCCTGCATTGACAGGCACCGACGATGCTATGATCTCAGGAATTGTAGCAGGTACGGTCGGTGGTACTGTATGTTGGGCTACAATGATAGAATACATACTTGCGACCATTTCAGCCATTGTCTTCAGCTTGTCTTCTAGTGCAGCTATTCGCTGTTCTTGATTAGCCGAACTAGAAGCATCTGGATCTTCAGTAACAACATAAGCTGTCACTTCTCTTGGTACAGCAGAAGATACTGTTTGTTCAGAACTTTTACTGTATGCATCATAATCAGAGAAGGAATCATCTCCCGAATGAGAAGTAGGAAGATGACCAGAAGGATCTTGAAGAAGATTCTTTTGACCGATTGTATCTCGGCTTCGGGATCGGGTATGTCGAAATACTCCTTCAGAATATTTCTGGAGTAAATCTAAATACCGCTGGCTGGGACGGCGAGGCTTGCCATGTTTGGAGCACTTTCTACCCCCAGTGTCTCGAGAAGTCATGTTGACGGAAGCGTACAACACTTCATCTTCATCTTCCGACATTGGTTCCGAAGTTGCAAAGTTCAAACGATCGAAGATATATCGTTTTGTTGTCTGACAACAGCACTGGATGATGACTTTGTGATTACAATGATGATCGAGTGGTTGAACTTGAGGTGTTGAGATGTTGTCCCGCTTTTGCCTGAGATGCTCCCGGAGATCAGAAACAATGACGGGACGAGAAGAAGTTTGAGGGATCTGTCCTTTGACAACATTCGGAACATGGTTCCGGTTCTTCAGATGTTTTGTCCCTTGAGTGTACAGGGAAGTGCTCACTTCATTAGCATAGGTGTCAGGATTTTTGATCTTGGAAGCTTGCCTTTGATGTAGGTTCGTCTTCGGCATTGGCTGCTTGTGTTTTGCCGAAGTTGACGTAGACCGAGATCTATTGAGATAACTTCGTAGATCAGCAAACTCACCTCCAGGAGTTTCTGTCTGAGACACCAGTAATTTGCCCTGATTTGATCTAGATATTTGGAGAGTTGGGAGATCTTGGAACTCTGCTACCGGAGTAGACAGAATACCTCTTTGATCAGTGCATTTCACTCTGGTCAGAAGAGAAGATCTCTTGTTTGAGAGAGTTCTTGCACTGACTGGTGCCGAGGCACATTCAGATTGATCTTCCGAGGTAAGAACCGAGAAAGACTAAGAAAAGACCAAAGGGCCTTTTCCTTTGTTTTGTGAGGAAGGGTCAGCTAAAGAGCGTTTCCCTCTGTTATCTTCCAAGTCGTGGAACAAGAAAGTTTGAGAAAAGACCAACGGGCCTTTTCTTTTGTTCTGAAGAGGAGGAGAAATGGTCAACAGACTACCCCCAGTGAATTGTGCTGGAGCAACAGGGTACTTTGTAAGAAGAGCTGAATCTTTCCCCTTACTGTGAGAAGAAGAGAGATTAGCCAGAGGGCTGTCTCTCTTAGACAGCGCTGGCACAGTTTGCGTAAGAGTTGAAGTAGTTGTTGGCGCATTGGTTGATTGCGCACGAGGAGTTTTGGCAGATGGCTTGTTGGCCATTGACACAGCAGATTATGCAGCAGGAATCTTTACTTCAGAGTGTTTGAGTTGCACTCTGGTTGCTGGAGTGGTGGACTGCGCAGGAAGGATTGCAGCCAACTGCGCCAGGGGAAGAGGAGTCTTGCACTTTGCTAGAGCATCATATGAAGTAGTTTGTGCACTGGCCAGAGGAGCAGCATACTGTGCATGAGTAGTAGAGACAGAATGTGCAACAGCAGATACAACAGATTGTGCAACAATCTTGGAAGCAGACTGTACAACAGCCTTGACAGCAGACTGTGCAACAGCAGAGACAGCAGACTGCGCAGAGGACTGTGCAGAGGACTTTGGAGTCCATACTGAACGAACCTTGCTCTTGGCAGAGGTTTCAGTGCGACCAGTTGTCTTGGAGTCGATCATCGCTTCGTAGGCCGTCTGGTTGACCTTCACAACCTGCGTCTTCTGCGTCTTCCCGATAGACGCAACGTCACATTGAGTTGTCACTTCCTCGTCGAAGGAGAAAGTCGTCCCCAGCAGAGTCGCCATTTTGTTTGCAAAAACAAAAGTTTATCTTTATTTCACAAACTTTGTAAGAAGATTACAATAGAATTCTGGGAAAGTACAACTGTAGGAATCCGATCTGAAGACGATCGCTTTATCCCTTGGACGATGTGAACTTTGAAGACGATAGCCTCTGAAGTTGAAGGCGATAGCCTCTGAAGAATGCAGCAGCACTTGGACAAGAACTCCTGAACTCTCTGATTTTTCTGATCTCTATCTGATCCCCCCTTGGAAGGACTTGAAACTCTATTTATAGAGTTCTGTAAATAACTAATTTTTAGTTATTCTAGATTGCGCATGCACTGGATTGTGCAGACATCAGACTGCGCTGACAGTTATTTGATCGTCGGCCAACTGTATTGGACACATGGCATCATTTGATTGAAATGCGCATGATCGTGTACAGACGGTTGCCACGTGGTGAGCAATTGATGGCATGTATGCCACGTACAGAATTTCAGTTGTCTTGATGGACTGCGCCACATAAATTGCGCTAGCTTCAGATTGCGCTGGATTTGGATTGCGCTGGATTGGACGACACTGGATTAGATTGCGCTGGCTGTACAGTTGTCCTCGAGCGCTGTGCTGCACGAGAAACGAACAATTTTCTCATTTTTCGTGCTGTCAGCTGTCAGAAGATCTAATTTTCTGTCAGGTAATGATGATGCGGCCACGTCAGCTAGCGCACTTGGAAGTGTGCACAGTTCAGCTTGCGCAATTGAGAGTGTGCGCAATCTGTCTTCTGTACAATTCATTTGAAGGATGCACACTTTGAATTTCATGGCTTTATTGATGGGTGCAACTTGATTTTTAGGACCTACAATTATCTGACAGAAAATCGGATCTTTTGACAGCTGATAGCCGAAGAACGAAAAAACTGTTCATTTCTCGTGCAGCACAGCGCTCGAGGACAGCTGTACAGGCAGCGCAAGCTACCAGCCCAATTGAAGCGCAGTCTGCTAGATTCCCTGCAGTGCAGTTCAATTCCAGCGCAGTTCATGTGGCGCAGTCCATCAAGACAACTGACATTTTATACGTGGCATACATGCCATCAATTGCTCACCACGTGGCAACCGTCTGTACACGACCAAGCGTATTTCAATCAAACAATGCCACGCGTCTCATACAGTTGGCCCACGATCGAGTAACTGCCAGCGCAGTTCGCTGCTTGCGCAGTCCAATGTCTGCGCAATCCATCCTGCGTAATCCAGAATAACTAAAAATTAGTTATTTCCAGAACTCTATAAATAGAGTTTCAAGTCCTTCATTGGGGAGATCAGAAGAGAAAAAAAATCAGAAAAATCAGATCATCACCAGAGAAATCAGGAGTTCTTGCCCAAATGCTGCTGCATTCTTCAGAGGCTACTGCCTTAAACTTCAGAGGCTATCGTCTTCAAAGTTCACATCGTCCAAGGGATAAAGCGATCGTCTTCAGATCGGATTCCTATAGTTGTACTTTCCCAGAATTCTATTGTAATCTTCTTACAAAGTTTGTGAAATAAAGAACACTTTTGTTTTTGCAAACATATCTATCTAACAATATATATGTATATACATATATATGGTAGTTTTTTATGCAGTATGTGGGTCAAGTGAGCCTGCGCAGTTAATTATTTCTCAGGAGAAAATTTTATTTGACTACTCGACGAAGAGATTTACAAAACTGCACTCTGATCCATCGAGAGTAATTTATTCAACTAATGATGATGGAACTTCAAGTACGTTATTTTCCCAACCTAAAAAAAATTATTCTCAAAAATATGTTACAATAATTTATTAGAGCCTAATTAACTATTTTTACGAATAAAATGTGATCTATGATTATTGTATTGTTATTACTTTTCTAACTTTTTCCTTACTTTTTTGCAGAAGATTTAAATCCATATGGAAAACAGTTTTATTCTAGCAGCTATTGTTTAATAATGTACTGAATACGTCTACATATCCTTTTAGTGAAATCACGAATGGTATGTGATAGATTTTTTATTAAAGTATACGTACATACATATATATTTATGTTTGCAAAGTTTTTTATTGAATTATTTTATGCAGTGTGTGGATCAAGTCAAGCAGTTGATTTGACAACTTCAATGAACCAAAGTTCGATGTATTGCTCGAAGAATACAATCTCAAATTTGCAGCAAAATAATCATTTAACAACGATTGATTTGACCGAAGATGAGGAGTCTTCAAGTATGTTTTAAGCCTAATTTATATTTCTCAAATTCACATATTTGAAATTTTAAATTAATTTCAATGTTTTAAAAAGGAAAGTAGTTTCAGATCTTTTAAAAATTTGTTGTTTTTTCTTTATTTTTTTCTTTTGCAGTGGTTGTTAAATTGACGAATGGAGATTGTAAATTTGATCATGGACATGCAAATCCTACAATTGGTATTAGTCTATATATGTTTGTGTGTGTGTGTGTGTGTGTGTGTGTGTGTGTGTGTGTGTGTGTGTGTGTGTGTCTGTGTGTGTATTTATTAGTTTAGTTTATGAGTTATGTAATTTCTTTATATTTTATTGGTCTTTTTTATTGACAGATTATTGGGATATTGGCGATCCAACTTATAAATGTAACTTTTGTGGTGCACACTTTTGGTATGACGAGAGAGTTCAGTCTTCCTACAAGTACAAAAATTCGACGTACTCTTAATTATGTTGTATGCAAGGAAAGATTCAAATTTCACCAATGAAGAGACCGCCTAAAGTTTTACATGATCTATTATATGGTGTGAGCGATAAGAGCAAACATTTTCTAGAAAATATAAGATCATATAACAGCATGTTTTCATTCACTTCAATGGGAGGCAAGGTCGATCCGGAACCAAATCAAGGAAATTCTCCACCAATTTTTAGAATGCATGGACAAAACTACCATCTATTGGGAAGTTTATTACCCGTTGAAGGTTCAAGTCCAAAATTTGCACAGCTATATATTTATGATACAGAAAATGAAATTTAAAACAGAATGAAAGCTGTTAGGTATTTATCGATTTTTTTCCCAGATATGTACAATTATATATTGATCATTGATTATTAATATATTCAGTTATCTTATTTTTCTAATATTATTTTCAGGAAGAATGGTAATATTAATAATTTGCATGCAAAAATTGTACGTGATTTGAAGGATATGTTGGATGAAAATAATGTATTAGTAAAGTCTTTTAGAATGGCTCGCGAGAAAATGTGTGAAGGAGGTAATTCAAGCGTTTGATTGAAATTGATAGGAAGGAGACATGGAGATGGACGACAGTATAATTTACCTACAGTTTCTGAGGTTGCTGCTTTGATAGTTGGAGATCTTGATGAATGCTTAGGTGATAGAGATATCATGGTTGAAACAAAAGCTGGGAACCTACAACGAATAAATGAGTTACATGCTTCTTATTTAGCATTACAATACCCCTTGATCTTTTCCTACTGTAAAGATGGTTATAGAGAAGACATTCCATTATCTGAATCAACAAATAGAGGTAACGGTGGAAGAAGGAGAGTAAGTATTAGAGAATGGTTCACTTATAGACTGCATGAAAGGGATAATGAGCCTTCTATCATATTTGCTACTAAAAGACTTATGCAACAATTTTTTGTTGATGCTTATACAATGATTGAATCTGCAAGATTAAAATTTATTCGAACGCATCAAAAACAATTACGGTGTGAGATGTATAAAGGTCTTACAGATGCATTATTACGAGGTGAAACAGATCCGACTACTCAAGAAAAAAGAGTCATTCTACCATCTTCTTTTACAGGAGGTGCTCGGTACATGATTCAAAATTATCAAGATGCAATGGCAATATACAGATGGGTTGGTTACCCGAATTTGTTTATAACATTTACATGCAACCCCAAATGGCCTGAACTACTTCAATATGTTGAAAAAAATGGTCTTCAACCTGAAGATCGACCAAATATATTATGTAGGATTTTTAAGGTAAAATTGGATGGGCTGATCAAAGATCTGAAGCATAATAAAATATTTGGAACAGTTAGAGCTGGTAACGATTTTGCCATATTTTTTGTACTTAATCATGTATTTTACTAATAAATTTAATATTTATTTGTTTTCTATTATTTTTCAGTTATATATACGGTCGAATTTCAAAAATGTGGGTTGCCGTATGCTCATATTTTATTGTTCCTAGCCAAAGAAGATAAGTTTCCATCGGGAAAAGATATTGATCAAATAATCTCAGCAGAAATTCCTGATCAAAAATCAGATCCTACCTATTACAATGCAGTGCGAGATTTTATGATACATGGACCTTGTGGTACTGCAAGAAAGAATTCACCATGTATGTCAGATGGTCGTTGCTCAAAGCATTTTCCGAAAAAAATTGTTGAAAATACTTTGGTTGATGAAGACGGATATCCATTATATAGACGCAACAATGATGGAAGAACGGTTTTAAAGAATGGTGTTGAACTAGATAATCGATTTGTAGTACCTCATAATCGTTATCTATTGTTGAAGTATGGAGGTCATATGAATGTTGAATGGTGCAATCAGTCTCGATCTATAAAATATTTGTTCAAGTATGTGAATAAAGGACATGATCGGGTAACTGCATCCTTCTATAGAACTATAGACGAGGAGGAACCCAAAAAATTAATTGATGAAATTAACATGTATTACGATTGTAGATACATTTATGCTTGTGAGGCAGCATGGAGATTGTTTGGTTTTGAGATCCAATATAAGAACCCTCCTGTTGAGCGACTTATCTTTCACTTACCCGACGAGCAGCCTATTATTTTCTCAGACGCAGATGCTATTGATACCATTATTGATCGTGCCAGTGTGAATGAAAACATGTTCTTAGCTTGGTTTGAAGCGAATAAGTGATATCCAGAGGCAAGAAATCTGACATGTGCAGAATTTTCACAAAAGTTTGTTTGGAAACAGAAGACTAGAGAGTGGACTCCGAGAAAAAAATGTTTCTCATTAGGTCGATTTTTTATGTTCCACCTGGTTGCGGTGAGATGTACCATTTAAGATGTCTTCTCAATATCGTCCGTGGACTTAAATGCTATGATAATATTAAGAAAGTCAATGGTATTCATTACGAGTCATATCGTGAAGCTTGCTATATGTCTTAGGATTGTTGGAGGATGATGACGAGTATATCGATGGTATTATTGAGGCAAGTTATTGGGCATCTGCATATTCTTTGAGAAATTTATTTGTGACATTATTGTCATCTGGCTCTGTAAGCCGGCCTGAATTACTTTAGAAAAAGTGTTGGACATACTTATCGGATGATGTTTTACATAATCAACGAATTGCGTTGCACGACCAAGGTAAAATGTTTTTTTTTTCTTATTTTTAAGTTTAAATTGTGTTTTGCATATTATTTGATCGTTAATATAGCTATAAAATTAATTATAACATATTCTTTCTCTCTTTAATTCTAGATTTGCTTATGAGTGAGGATGACATTCAAAATCACGCTTTAGTTGAGATTGAAAAGTTATTGAGGAATTGTGGTAGAAGTTTGCGAGAATTTCCATCAATGCCATTTCCAAACATGGACTCCTTATCAAATACTACAAATAGATTGGTGCATGATGAATTACATTATGATAGAGCGGCTCTAGCAGAAGAACACGTACACCTACTTGCTCGCTTGAATGATGAACAACAATATGTTTATGACATAATAATGGATGCTGTTAATTCTACAAATGGTGGTGTTTTCTTTTTATACGGATATGGCGGTAATGGAAAAACGTTCATTTGAAAAACATTATCTGTATGGTTGAGATCTAAGGGAGAAATTGTTCTAAATGTTGCTTCAAGTGGGATAGCATCACTTCTGTTGCCTGGTGGACGAACATCTCATTCAAGATTTGCTATTCCAATAAATGTAAATGAGGATTCAACATGCAATATCAAACAAGGAAGTCAACTTGTAGAACTAATTGTTAGGTGCAAACTTATAATTTGGGATGAAGCGCCAATGATGCACCGATATTGCTTTGAAGCGTTGGATAGATCGCTTAGAGATATACTACAATTTAGCAATCCACTCAGTTCTGAGACACCATTTGGAGGAAAAATAATTGTCTTCGGAGGAGATTTTCGTCAAATATTGCCTGTAATTCCGAAAGGTAGTAGACAAGATATAGTTCATGCAACTATAAATTCTTCTTATATTTGACAAAACTGCAAAGTTTTGAGGTTGACAAAAAACATGAGACTTCAAGGTTCTAGCTTAACATCTGAAAGTGAAGAGCTCAAACGGTTTTCTGAATGGATTGCAAGTATAGGAGATGGAACACTTGGAGGGCATAATGATGGTTGTGCAAGTATCGATATTCCAAGCGATATTTTACTTAGTAATGCAAATGATCCACTGCAAACAATTGTTGAGAGCACATATCCTTCTTTTGCGAATTTTGTCATCGATCCAGATTTCTTGAAGGATAGAGCTATATTAGCGCCAACTCTTGATGTTGTCGAGTCTGCAAATGAGTACATGATCTCACTGAATTCTGGTAACGCAAGCACATATTTAAGTTCTGTAGTCCATCTAAGTCAAATGCCAATGTTGACTTATTATCAGATGTTCACACTCCAGAGTTCTTGAATAGTATTTAATGTTCCGGTGTACCGAATCATGAGTTAAAATTGAAAGTTGGTACCCCAGTAATGTTATTAAGAAATATAGATTATTCAGCTGGGCTATGTAATGGTACTAGATTGCTAATTACAAAATTAGGCAATCGTGTTCTTGAAGCAAAGATTCTTTGTGGAGACAATGCTGGTAATAAAGTTTTGATTCCAAGAATGTCATTGACACCTTCTGATCCAAGATTGCCTATCAAATTTCAAAGAAGACAATATCCATTGATTGTTTCTTATGCAATGACAATAAATAAAAGTCAAGGTCAATCACTTTCTCATGTTAGACTTTTCTTGAAGAATTTCGTTTTTAGTCATGGACAGTTATATGTTGCTGTTTTAAGGGTAACAAGTAAGAAAGGATTGAAGATTTTAATATGCAGTGAAGATAAAGATCAATGTAATTCAACAACAAATGTTGTATATAAGGAAGTATTTCAGAATTTGTAATTCAGACAAATGTTATCTTTTATGTTATCAAAATATACTTTATCGTATAATTTTATTTACGTTGAGGTATATATTGTTATAATTCGTTCATAATCATATTAATATATTTTGGTCTAAGATATTTTGTGAATTACACAAATACTACTAATGATAATTATGTTGTTAAAATTTAATTCGTTCATAATCATATTAATATAATGTTATCTTTTATGTAATTCACAATTGACTTTATTCTAACTTTTGTTTTAATTTCAAATGTTATATAAATATCAAGAATATTCATTTATTTATTTTTAAATAAAACAGTATTAAATATACAAACCGTACATCGTACGGGTGATATACTAGTGTTATCAAACAGTGTAAGAGTGACAACCAAAATTAACTCTCAATATTGCAATCCCCCAATACAATTCTCATTGCATGCTCAACCAAAAACGGAGACACCAACAGACAATAGCTTGAAGTTGAACGCCAAGCTCAGCTGCTCAAGTACCAAGAAGTAAAAAAATAAATAAAGAGGAAATAAATGCCTAGCTTCTAGCTAGGACTACCCTTTCCTGACGGTATAAACGAATTCGAGGAGTCGTGTGAAAGTACTAAAAGGAAAATGAATTAATGGAGAAATAAAGTTCTCCATTAGTGCTTTTAGCACTAATTCAATTGACATCTTTGCTTTCTGTCTCTATATAAACTGCTGCTCCTGTTGCTGTTTCTTCCTTGAGCGACTGAAGCAGTAGCCTGTACCGGCCTATTCTCTTGCTGCACGCATGGCATTGGTAAGTCTCTATATGTTTTCAAAATGAGTTGTGTTTTCTGTGGTGTCCAATATATAATACTCAGTTATATATATATATGACCATCCAGGAAACGAGAGCTGGTACAATAAAGATTCCATACATGGGAGTAGTGGACAGGGGGAATGACTGGGATGACGGCTTCCATTCCAAAATAGACCAAATCCTTATTTGGAATTCATATCGCGAAATATACTGTCTCCAGTTTGTATATCGCGATACCGATGGCAAAACCGAGATCTCTCCTAAATATGGCGGAGTGGGTACATCAGCGACCAACTTTGAAGCGGTATATGTTATTTTCAATTTCTTAACATCTTTGTTGCATGCATGGATACTCCTGATCTATAGTAATATTGTAGCTTGTGAGAGACGGTCCGGAGAATCTATTATTGTGAAAAGTAGACTTCAACATGATAGCATGGGTCCTGTGGGGTGGTGACATACGGCGTGCAGACACGCGTGCGGTCACACCTGCGGACAACAAAGCATTTACTTTAATTTTTAATTTGTTTTGCATTCGATTTCCACCAATACACCTAAATTTAGGATTTTATATATATATATATATATATATATATATATATATATATATATATATATATATATATAAAAGCATTATTGTTCTAACAACTAATATATATATATATATTCTACTATATAATAGGAAAACTTGGTGGTGAAATTTTTGAATTCCTAAAATACTTTTGAGTATTTTATAAACATAATGTTCTTATGTCAACTTGCATGTCATTTATGTTTAAGAGTCAAAGCAATAAAGTTTGCATGCAAGTTATTTTTTTGCATACAACTTTTCATATTCCAATGGTAAAAAATTTATATTCTTATCATTTTTCAAAAGTTATTATTCTCAATAGAAAATCTTAAAAAAAAGAACAAAATTTGTACTTTGGATCTCTTCGCATTGTAAAAATTAAACACACACATGAATAATAAGCTGGAAAAGACGAAAAGATAACATCTGATCTTATGATATTTTAATTAAAATACGTGCAAAGCACGTACACGTGTGTGTGTATATATATATATATATATATATATATATATATATATATATATATAAAAATATATATATATATATATATAAAAGCATTATTGTTCTAACAACTAATTCTATTTGCAGATTCTAGTTGGGGGTTCTGTCCTTGAGATATCAGGGTACTATGATAAGTATTGTATCCGCTCTCTTAGGATTGTTACATCTTCTGGTACCTACGGCCCATATGGATATGATGATTCAACTTACCTTCGGTTTCATCACTTCTGCTTCAAAACTCGGATTGGCTTTGTTGGATTCCACGGGCTTTTCCGTGATGATTGTTTGTTTGCCATTGGTGTTTACACTGCCACTGGCAGCGGAAGCAAAGTGAAGCAAGAATCGGCATGAGATAGCTAGGGCGATCGTCTATTCGTGCTACATGAAGAACATAAGCCAGATGATGGATCAGGAAGAACTATGACCTAGAAGATCATAGGTATTGATGGACATCGATCCTGGTGTTTCATGCATAATCAGTGTACTCTGTTTGATCTGCCTAAAGTGTAATGTTTGATGTTTTATTAGTATGCATGTCAGAAGTCTTTCTCTTTGTTTACTTCTCAAAAAAATCGTGACAGAAACCAACTTTCTTAATAGTGATTTTCTGAAAACACTCAGCTCAGAAGATCTGGTGCTGAATTACCACAAATCATAAAAAACTAGGTTACATTCTGGACCATTTTTTTTTATATGATTACATTGGATATTGTTCAACTCATCTAATTAGATCCAATGGTTGTGATCATGTAAATTCATTGGGATGTAAAAATGCAGGAATCCTGATTCCTCTGTGTGTATACAACCTGATCTATAAGTTGATTCATACAATTGATCAACCATCTGAAGTATACAAACATCTCCTTCGATGAAAAGTTAATTAATATTGTATGTTTTATTAGATATATAATCATCATCCCTGGAGATATTACTATTGTTTTTCTTTGTTTAGATGTCTTGTGTTTCGCAAGAGACTTTGTTCATGTTGTTGCGTGCACCTCCAACTCTGGCATTTAATAAGTCCAAGAAATAATATATTTTCGTGGCTCGATCTACTAATCTTTTGTTACTTAATTAGGATCTTATGCCTCTTCCTGGCAACCAAAAGAGTCATTCGAGTTTGACTTTTTTTTTAAAAAAAAAAGTGGTCGTCTGATTCGATAGGTCCCGAATTTTTAAAAGGAGCTAGGCAAACTGGCCTGTAATCCTTCAAGTGATCTGAGGTGTTGGTGAACATTATGTGAAATCAGCCTAACACGGTCTCCTCCGCTCCCGGGGTCGTCTTAGCCCAAGCCTTCCCCTGAACCAAGTGATCCAACTCTAGAATTGGACCGGACAGCCCAGACAAGTCATCAATTGCACCCAAATCCATGTAACCGACCCAAGCCCTCACATGGGTTACAAGCCCATGTTACTAAACTCGGCGATAGTACTATTGTTGATTTGTTTAAAGAACTCAACGGTATGTTACAGGAAATTAAGTAGTACACCAAAGTAATAATTTACTGAGAAGGCGCGGTCCAAAGAGAATCTGCTCCCACTTACAGATGGTCAACTTTAGTAATAAAAATGACAATAACATAGTTTTAACCATGGATGAAACCAACTTTTCTTAATATATGCTAGTAAAGATGATAATAAAATAACAGGTAAAACCAACTTTTCAGTAAGCACAGGTAAAACCTATTGAATTAAGAAACTAACAGACCATGATGGCGGCTATAATAATCAGACTCACAGAATATAACTCCTGGAAGGCTGCAACAACTCCACCATTCAAATTGCCTACAGACAGATGCATTTCCTCACACTGCTTTATTGTTCTCAACATTCAACAATCCAACTCCAAACAAACTTCAGCAAACATACATTGGCTATCATAAATGTTCCAACAACAACCATACCATACATGCCACCAAACGAATGGTATCATACACCAATCTAAGGCCAGTCAAAGTATCCAGTGCTAAGCCGACTAATGGAGCAACCGCCAAAGATTATAAGCCATCTGCAAATTTGAAGATCATATAACAGAAAAACAATGATCCGAGTTATCAACAAGCAAACACCAAGAAGCAATAGATTGAGCAATTTTGCCCATTTGGAAAAGTAATAGACTACCTTAACTAAGCAACATTGTTTTGTCCAGATATATATTCTTAAAGGCCTTTAGTCTCCAGAAACTGTCACTCCAAATAACAAGACCATCATGACGGCTATAATCAAAACAGGGGATTCAAATGTGATCAACTATTCCATCCAATTTCTGAATCCCAACTGTGAAAGTTGAAGACACGATGCAATAGTGGCATTTGTTTGTCTTCTACAAACCACACATCCTGTAGATTAAGGCCTCGTTTGGTTCACGGAAAGGAAATCAATTCTCGTATATTTTTCATGTGGATGGGAAAGTAGAATTCCTATCAAATTTGCTTTCCCATGTTTGGTTGGTGTAGGAAAGGAAAGAAAAAATATATCATTGTTCCAACAATATCCAATGTCAACATAATTATAATGAAGAATAAATTGGTAAAATAGATAATAAATCAAGACTACTTTTGTCATAATGTTTGGTAATTAATGTTGGGAAAGGAGGAGGAAAAATGAATCCCATGGGTCATGAGAGCAACCATTTTTCCTCCTATTTTCTTCCATGTCAGGAAAGTGTTTCCCAAATTTGTGGCTACCGAACAAAGGAAAGGAACAAGTTTTCTTTCCGGATTCCTTGAATCCGTGAACCAAACAAGGCCTAAGTGTAGTCTCCATCAGAAGAGTATATTAGTACTCAATATCATTTTTCGAAGTTACAGCAATATACCATTCTATTAATCTAAGTTACTTGAGAAATGTTGATTCCACTTATCATTGGCAGATTGAGAAGGTTCTCGACTCTTACATAATTATAAGGTATGCTGCATAGTACTAACCAATTCTATAGAATTTTAATTTTACTCAACGGAAAAAACTTTGATACAAAAAGAGGTTTGATACATCCTTTGTATGACAAGTGGTCTTCCTCTCTCATTTCGTAAAACATGTAGACATAAAATTAGTGTATGGATCCACTTGTCATACGAAGGAGGTATCAAAAATTTGATATCCCCTTATGTATCAAAGTTTTACCTGTGATCAGACACACATGAACAATAAGATGGTCAGATGTATGGGACATAAGAAAGCAGTACACATGCTTAACACATAAAATACCAGAAAACCCCTCTTCTCAAATTTGATGTAATAGTTCAGGGCATCTAAAACTCGCTAATTGATATTTTATAAATTACACATGCTTAACGCATCAAGTTTGAAAATAACAAGGTTGCACTGGCTTAATTTCATAAGTAGAAATGATTAATATTAAGATATCGGTTCAAGGTATAATCAGTTCAAGGTATTAATATCTATTAATTAAAATGGTTATTACAATTAAGAGGGATGATTAGACTATATATATACTACTATATAATCTAAAATTTGCAGTTTCATCCAGGAACATTTTTTTTTTTCCAGATATGTCCTTACATATCTATTCTACTATATAATAGAAAAACTTGGTGGTGAAACTTTTGAAATCCTAAATTACCTTGAGTATTTTATAAACATGATGTTATTATGTCAACTTGCATGTCATTTATGTTTAAGTGTCAAAACAATTAAATTTACATGCAACTTTCTTTTTTTCATACAAACTTTCGTGTTCAAAAGATAATAAACTTTTCTATCCTTACTATTTTCCAAAGATTATAATTCTCAATAGGAAATAAAAAAAAAACAAAATTTGTACTTCGAATCTCTTGACATTGTAAAAAGAAAGCACATACACACATGAATAATCACATGGAAAAGACGAAAAACGATAACTGACATTATAATATTCTAATTAAAATACGTGCAAAGCACGTACACGTAGACTAGTGTTTAGTGTTTACTAATTAAAATTGTTAATTAAAGTTAATAGGGACACGTAAGTAATTACGAGAGCTTGTTAGAAATTTATTGTACTCTGTCGATTCATGAGACGAAGAACATAAATTAAATTGCGGAAGCGTACCTAAATCCATTGCTAGGCTTGATGGATCTTGAAGCGGTCGTCCTTTTATGGGGTTCAATCTTCCAACTTGCTACGACCCTTAATGACAAAGGTGAATCCGAATCCTTTGTCCCTCTCTTTCTGTTGATGGGGATGGAGAAGAGAAAAAAGAGAGAACCTCTCTTTTGGTGGTCATATGAGTTGGGGACCATAACCCTAATGAACACATATATTTATATGTTTTGACATTTCTAATTTGGCCCCTCATAAAATTAGAATTATCTCCGGTATCTACACATTAATTCCATGACAATTATACCCTTAAGCCAATTTTCAAATAGACCATTTTAATTTGGCTTAATTATTTAGATAGCCTAAACATAATTAATTTTACATGTGTGGCCCCTATTATTGAATAATTTCAACAATCTCCCACTGGGCCACATATGTAACCTTATAATTGTGTTAACCTTAGTGAGCTCATAAATTGCTATCTTAATCCTTAGGGTATATCCGGACAATCTCGTCCATTAACCATATCAACATAGGATCAAAGCGGCCTTCGTCACATATAGCGTAACTAAATCAGCAGTGGTCACATATACAAATATAGCTAAACGACATAGATCAATCATGGATGCGTAGCATGGAAATTACACGCAATGTGATCAATACATGTCTATTTTTTGGTCCTCCTTAACTTTAATGAAATCAATACTTTAACATAATGAAAACAGAATGAACTGAATTTCCATATATCTGATCAGATAAATATCCAAAATACTTTAATACATAAATGTGTCCAAAACCAAATAGCACCCAAATACATAAAATATAAACTCTCACTATACTGTCATATACTTGATTGAGATAACACCCATATGAGCAGTATGCTCATGAAAGACCCTGGGTGATAATGCTTTTGTGAGCGGATCCGCTAAAATGGAGTTTGTCATAATGTGCTATATGAACACTTTAACCATTCTGAATTCTTTCCTTCACAACTAGAAACTTTATGTCAATATCCTTGACTTATACAAGTTTCTGTTGTTATTGGAATACATTACTGCTGATTTATTGTCACATCATAATTTAAGTGGTCTTTCAACACCGTACTGTAGGCGCAGCCTTGTGACAAAATTTTGCAACCATATTTCCTGAATAGATGTCCCACAGTATGTTAAAACCTTGCTGCCATGGTGGAAAAAATTATGAGTGCATGTTTGACACTCATCCAAAATATATATCCATTAGTCCGCATAACCTGATGTGGATCTCCTACTGTGTTGGCATCCAACAAAATCGGAGTCGGAATACCTTATGATCTCCAGAATTATCCGATCTCCTACAAAGAGCATATAATTTCTTGTTCTCTAATTACTTAAGTAGTTTGGCTGTTACCTAATGATCCATCCATATTTGCTTAAATATTTGCCTAACATCCTAATATGTACTCAATATCCTGACACCTACATACTTGAGCATACATTAGACTCCCTACAACTGATCATGAAGGAAAAATCTATTGTATTTTCTTAATTTCAAGGCTATTCTTAGGGCACTGATTGAGACTGAACTTGTCTCCTTTAGTGACTGGGGTGTCACCTGGTTTGCATTCATGCATGCCAAATCTTTTAAGCACTTTATCGATATTGCTCTTTTGTGATAATCCAAGAATACCTCGAGAACGATCTCGATGTATTTGAATTCCTAATACCTCTTTTAAGCACTTTATCGATATATGTCACGACCCGATCCCAATATTCTGGGTCTAGTCGGATCATGCCCAGCCTGCACCGTGGTGAGACGGCAGCAGTAAGCTGTTCCATTGCAGGTATTCACAACAACACAAGTACATTTGTCACAACTGTTCTATTCGGAATTGAAACTTTATTTGATAAAATATTCAGAAATACAACTGGAAGAGAAATGCTGAAAATAAAACTACAAACTCCAAATAAAAGAAAAGTGCAGAAAAGGGAAACTATCTAAGCATCAGGTTCAGTAGTCCCAGGATCAGCGTCCTCCAGAAACGGCTCCGGTACCGTCGCAGGGTAGAGGACCGGATCATAGTAGCTATTATAGTATAGCTCGTCATCCTCAGTGTTACCTAAAATGTTGTCTCCAGTCAGGAGGGAGCAAAGTACAATTTATGCTAATTAAACAGTTAAATAAGAAATAGAATCATGCAGTTCTAAACAGTTTTAAAACAGGTTTGTTACAGTAGAAATCAGTGATTTGAATAGGTAATGACATATGACCGGCTTGGGTTTGTTACAGTAATGGATAAGGGGTTTTGTTACAGTATGGTCATAATCATTACGCTATTCCCCAGTCCCCCGCTATTCCCCAGTCCCCAGTAGTTACAGTAGTTACAGTACAGTACTCTCGGTGAGAGTTTCGTGTTTGAGACGTGGTTTAGACATGCAGTAAAACGATTAAATAAATAACTGTAAACTAACACAAACTATACTTGCCTTGTATTAAGTTTGACTGGAAAGACAGGTTGACACCGAAGAGGAACGTCAGGTACGACTTCGAGTTCCTACAGTTGAGAACTCGATTTAGAATCCTGAATAACCAGACTAAGTGTGCTAGTTGCAATCTCTAGTAGTCATGTCCTAGTCAGGTTTTATGTTGTATTAATCTACAGCTAACGGTTACGTTGCAACTACGTGCGTTGATTAAGCCGATTAATTGGATTATTTGGAAATACACGAGAATCAATTACAATTTGAAAAACTTTGTGTTTTGTAATATATTTATAAAAATATAATTTCTTATAGTGACAAATCATGAACTAGTTATCTTACTATTATTATCCATTTATTAATTTTTAATTAATCATATGCTTACGCTCTAACTACGATTATACGTCTAATCAAAATACCACCGAAGATCACATCCACCAGAAAAGAAAAATAAAATAAAACTATGCTACACAATACATTGGCACAGCTAATGGTCCTAGGATGGGCTTATGCCCGGTACAATTTTCTTTTACATCAAATAAGATAAAAAAAACTTAATTAAATAATTAAAGTGCAGGAATTTAAATATCTAATAATAAATAACCTAATATTAATTAAAATAATTAAAAGAAAGCTAAGAGTCTCAGACTCGGTCCATTCCTCAAAATTCGGCTAATACTACAACGTCCGGTCGGACCGGTGCGTTTGCATTTCGCCGGGGCCCACAGACCGGTACGGTCGTCGCCCGAAAATCAGTTTAAAAATTCATTTTCGAAAGCCAGTTTTGAAATCAATATAAATATAGTTTTGTAAAAATTTGGGCAGCACTTCCTCTATTTCGGGACAAACCCAAAACTGGGAAATGCGCCACGGAAAACCTGCAAATATTTCCAACCCAAAATAATCCACAGAATATATCCACCAAAATAATCCCAAGCCACAGAAAATAATTCCAACTCCACCGAATAATTCCCGAAAAGTCCGGGAATCTCGTAATCCAACCAAATCACACCAAAGCAACACAGGAAAATAATCTAACGCAGCTAAACGATAATATACGCAGCTAACCGGATTTCCCAAAGAGAAACCAGGGACCGATTCTCATCATAGACTCTACGGGAGGGACGAACTACTATGATTAACCAGGGATTACCAATTTCCGTTGGCGGGGAGCCGCAGGAAAAACTTGGGGAGGGCCGAAATGACGTTCGGAACAACGCTGCACGGGGTCGCGGATCTGGACAGCGGAGGAACTCCACGGATCCGGACAGCAGGGAACTCCACGAAGCGCTGGACAGCGGGAGTGGCGACGACGGGGTCGGCCACGCGCGAAAAGGGGCGCGGGAGAGGGTCTGCGCGCTGGCGCGGGCGACGGAACTTCGCCGGAAGGGGCGCGCGGCCACGGGCGGCGGGGAGCCGGTCGGGCTCGGCGCGGGGAGGAGTCGCGGAGGCGCGGGGAGGAGTCGCGGAGAGCCGCGCCGGCGGATCTGGCCGGAGAGGTCGGCGCGGGGGCGCGGCCTCGACGAGCTCGGGGAGCTGCGCGCACCGGACGGGGAGGCGCCGGTGGGGAGCTCGGCCGCGGGGGCGCAGCCTCGGGGAGCTCGGCCGCGGGAATGGGGTTAGGGTTCGTGAGCTTCTCTCCAGGGATGGAGAAGACTCAGAGAGAGAGGGAAAGAGATTAAGAGAGGAAGAGAGTGAGATGGTTTGTGAATAAAGAGAAGGAAAAAATGTGTTCTGTGAACTAAAGGGAGAGAGGGATTTGTGAGAGTAAAGAGAGAGAGTTCTCTTCTGATGTGAGTACGGGAAGAGAGTGGGGAGTTGTAAGAGTAAATAAAGGGAAGTTGTTGCTCTTTAGTGGAGAGTAGCAAAAGAGGGGGAGGAAAAATAGGAGTGGTACTTGTGTGTGGTGAGGAGTGTAGCAAGTGGTGAGGAAAAAGTGAGTTACCAATTCGTGTGTGAGAGTGCTGGTCCTACGGGACCAGCTGAAATATTTATTTATTATATATATATATATATTTTTTATTAATTAAACAACTATTAAACCAAGTTAAATCTAATAGGAAGAGAAAGGGTTCGGCTCAGGCCTGGGTCTGGGTTCGGACTCGGGTCTGGGTTCGGAAACCAAAAATCCATGTTATAATAATTTTGAAATTATTTTCCACTCAAAATATTTAATAATAATAATATTAAAAATAATAATTTTTAGAAAATGCTCATAATAATAATACTAACTCTATTAAAATAATTAATACAAAAGAATGGATTTCACAATCTTCCCTCCTTAGAAAATTTCGTCCTCGAAATTTAAAGGCAGGGTAGGAGAATCAAACAGCTACGGGTACTACGCCCGTAACTTAGGTCCAACAATAAGAATTTCCAAGGCAGTCGTGGATGAGACGGTTTAGGGACAAGTTTTTATTTATGATATCATCCACGCAGAAAAATACAAAGGCGAACCAAAGTACACGAGGTTGATCAGACCATCATGCACCGGTCCTGATTTAGACAATATATTAGTGGGTGCACCCAATAAGATATCGTCATGATCAAGCTTGATTAAAGAGATAGCTTGCAAAACTAGGCTAACTTAGCAGCATCAGTCAAGTTTAGAACGGAAAAAGGAAAGATAAGGAATAGGAGTTTAAATGATGGCTCAAATTCTGATTTCTTCTCATCTCTGACTAGGCTTGCAACTGGTTTCTCTGGCACTGAAAAGGTTGAGTCCAATCTCCAGCTCTGAATTATCCAAAATGTGACTCGGATCCGAAATGTAACGTCTGAGCTGTGACGTAGGAGACGTTGCATACACTCAGGATTAGCTGGTAGAGCTAACTGGTACGCCACTTCCAACGCGTCTTAAACTTCAAATGGCCTGATGTATCTGGCCTCAATTTCCAGCTCCGTCAAAACTGATTGTTCCTCTGGTAGGAGAAAACTTCACCAAACGCAATTTGGTCTTCCCAAGACCTACCAAAAATCCAAGACGCAAAATCTCAATACATCTTCAAGCGTCTGGATTGACCTCTCTGCTTGCTCGTCCCGCGGTACTCCATGAATCCGGTAGATGTGCTTCTCGTACAATACTGCCAACTTCTCGGTGAACAACTAACCTTGAAGGGAATAAAGTGTGCTGACTTAGTCAGTCGGTCCACTATAATCCAACTGGTGTTCTTCCCTCCTTGGAATCAAGGCAAACCTAACACATAGTCCATCGTTATGTGCTCCTACTTCCGGTCCGGAATGCCCAACGACTGTAGAAGCCCTGCGGGTCTCTGTCGACTAGCCTTCACTTGTTAACAAATAAAACATCTAACCTCAATTCTGAATACATCCTTCTTCATTCCATACTACCCAATAATAGTACGCATATCCCAATACGTATTGCTAGGATGTATGGAATACTGGTGCGCTTCTTGCATTAGTTCGTTCCTCAGTTCGCCAGATAGTACAAAAAGCCTCGTACCATTCTTCAGAGCTCCATTATTGACGATTTGAGAAACCTTCAAGTGTTCCTGCCAACACTTGATCTCTAAGTTTGCAAAGTGTCTCGTCTTGAAACTGAGTCTCCTTGACTTTGTCCATCAGACTCGAGCTCATTTGCAACTTCATCACCCTGAATCAGCATCCAGCTTCTTCCTTCCATTTCCAGGCAGCATAATCTCCAGTCCAAACTTCTCGATGTCTTCTAGCAGGTGCTAGTCCTTGGTTAAGAACTTCGCCATCAGTATCGACTAAGTGCATCAGCGACCACATTAGCCTTACCTGAATGGTACTGCAGGTTGATGTCGAAATCCTTTATCTGCTTCAGCCATCTTCTTAGTCTAACATTCAGCCCTTTCTGAGTGAAGATATATTTCAGACTTTTGTAGTCCGTATATATTTCACTCCCTTTCCATAAAAATCATGCTTCCATAGCTTCAAAGTAAAGATAATTGCAGCAAATTTCAAATTAGGCGTGGGATGATTCTTCTCATGAGTCTGTAGTTGCCTACACGTGTAAGCAATTACTTTTCCATGTTGTTGAAGAACGCAACCCAGTCCTCTTCCAGAGGCTTTACTGTAAATTGAGAACCCACCGGTTCCTGCGGGTAGCGCAAGGATTGGTGTAGTGGTAAGTCTCTTCTTCAGCTCCTCAATGCCGTCTGACAAACTTTTCGTTCAGATGAACTCTTCATTCTTCCAGGTGAGCTTCGTCATTGGCTCAGCAATCTTGGCGAAATCCTTCATGAACTTCTGATAGTAGCCGGCCAAGTTCAAGAACCTTCCGAATTGAGCTTGGGGTATATCACTCTTCAACAACAGCTATCTTTCATCGAAATTTCTTCTCCTGACAACATGGCCAAAAGTCTACCTTGTCAACAATCCACGTCCAGATAACTTACCATAAACTTCTTTTTCCTCAAAGTTTCCAAAATTTCCTCAGGTGTTCTTCGTGCTCTTCGTCAGTCTTCAAATATATCAGAATGTTATCTATGGAAAAGATAAACTGATTCAAATACTCATGAAAATCTCTGTTCATGAGATTCATGAACACAGCAGGAGCATTTGTCAGTCTAACGTCCTGACCAAAGAAAACTACCCATACTTGGTGTTCGAACACGGTCTTGGAAATGTCCTCTTTCCTGACTTTGATTTGATGGTGGTCAGATCTTAAGTCAAACTTCGAAACACCCTAACTCCACACAAACAGTTCAACCAGATCCTCGATCCGGACAGAGAGTACTTAATTTTAGTGTCTGGTAATCGATGTACATCCGTTGTTCCATCCTTCTTGGACAAAAACAAGATAGGTGAAGTTCCACCCTGAATAAATCCTAGAGCCTGCACTGCTCTGGTCCTTCATCTTCTTGGCCACCTTCGGGTTGACTCTGTAACTTCCTTTAGAAATTAGAGAAAGAGCCGGGGACTAAGTCAGGGTGAATCCTATGTCTAGATCTGGAATTATCCGGGGAGACTATCAGGGAAAACATCTGCCATAAGGGTGTAACTAAAAACTTCTATTCATGTGGAGAATTACAGCAAAAGCTCTTATGACTGATCTAAGGACATCCTGTTACAACTTCCAAAAAGATGATGCTATTCTCCGGTTCTAGGTCCTATTCTTCATGGTTCTGCATGAGCAGCCTCCAACTGCTTCCTTCTCTATGAACCTCGAGTATGCATCATGCCTTATTGTAAGGGGCAGGGTCTGCTGGATAGGAAGAGGGTCCCTAGGTTGTGACCTAACAGGTGTTGCTGGGATATGAGCTCTAGTTTGATAGAAAGATAAGGGCAGTCTTTTACCCGATGTTCAGCAGATCCACATGCCAAACATTGTCCCAATCTCTTGCGGCAACTAACGGCCTGATGACCAGGCCTCATGCATTAGTTACAAGCCCATAGCTTCTTACGACAAGGCTGCCGAAAAGTAGAGTACTTGATGGGACTCAAATATCTTCTAGATTCAGGGGTATCCTTCCTAGGACAAAAGTTCTGCTCTAACTTGGTTGGGGATAACTAAGGCTACATCATGACGTTCTTCATGTCTTCTCTCGTGATATTCTTCTGTTCCTGCTGGGCTTCATCTTGAGCTTCCTGGAACTCCAGGATTTCTTGAAATAGGACAACCATTTGGAAGATGATTGCTGGTACTGGTGGAGCAACAAAAATGAATACTCCACCAAGGAAATGCAACTCAGTTTGAGATGAGGTAGGAATCGCCAGTGTAGGGAAAACATCACTGGATGCACTATGAGGAAGGTCAAACAGCCGCGAGGGGAAAGACCCTGGGCTTGGTTGAGGAGATGGGGCATGAGCCGGAGATAACACCTCATCGCCAGCAGGATTTGGTCAATGGTCAGTCTCTGGAAGGTTTAGGACGCACACACATAAGCAAGGTAGCCTACCGGTCTATAATCAAGCAAAAATATTTATTTATATAATCGGTCCTATGTCGTGACAAATCAATGTTCTAGTGTTCTAATTGTTTCTAGCTATGTTTTCCTAGGTTGTTGTTTGTTGTGACCTGCATGGGCCACCACTGAAAACATGTCACGACCCGATCCTAATATTCTGGGTCTAGTCGGATCATGCCCAGCCTGCACCGTGGTGAGACGGCGGCAGTAAGCTGTTCCATTGCAGGTATTCACAACAACACAAGTACATTTGTCACAACTGTTCTATTCGGAATTGAAACTTTATTTGATAAAATATTCAGAAATACAACTGGAAGAGAAATGCTGAAAATAAAACTACAAACTACAAATAAAAGAAAAGTGCAGAAAAGGGAAACTATCTAAGCATCAGGTTCAGTAGTCCCAGGATCAGCGTCCTCCAGAGACGGCTCCGGTACCGTCGCAGGGTAGAGGACCGGATCATAGTAGCTATTATAGTATAGCTCGTCATCCTCAGTGTTACCTAAAATATTGTCTCCAGTCAGGAGGGAGCAAAGTACAATTTATGCTAATTAAACAGTTAAATAAGAAATAGAATCATGCAGTTCTAAACAGTTTTAAAACAGGTTTGTTACAGTAGAAATCAGTGATTTGAATAGGTAATGACATATGACCGGCTTGGGTTTGTTACAGTAATGGATAAGGGGTTTTGTTACAGTATGGTCATAATCATTACGCTATTCTCCAGTCCCCCGCTATTCCCCAGTCCCCAGTAGTTACAGTAGTTACAGTACAGTACTCTCGGTGAGAGTTTCGTGTTTGAGACGTGGTTTAGACATGCAGTAAAACGATTAAATAAATAACTGTAAACTAACACAAACTATACTTGCCTTGTATTAAGTTTGACTGGAAAGACAGGTTGACACCGAAGAGGAACGTCAGGTACGACTTCGAGTTCCTACAGTTGAGAACTCGATTTAGAATCCTGAATAACCAGACTAAGTGTGCTAGTTGCAATCTCTAGTAGTCATGTCCTAGTCAGGTTTTATGTTGTATTAATCTACAGCTAACGGTTACGTTGCAACTACGTGCGTTGATTAAGCCGGTTAATTGGATTATTTGGAAATACACGAGAATCAATTACAATTTGGAAAACTTTGTGTTTTGTAATATATTTATAAAAATATAATTTCTTATAGTGACAAATCATGAACTAGTTATCTTACTATTATTATCCATTTATTAATTTTTAATTAATCATATGCTTACGCTCTAACTACGATTATACGTCTAATCAAAATACCACCGAAGATCACATCCACCAGAAAAGAAAAATAAAATAAAACTATGCTACACAATACATTGGCACAGCTAATGGTCCTAGGATGGGCTTATGCCCGGTACAATTTTCTTTTACATCAAATAAGATAAAAAAACTTAATTAAATAATTAAAGTGCAGGAATTTAAATATCTAATAATAAATAACCTAATATTAATTAAAATAATTAAAAGAAAGCTAAGAGTGTCAGACTCGGTCCATTCCTCAAAATTCGGCTAATACCACAACGTCCGGTCGGACCGGTGCGTTTGCATTTCGCCGGGGCCCACAGACCGGTACGGTCGTCGTCCGAAAATCAGTTTAAAAATTCATTTTCGAAAGCCAGTTTTGAAATCAATATAAATATAGTTTTGTAAAAATTTGGACAGCACTTCCTCTATTTCGGGACAAACCCAAAACTGGGAAATGCGCCACGGAAAACCTGCAAATATTTCCAACCCAAAATAATCCACAGAATATATCCACCAAAATAATCCCAAGCCACAGAAAATAATTCCAACTCCACCGAATAATTCCCGAAAAGTCCGGGAATCTCGTAATCCAACCAAATCACACCAAAGCAACACAGGAAAATAATCTAACGCAGCTAAACGATAATATACGCAGCTAACCGGATTTCCCAAAGGGAAACCGGGGACCGATTCTCATCATAGACTCTACGGGAGGGACGAACTACTATGATTAACCAGGGATTACCAATTTCCGTTGGCGGGGAGCCGCAGGAAAAACTTGGGGAGGGCCGAAATGACGTTCGGAACAACGCTGCACGGGGTCGCGGATCTGGACAGCGGAGGAACTCCGCGGATCCGGACAGCAAGGAACTCCACGAAGCGCTGGACAGCGGGAGTGGCGACGACGGGGTCGGCCACGCGCGGAAAGGGGCACGGGAGAGGGTCTGCGCGCTGGCGCGGGCGACGGAACTTCGCCGGAAGGGGCGCGCGGCCACGGGCGGCGGGGAGCCGGTCGGGCTCGGCGCGGGGAGGAGTCGCGGAGGCGCGGGGAGGAGTCGCGGAGAGCCGCGCCGGCGGATCTGGCCGGAGAGGTCGACGCGGGGGCGCGGCCTCGACGAGCTCGGGGAGCTGCGCGCACCGGACGGGGAGGCGCCGGTGGGGAGCTCGGCCGCTGGGGCGCAGCCTCGGGGAGCTCGGCCGCGGGAATGGGGTTAGGGTTCGTGAGCTTCTCTCCAGGGATGGAGAAGACTCAGAGAGAGAGGGAAAGAGATTAAGAGAGGAAGAGAGTGAGATGGTTTGTGAATAAAGAGAAGGAAAAAATGTGTTCTGTGAACTAAAGGGAGAGAGGGATTTGTGAGAGTAAAGAGAGAGAGTTCTCTTCTGATGTGAGTACGGGAAGAGAGTGGGGAGTTGTAAGAGTAAATAAAGGGAAGTTGTTGCTCTTTAGTGGAGAGTAGCAAAAGAGGGGGAGGAAAAATAGGAGTGGTACTTGTGTGTGGTGAGGAGTGTAGCAAGTGGTGAGGAAAAAGTGAGTTACCAATTCGTGTGTGAGAGTGCTGGTCCTACGGGACCAGCTGAAATATTTATTTATTATATATATATATATATTTTTTATTAATTAAACAACTATTAAACCAAGTTAAATCTAATAGGAAGAGAAAGGGTTCGGCTCAGGCCTGGGTCTGGGTTCGGACTCGGGTCTGGGTTCGGAAACCAAAAATCCATGTTATAATAATTTTGAAATTATTTTCCACTCAAATATTTAATAATAATAATATTAAAAATAATAATTTTTAGAAAATGCTCACAATAATAATACTAACTCTATTAAAATAATTAATACAAAAGAATGGATTTCACAATATAGCTCATTTGTGGCAAGCAGTATGTCATCAACATACAAAACCAAAAAAATAATTTTACTTCCACTGAATTTGTGATGCACACAATCTTCAACAACGTTAACCTCAAAACCAAACGAGGTAACAACTTGGTAAAATTTATAGTACCACTGACGAGAAACTTGCTTGAGTCCATAAATAGATTTTGTCAATTTGTAAACCATATTATTTGGATCTTTCGATACAAAGTTTTCTGGCTGCACCATATAAATAGTTTCGTCAATGCTACCATTGAGAAACGTCATTTTGACATCCATTTGATGTAACTCAAGATCAAAATGTGCAACATGTGCTATGATTATTTTAAATAAGTTTTTCAAAGATATCGAAGAGAAAAACTCTTTAAAATCAATCCCAAAATTGTGAGTAAAGTCACTAGTTACAAGACATACTTTATACTTCTCCACATGACCCTTCGAATCCTTCTTGGTTGTAAATGTCCATTTGTAACCAATGGATTTCTTACCTTTTGGTAATGGGACAAGTTCTTAAACTTTATTGTCTTGCATGAACTTATACTCCTTATTTATTGTATCAATCCACTTTGAGAACTGAAACTTTCCATGGCCTGACGAAAGTTGATTAGATCATCTTCCAGTATCCACAGTCTTCCTCACGTTCCTAGAGAAATATGACAATATTATCCGAAATTATATTTCTCTTTTCTCTGGTGGATCATCTTAATATTATCGGTTCTTGAGGTTGTTGAGTTTGTTCCTTAGGAATAATTACCTTATCTTGAATGGGTGCCGTTACGTTGTCGTTGTTAAGGTATCTCAACAATGACTTATAGAGGTAATTCGACATTGTCTTATTGAGACTCCGAATTCACTTCTTGATCATGACATGTATAGAATCCTGCACATCGTCAAAAGTTATAGTAGGAATCGTAATTGATTCCTTCTCAAAGACAATGATCCGGACTTTATTTCTCTCCCAAACTCAACATCCTCAAAAAATATTACACTTCTCGTCTCAAAAAAAAAATCTTAGTGTGGGATTATATAATTATCAACCCCTTGATCTGTAGCATAACCAATAAAGTAGCTGTTTATAATTTAACTTTGGTTTGTCTTCCCATTACACATTCAATATAAACATTAAAGTCTATAAAGTTAATGGAATCCAAATCTCATCAGAGACACAAATCGTTCAACTCTATTTCTAGAGAAGTGACCTAATGCTTATGTCATAATGAGGCTAAAAAAATATTGTTAATTTTGCGTTTAGTACCACATGACTTCACTTGCAAGGTTTCATTATAAGATGCAATAGTTTCAACTGAATATAGGTTATCATAAACCTTAAGGAACCGTTACCAATAATATTTAAATTTAAAGATAGACTAAACTTATTGTTTCCAAATGAACAATGATAACCAGATTTGTCCATTAAGGAAACTGAAATTGAATTTCGTCTAAAAGACGGTACAATAAAAGTGTCTATCAAATCCAAATAATAATCGGTTCTTAAAAATAACCTAAAATGTTCTATTGCTTTCACTTCTACCGAATTGCCGTCACCCACATAGATGTATCTTTCACCATTAGTTGACTTTCGGTAACTCAGACAACCTTGCCTAGAACATTAATGTGGGTAGTCCCACCAGAATCTAACTACCATGAGTTTTTTGGTATTAAATCTAAAGTAACCTCAGAACAGATCAAATTTAGAAATATACTTTTCTTTATACGCCATGCGTGGTACTTTGTACATTTATTCCTTGTGTCATGTCTTATCACAAAAGAACAACCCTTAGTTTTATATTGTTGTTTCTTTTGATCTGGACCCTTAGCAGCTACTGTATTCATTTCTTTTTGTCCTTAAAGGTTATCTCATTAAACATAAAAAATTAAAATCTTATTGGTAGATATTTTAACAACATTAACTGTAAAGAGAACAAAGCAACAAAAAACAAACATGCTCTAACAAATAACTGAAGCGTAAAATATAGTCAAACAAATTCAAATAATGGTGAACCCCATCTCAAGATACCTAGTACATCATTAATATCAAGTCTTTGGATAGTGATATTAACTACAAGTGGTATTCTTGGTGTAATGATCAAACGTTGACAATAAGTCATGTCAAATAATAAGCCTATCTTTGAATCGGATTATTATTCACATGTAAACCGTATAATTGTCACACATTTATCACCACAAGTATGTGTACAATTCGGTCAAGTATTAACCTTCCTATGGGCCGGCTAATACTCGCATGAATTTACACACACAAATATCTAACATCCCTCATAGACTATCTACGCAAGAAATGTCACTTTGGCGACATCTTGTTTCAATGGGTCTATTTAGAATATTAGACGACTATTGCTAGTCATAAATGGCACCAAAAAAATTGAATGTTGACTAAATTTTACAAAACTGAATCATGTCCAAAACTTTATGTACATGCATAATTAAAATATTACAACTCAAATAAGATAATCATAAGCATGTGAATCTCTTTACATGATTCAAACAAATATTCTTAATTTGACTAAACTGAGCATTGTCAACATAATAAAATTCACGTAATATTTTACTGAAGATATGGACCAATAGATTGCTTCAAATAACTCATAAAAATTATATTAAAATAATCTGCTGAAGATATGTACGTCAATAGATTATATCAAATATATGACTTAGAACATAAATTTATTGGAAACTAAATTTATGCCAAACATAAAATTGTTTATATTTGATTTCAATTTGTCCTCCAATGATCAACTTAGATTGAAAAATACTCTAAATTGAGTAACACCAAATATCTATCAGCATGAGTAATTGGAATCTAACCGACATTCCATATTATCACATGTCCAGCAATAAGCATATTCATGCATATTTAATATAATTGAGAATTTTTACGGTCATTATCACATGCGTCCATATCTAATATTTAAGCATGAACTGAGAGATCATTACTGTACATAAATTATGAATTCTATGAAGATTTTCTTAATATGGCGATCAAATCAACGAAGGATTGACAACAAATCAATGTACTTGTAAGCAATGGAGAACCATGTATGCAAAAAATAAAATAAATAAATTATGATGTGCAGACATGTTGGAACAATTGTTTATGTACGGAAACAACTCAGAAGTAGAAGACAAGATCCCAATAGTTGTTCTCTTTATTTAGCCATCTAGTACAACACTAAGGAAATATATAAATTATATTCCACCATAAATTATAACCCACTATGTGTAGTACTGCCAACAATTTTGATCAAACAACACAAACATAAGTGTCATCCTAGTCCATTAATTATGGATGTATCGTTTGGATACATGTCCAGCATGATCTGGCCGGAACAAAATTTTATTCGTGTATCAAGAAATCAGTTATTGAGAAACTGTAGATCTAATATTCGTGTATCATAAATATTATTTTATGAACCATTGGAATCCTAAATTAAAATTAGAATGAAGGATCTATGATTTTTGAACAATAACAAAAAATTGATTCTGAAACTTCAACCTCATAAATCAAACACGAAGGCTCTGATACCACTTGTTAAAAATTTATTGTACCCTGTCGATTCATGAGATGAAGAACATAAATTAAATTGCGGAAGCGTACCTGAATCCATTGCTAGGCTTGATGGATCTTGAAGCGGTCGTCCTTTTATGGGGTTCGATCTTCCAACTTGCTACGACCCTTAATGACAAAGGTGAATCCGAATCCTTTGTCCCTCTCTTTCTGTTGATGGGGATGCAGAAGAGAAAAAAGAGAGAACCTCTCTTTTGGTGGCCGTATGAGTTGGGGACCATAACCCTAATGAACACATATATTTATATGTTTTGACATTTCTAATTTGGCCCCTCATCAAATTAGAATTATCTCCGGTATCTACACATTAATTCCATGACAATTATACCTTAAGCCAATTTTCAAATAAACCACTTTAATTTGGCTTAATTATTTAGATAGCATAAACACAATTAATTTTACATGTGTGGCCCATATTATTGAATAACTCCAACAGAGCTGTCATTTGGTATTCATAAATACTCTTCAACAATATATATATATATATATATATATATATATATATATATATATATATATATATATATATATATATATATATATATCAAATGTATGCTTCACCGTAGAAGTTTTCTTTCAAAAAATACCCTTTATTATGATTTACTAATTTAAAATTTTAATTAAAATTAATATGGGATATCTAGGTAAATACAAAACTTGTCCAATGATATTCCTAATTACAACAGCTCCTAAATATAACGGGTATCTAAAAATGAGGTATTGAAAAATAAAATTTGTTTAACATCATTCAACCATTGAAAAATGAACAAATTTTGACTACAAGTATCATTTAATATTGAACATATATGCTAGTATATAATAATAATAATAATAATAATAATAATAATAATAATATTATTATTATTATTATTATTATTATTTTTCAATAATTAAGGCGGTTGTCTTTTAATCTTCCTAAGTAGTCCTAATAGATTACAATAATTACAATAACCTTTTAATCTTTCTAAAAATAAGCTAAGAAATACGTGTTCTAATAATAATCTATAATATGCGTATACATCCACATATACTAGTTTAGAATAAGAGAGATAAGAGGAGATTGGATCAGTTGTCCCTGATAGGGTCCTAATTATTTTCCACCTCTATGATACGTTGATTTTTTGTTGGTTTTTATGGGTGGTGCGCACACCTCATGGAAAAGGAAACAAGATTGAGATATCGTATTAGGACAGCTCATCTGGCCTGCGATAAGAGAGAGAGTTATAATAATTGCATTCCACTATTTTTGCTACTATAATCGTTTGCTTGGGCAAAACTTTTCTAAGCGACCTTTTCCTCCTCTCATCTTTTGTTTAAAGTACGTGCATGTTCATAGAAATATGGGTAAACATTGAGTAAGGCTCTGTCTCGACCCACATAATTCAACTAACTGAGCCTGAAATATTCTTACCATCTTGGGTTCGTGATCGGCTGGAGAAGGAGTAAAGCTAAACTAGCCAACTTGAACATGAAAAGCTCCCTCGGCTCTAGCCAGTGGCTAAACTTTTATTCAGGGGGTGCGATACTTATTATTAACATAATAATAAATTATAATAGAACTAATTAGTGTTTAGATTCTGAATTTTATATCAATTTAGAGTTTAAGTTCTGATATGTCCAATTGAAAAGTTTGACCTTAGATTTTTATTTTTTGTTTCTTTTTTCCATTATACCATCCCTTCCATGCATGACAAAAACTTTCACATATGCTAGTGAGGGTAATAATGAAAAAAAAAATAAAATAAAAATTCAGGGTCAAAATTTTCAATTGGACATGTCATGGCATAAACTATAAGCCGATATAAAATCCAGGATCTAAAATTCTGGAAATATTGAATGATATTTTTATTGTCAACGACATCCAATACGTCTCTTTCAATATATGCACCAAACAATCCTTTATAATCTTATCTTCCAATCAATTACGTAATAAAATTTTGATAATTTTCATTGAAGAAAATACCCTCTCTACAGTTGTTGTGTCTGACAGACACCAGACCAAGTAGCATCATAGATGAGTGGAAGAAAATAGGTCCTTTTGGAAAGAAATGGTTCAAATTCTTCTCTCTTTTTTATTCCAAAAAAAACCTACGAAATTCTTTCCAAAATAATTTTTTTTTGGCACAAACTGAATAATTTTTTTTTAAATTTCAAGGGCGCAGCTGCACCCCCGGGGACCAAGTGGCTACACCACTGGCTCTGGCTCTTCTCGGTGCTCTTCTATGTAAACCGGGACACCAAGTAGTCGTGTGAGCCGATAACGGAATCGGCTCAGAATAAATCTGACAAGACTTTGGATTTTAACAATCTCCTTTGCTAGGACAAATTTCTATGCTAAACATGAGCTTGCAAGAGATCGAGTACACGGGTGACCGTCCATGACCAACCCACATTACGAGTCGATGACAACCAAAATTTGCTCCCAATATTGCAATCCTCACAATACAATTCTTATTGCATGCGCTCAACCGAAATGAGGCTCTTTTCTGCAAACGGGGACACCAACAGACACTGGTTTGAAGTTTGAACGCCAAGCTCAAGTACCAAGAAGGGGAAAAAAAATTAAACAAGAAAATAAATGCCTAGCTTCTAGCTAGGATTGCCCTTTCTGGACATGCAGTACAAACGAATTCGAGGAGTCGTGTGAAAGTACCAAAATGAAAATGAATTAATGGAGAAATAAAGTACTCCAACTGAATTGACACCAACAGACACTAGTTTGAACGCCAAGGTCAAGTACCAAGAAGGAAAAAAAATTAATGAAGAAATAAATGCCTAGCTTCTACGTAGGACTACCCTTTCTGGACAGTACAAATGATTTCGAAGAGTCGTGTAAAAGTACCAAAAAGAAAATGAATTAATGGAGAAATAAAGTCCTCCATTAGTGTTTTTAACACTACTTGATCTTTGCTTTCTCTCTCTATATAAACTGCTGCTCCTGTTGCTGTTCCTTCGTTGAGTGACTGAAGCAGTAGCCTGTACCTATTCTCTTGCTGCACGCATGGTAAGTTCTATATGTTTTACAAATGAGTTGTGTTTTCTGTGGTGTACTATATATAATACTGAGTTACATATGTGTATATATATATTTATATGATCATCCAGGAAACGAACGCTGGTACGTTTATAAAGCTTGCATGCGTTGGAGTAGAAGACAGAGCGAATATTTGGGATTACTTCCATTCCAAAATAGACCAAATCCTTATTTGGTATTCATCTGACGAAATATGCTGTCTCCAGTTTCTACGTCGCGATCTGGATTGCAAAACCAAGTTATCTCCTCGATATGGCGGATGGGTAGATCATCGACCAACTTTGAAGCGGTAGGCCATGATCAAGTTATTTGCAATTTCTTAACATCTTTGTTGCATGCATGGATACTTCGAATTTATATAGTTAGTTGAGACTTTGGAAAAGAAAATCATGTGTGTACGTGGTGGGTTCAAACTCATGACCTAACAACACAGAATATTTCGGACGTAACCGTATTGGCCTTCCATTGGCCCACTCTTGTTTTTACGGAGGTGGGACATGATAATAACCGGAGGGTCAATGATTGGCCGCAAGTTGGTCTTGCGGTCAACAGGACTGAGCCGGCTGGCCTTGAGCTGATGGGGGCCTAATTCAAAACTTTCAAATTGACCCCCTAAACATAATGTAAAAAAAATATAAATATAATAAGAACTTCTTGCCACCAATATATAATACCTCTAAAGTCTAACATTATAACCACTACATCACAATAACTCTATGTTAAGAAAATCTCATGGTATATAGGGGCAGGACTGTCCTGACGGACAGTACAAACTGCTGACAAAATTATTTTCTTAAAGAATTCATGCATGAATAATTCTGGTCTGTAGTATTGTTGTAATAATTATATATGCTATTTGCAGATACTAGTTGGGGGTTCTGTCCTCGAGATATCAGGTTCCTTTGATGATTATTGTATCCGTTCTCTTAGGATTGTTACATCTTCTGGCACCTACGGCCCATACTGTACTGCTAATGCATGCTATACTCCCTTCAGCTTCAAAACTCGCATTGGCATTGTTGGATTTCACGGGTTTTATCGTGCAAATTGTTTGTCTGCCATTGGTGTTTACATTGACACAGGCAGTGGAAGCAAAGTGAAGAAAGAATCGTTCTGATGTAGAAGATCATATATATATTGATGGACATCGGTCCTGTTGATGCTTGCGTAATTAGTGCATTCAGTTTGATCAGCCTAAAGTGTAATGTTTGATGTTTTGTTCTTATTCATATCAGAAGTCTTCAATTTTGTTTACTGTTCAACCAAAAAAACCATTACAGATACCAACTTTCTGAATAGTGAGTTTCTGAACTAAACATCTAAGTTACGTTCTGGATTAATTTTTTTTTTTATGATTACATCCCTTGGATATTGTTCAAATCATCTATTCTTAAACATTGATTTTTAATCATGTAAATAAAAATGCAGGATTCCAATTCTTCTTTGCGTGGGTACAATACAACTTCTCAAATTCATATTCACAAGTTCTCAAATATTTTTTGACAAAAGGCTGCATATAAGTATAATAAAAATAAAATGCGGGGTGTAAGTACAAATTTGTATTAATAAGTGGGATGAAAGTCAATTTTTTTTTTTTTTTTTGAGATGTTATTTGTTACGCTCGAGAATTTGTGCACGTTTTATTGCATGAATTTTTGGCTACTAACTTCAACTCTCACCATTTTATAAGTTTATGAAACACAATATCCCCTTCCATCATTAGCGGGAAGAGGCATGAGACCCGTATGGTTAATTTGTCCTTTTGTCTCCAAATGATCTCTTTTTTTATTTGTCTTTTTTGGATACTACAAAAAATATCATTAAGTTTACTCAACTTGTTATTTTTTATATTCTTTATTTTTTTAGAAGACTTTATTTTTAAATTGATTGTTAAAAGAGAAATTTTGAGTGTCATTCCACTTTATTTTATCATATTTAAGGTGCACCCCACAAGTTTGCACAAATGTAAGTTAACTTCCACTTTGGACGGTAATCCTAAAAAAAAATTCTTAGACCAAAATGTCTTTGCTCTTCCTCTTCTTTTCTCTTCCCCCGGGCCACCCCCCCCCGCCCCTGCTCCCCCCTCTTTCCCCGCCTCTGCTACCCCCCCCCCCTCCTCGCCTCCGCTCGCCCCCTTCCCCCCCCCCCTCCGGCCGCGGCGCAGCAGCCTTGGAAACGACAAGGGCTTCTTCCATGTCCTATTTACATGACAAAAATCGAAAACTTATGGACACAGACACAATCTATCAATGGGCTTCTTCTTATTAATCCAATTGCGAATTCGAAACTGTTGAATTAAGGATTGCTTCTGTATGTCTCTTTCTCAATCTCTATCAATCGAGTTTTTTTTTTCCTTTTCTTTTAAGATCATGAGCTAAATTTGTCCAAACGCTGCAGAAATTCTCTGGAAGTCCTTACCATACAACTCTGGGCTTTGCAACTTGTTGTCGTTGTTGTTGTTGCTGCTGCTGCTGCTGCTGCGGCTGGTGACTCTGGTGCCAAGATCCCAATCCTTCGGCCATGAACTGGTTCTCGGCCTTGATGTCACCGACGTATAAAGGTTGAGTTTCGTTCTGGAGCGCTGCCGATATCGGAAATGCTCCGTTGAGGTACTCGGACCACCTGAGGTCCTCGGGTTCGGGATGAAGTTGGGTCTCCCTATCTTGCATCACGTCCGACCACGGGAACATACCTCCGTCGTAGGAGTAGATGCTGCTCTGCAGCTCAACTCCGTTGCTACTATTCACGCTGCTCTGCCGCCGTTACCAGTGTTCCCAGCCTCCCAGTAGCACTCGGGAGGAGGGTTGTCGGGCGGCAGGCTGATCGCGGTCTTCAGACACATCGGAGTAGAGAGCATCGAGCTCGACACGAACGGAATTACAGTGGACAGCATGTTGCAACTGTACTCGGGGTTCATGTCGAAGAGCATGCCGTTCTGATTTAACCAGAGAAGTGGGTTCGGGCTGACCGATAGACCTGCCATGGCCTCGCGTCTGGGTCTCAATTGCGGGAGAGAGAACAACCCTATCAGATTGGACGGCCTGCAGCTCGACGAGCTCTTGTGGTTCGCGAAGAATCGGTCTAGAAAGATTTTTTTCGCAGTGCCGTCGGGTTATTGGACGAGGAAGGGAAAGAGGTCTCCGGGAGGCCATGCCTGCTTGCGCTGCAAAGGGCAGCCGGCGGAGGCACGCGTGCAGCGGGTATGTCATGGAGAGGGGGCTCCGGGTAGAAAAGAGGTCATTTTCGTCAAAAAAAATGAGTCAAAGTAGTTGACCGTGGACGAATCGGTCAAAAGTGTAGGGTAACTTACATTTGTGCAAACTTGTAGGATGTACCTTATGGTAAAAAAAGTGGGGTGCCACTCAAAATTTTTCTTGTTAAAATTGTTTTCTGAGATTTTTTTTTAAAATTCTTTTAGAAAATACATGAATTTTCCTCTTTTTCTCGGACCAGCCCTGATGATTGCTTTTAATTTTGGAAAAGTATGGAACTTTTCGTTAAACAATAAGCAAATTTACAAATAATCTCCAATTTACGTTAGCTTTTGTCCTCGAACAAGGCCCTTCAAAAATAAAACAAGCCTGAGCGTCTTTTGTAAAACAGTGAATGCAACTATTTGATTTTTCTTTCAGCATATTTGTGTTTTACTCCCCGTAACTCTTCCTCAGCCAGGCTTGGGCAGAATAGCAGAGCAAGTACAAGTATTAATAGCATAGCAAAATGCGTTCCTTGTCATTAATAGAAACAATAAGCAAATTTACAAATAATCTCCAATTTACGTTAGCTTTTGTCCTCGAACAAGGCCCTTCAAAAATAAAAACAAGCCTGAGCGTCTTTTGTAAAACAGTGAATGCAACTATTTGATTTTTCTTTCAGTATTTAATTCATGCAGGAAATGAAAGAAAAAATATAATTCTGACAATTTGGAAAAAAATTCAAATGTTTACACGTTACCCATCCGCTCTCCTGTGGTCTTTGGTTGGTAGGAAGGATGGAAAAGTGGAAGGAAGGAAAAGATAAGAATATATTTTTCTTCCATATGGAAAGGAAAGATCATTTTCTTTCTTTGTGTTTGATAGCAATGATGGAAAAGATAAGAGATGTTTTTTCTTTTGTTTGGTATGAAAAAAAGTGGAAGGAAAGAAAGTAAAAACTATATGGTTACCAATTCTACCCTCAACTAAAAACACTTATTTACCATTTGACTTAATAAATAATTTTAAATAATATATTCATATGGGGGGTATAATTGTTAATTAATACAAGTATCCATTTTTTCTTCCACTTTTCCTCCCACATTTGGAGGGATTGAATTTCTTAGGTTATGAGGAAAAATTAATCCCTCCACTTTTTCTTCTTCATATTTTTCTTCCAACCAAATAAGAAAATGAATCTTTCCCTTCACTTTAACCTCCTCTATTTTCCTTCCTCCCACTTTTTCCTCCTACCAAACACACCCTTAGAGTAGAACACAAGGCTGTGTTTGGTAGGAAGGATGGAAAAGTGGAAGGAGAGAAAAAGATAAGGTTATATTTTTCTTCCATATGGAAAGGAAAGGTCATTTCCTTCCTTTGTGTTTGGTAGCAAGAATGGAAAAGATAAGAGATGCAAAGAAAAGTGGAAGGAAAGAAAGTAAAAAATATAGAGTTTACCAATTCTACCCTCAACTAAAAATACTTATTTACCATTTGACTTCATAAATAATTTTTAAATAATACATTCATATGGGGATATAATTGTTAATTAATACAAACCTCCACTTTTCCTCCCACTTTTGGGGGATTGGATTTCTTAGGTTATGAGGGAAAAGTAATCCCTCCACTTTTCCTTCCTTCCTATTTTCCTTCCATTCCAAACAAGAGAAAGAATCTTTTCCTTCACTTTTTCCTCCTCTATTTTCCTTCCTCCCTTTTTCTCCTACCAAACACACCCTAAAGAAAGAAAAACATGAATGTCTTAATAATAATCTTTTTGAAATGTTTTTTTAATAACACATGACACCACCCACCCATCCACCCAATCAGGCAGTACCGATCTCTCTTGGGATCGAGTCAACCCAGTTAGAGCATCATTAGTAAGGCTCATCCCATTTTCTAGATTTTAGATTTAGAATATAGGAGTTCATTTTATAGAATAGTAAGTGTTAGTTCCGGACCGTAATTTTTCGATGGAAAACTGAAAATTATGCAACACTTCAAAGAAGGTGCACGACAAAGATCCAGGAGTCTTCTGAGAAACGAACACTAATGTGTCACTTCGAAGAAGGCACAAAAGAATTCGTAGCAGCAACAACAAAAGTACACTAATGTTTTCTGATTAGATCAGAAATGTTCTCGTTTAAAACGAGATAAAAGTGAATGAACAAAAATGGTGAAATGGCCTGCTGGGGTGAATGATCACCGGCGCTTAAATCTTAATTCGCCCCACACGAGCAGCTTCCCGGAACGAGCAAGTTTGACGGAGAACTTCGGAACACTTTGCTCTTCTGATTTCTCGGATGGCGAAACTCTGCTCACAAAGTACCTCTCTTCTCTGCTCTGAACTTAGACAATTTTGTAAGAAAATTTCTGATACTTCGTACTGTATCCTGAGAGAGAAGAGAGGGACTTTATATATGTGCGCTAGTAACTGCTCGGTATGCAGAACGTTCAGAACGTGGAAAAAATCGCTTCGAATGTTCCGTAACCGTTCAAATCGTGCACATACACGATTGAGCCAACTGGCGCACAATGCGCGCAATCGCGCACCGCTGTGCCAACTGTGCACACGCGCACTACGCGCCAACTGGCAGCGCCATCAGGCCGCACCACTGGGCAGCGCCAATTAGTCGCGCCATCTGGCCGCGCCTAGCGACGATACTGACGTGCTAAGTTAAAGTGAGCCAACAAAATATCACATTACGCCTTATGAGCCCGAGTCCCAGTCGCTAAGCCCCTACGGGACTTAGCTCCAATAGAAATTAATTCTCAAGAGCAAAAAACATAAATGCTTTACCATGGAGTATTAACCTTACCTCCTAGTAAAATCACCCACATGGTTTTCCTTCTTAGGGTCACCACCCCATGTGCACATCTCAACAACATACAAGTATATATTAAGATACAACTCATGGTGCTTTCCCAATGTGATCGACTAAATAATACTAGGCATATATTGAAAGCAAGCTCTCTCAACATGCAAGGAAAAGCTAGACGGCGGATGTAAACCCACCTATCAAAAATTTTATTCTACATAATATTTTCTTTGAATATTTTTAGTGTTTTAATATTCTTAATGATTTCCTTCTCACCATTTAAAAAAAAACATATAGTGTTTGGGCTTGGACAGCCCAATTCAGATAGAAAGTTGGAAATTGAATTTGTTTTCAAACTTAATTGTGTGGGTCTGTTGCAGCTAGGTTAGACTTCATTCTTGGGGCTGATATCAAATTTTATTACTTGATTTTAATTAGAGATCCACAACACATGTGGGAAGAGAGAGAGGTCGTTGGAGTTTCAAATTGATTCTTTCCTTTTCAATTTCGTTTTTCCCACGCCATCTTTTCCCTAACGGCCTATATATTGTTGCGATTCCCTCAGCTCATTCTAACCAATTTTCCAACCAACCCTCTTCTTCCCAAATTTCTGAGCGCCAATTCGAAGAAGGGAATTTCCATGGCGCGGTGGCTGAAGAAGGTGATGACTGTTGCTGTTGAAGATCCTGGCAACAACCATTAGTCTTGTTCCTCGACAATCGATCAGGAATGCTGGATCGATCTGAGTGGTATGTGATTCAGACTTAATCCTTTGGTTGGATTGGTTCTTGATCAAATTGCTGATACAATTTCTGTTGATTCTTTTCCATTTTAGTTTTCTTTCTGAAGATTCATTTGACGAGTGTCGAGAAACTCTGTTAATACTTGATCAATTCGAGATGGATTTCCTTTTCTTCGATTTCTGACGATCTCAGATCTGGAAGCATTCACTCGATTTGAATCAAACTACTTCTTAGAGAGATTGATTCATTCCTAATTGATTGGTAAGTCATGACCGGATCAATGATTCTTAGTTTAATATTTTTCTGTGTTCTTATGTGGATTTGAATGGTTCTTCAACCTCAGATCGGGTTGTTCGAATTGGGAACTAGAGGATTAATCGGTTCCTATGTTGATCTAACAACGGTCAGGTGAGTACCAATTTTTCTCAATTCGATTTGGAAGATTTGTTGTAAGCATGGATCGATCTTGAGTATGGATTTCTCTGTTTTAGAAGCGATTTGTTCAGAATAACTAAGCATCAGATCTGTGTCAAGGAATTCAGTGTTGGCTCAACTTGTTGAAGGTAAATTTCTCACTAATCTTGTTCTGGTATTGCTGTGTGGTTTTACCCTGAAGAATCTGTATATTCTTTCGAACCAAGCAATAGAGAGGTTAGGTGTTCCACAAGCAAATGACTTGATAGAATACTTGTTAAGTATAACAAGTTACTGATGTTAGCTTAGCCGAGAGTAACTTAAAATATTTCCATTTGGGTACTCATCTAGACAGGTGACATTAAGAGATACTAATAGGATTGATAAATAGGTAACTGTTCGAGTATCAATAAATACTCAGTGAGGGACATGTCTCATTCATCTATGAACTGGTAACTTGAATGAGTCTCAAATTCCCCTGTTAGAGTGGTTGAATCTGTGTTGCAGTGTTCCAGATGACTGAGGTTGGAGTGGAAGAAAAGGTCAGTGACTTTTGAGTGTAATCTACCCTAGGATTTTTCCCTTGTAGCAGTTTTTCAACTCTTGGTGATAACTCTGTTGCATTTTTCTGCAGTGGTTATCATGAGTTAGTTTGGACTTACTTTCCAGTCATATCATTTACTACAATAGCTAGTAAGAAGTTCTTAAACTAAACTTAAGGGCAACCAATCACATGTTGAATTGTCTGGATGTGTTGCACTTGTTTCTCACAAAGCCTTGTAACCAAATCCATGCAATTCAGTCCTTAGATGTTACTGTTATGAACTGCTGCTAGTGTGTTTAATATTATCTTTTAATAGCTGTTCTGTCCAATACTAATACAGTGGGGATTGTTACCTTCATTATCCTGTAAGAATTTTGGGTATTGTGGTTTCAGTTTCGAACTGATGAGGGATTGATATTTTGGGTTGAATTACAACTCTTTTAGGTTAGGATTGTGGTAGTTAGGACTGGTTGTAAGCCCTGTTCAGGACTGACTAATGTGTCTTAGCTGAGACTGATTGATATCAGTCATATTTAAGGACTAAACCCCACCTGGGATTTGGTGTATAAGCTGTGACATTTTTACTTGGAGTTAGAGCAGGATCTGTCACCAGTGTATTACCCTTTTTTTTATGTCCTAAAGACAATACTGTACCTGGAAGTTTGCAACCTATATTTCGATTCCTGGAAATCAGATTTAAGCCAATGGTTATTGCTGTTAGAACATGTCTCTAGTTTACCTACATAATCAAGACAATTCTATATGAGAGCTATTAGAATGGGATGGTTGGTTTTTATGAAACCTGGGAAATTCTTATAGATAAGTTAATACATCAACTGCTTGCTTGTCTCTATGGCATGATGTGTAACTGTATATTTAGCAGGGATGCTCATGGATACATGTGAGGAGACTTGGGTAAACAAGGGTCCTGGACCAGTCCTAGGTCCCATAGGAACTTGTTATAGAAACTGTTTGATATTGGTGGAGGACTGTTTATGTCCTGATGTGGTATTGAGACATGGAACTGAATATTGAAATCCAATTGGAATATATTTGGACTCATTTTAGACTGATATGTAAATTGTTATAAGACTGATTGTAGCCTCCCTTCCCGGAAATTTTTTGAAATATTATTTTGATTTATTTATTTTAAATGGTGATTTTTAGATTTCTTTAAATAATTATTTAGTTAATTATTACGGTAGATGATTTTAATCATGGTTGAGAATTGGAGTACAAGATGACTAGGAATCATGGCACGGGTAGTGCAGTAGTGTGCTTTGACTAGTGTATTAGCCACAGTAGGAAAGACCGAGCCATAGGTGTGTTCTAACTAGGAAAATCAGACCAAGTTGTGACATGACCATTATAAATAGTTAATTATTTATTATTAATATTATTTGACGTTGAGTGACCCAGTTGAACCAAATTGGCCAGGCTGGACCCAAACCAAGCCCAAGCCCAGGTAGTCATGCGGCACGTCCAAGGACGTTCGTGTTGAGGAAAATTGGTATGAGAGTGTAGTATTTCATTTTAATGATTTAATGAGTATTTTCTAAGTATTCTCAAATAAATATTATAAATATCGTTATTAGTTGACATTCAGTGATATTTGTATAAAATAGGTCTTTGTACATTTTTGGAGATTTTTAGACTGTGCATGGTGATGTATACACCATTATTTGGTTTATTGAATTTCATTATTATTATTATTATTATTATTATTATTATTATTATTTATTGAGATTATTAGTATATATATAATATAATTATTGGTTATGTTATTTTCGTCAAATAAATGTTACATATTTTCATAAATAGGTCCTACACTAGAAATAAATAATATTGGAGTTTTGTTTAGATTTATGGGATTAAAATATAAGTATATTTATATATATAGGAATATATATATATATAAGATATATGGAGGCCTATTAAATAGTTGTATATATATATGTACTTTTATTGTCAAATTTTAAATAAGTATATATATATAATATATATATATATATATATATATATATATATATATATATATATATTATATATATGTAAATATATATAGATAGAGATATATAAGGATATAGTTTATATGTGTATAAATAATATATAATATTAAATATGTGTATGTGAACGTATATATAAAAATATAGATCATATATAAGTGTGAATGTGTACATATATATATTTATATTATATAAGTGTATGTATGTATAATATTATATGTGTGTATGTATATATAAATATATATGTATACGTGGTAAATATATGTATGTATATGTGTGTATAGATATAATTTCTAAATATATAAAGTGTGTGTATATAAATATATACGTGTGTGTGTATATACATATATAAATATATTCTGTATATATATATATATAATATATATATATATATATATATATTATATATATATATATATATATTATATATATATATATATATATATATATATACACATACGTGAGTGCTTATAGTAATATATAATATAATAACATAAACAAACCCCAGACCATAAGCCCATACCCGACCCGGCCAACATCAGAAAGGAAACAAGCAGCAGCAGCTCGGGCTCAAAACCGAGCCCAAGCACACTGCATTGCCGAGCGGCAAAACCGACCCCCCCCGCGGCTTTAGTATAAAGAGGGGAGAGAATTTCGCACGAAAACCCTAAGGTGGAACCCACATGCGCCACCCTCGAGGTTGGGCGACCCTCCCTGGGCCTCCGCGCGCCGCCCTGGGCCACCGCCGGCCGGCAGACGCGCGGCCGAGCACCCCAAAACAGGGGAGCAATCAATGACAGCAACAACGATATTGATGGGGCCGACTTCACATCGGTTTTCCCGCCACCTCTGTCACGACCCGCACCCTAGAATTTGGGCACGAGAACGTAACAACGCCCAGCCTACGCCGCAGTGTCGGCGATAGAACGCTGTCCTAGGTCTCAATGCATCTAATAGTATAAGACTAACAGTTTATACTCCCCGAATGGGGGTGACATAGCAGATACATACTCAATCACATCTAGGGTAGAGCATAAAGGAAGATAGATAAAATATAAAATCCAAAAGAGGTACAACAGAGAGAAATCTAAGTGTCTAAGATACAAACTCAGAATACATCTCAAAGCTCAAATACAGTAATCCACAAATAAATACACTCCAGACAACTAAGAAAAACTAACTAAACAACCTCTAATGTGTCTCCTCTAGGCTAGCAGGCACCTCCGAACTATCTGTAAAATTTTGTCAACGTATCCTGTCAGAAAAATGAGCAAGTACAAAACACCAACAGCAGTTCCATGTGAATTGACAAATACTATAAGAGACAGTAATAATGAAATACAAGACAAAGAATATAGGCAACTTGGGAACCATTCGAAAGCCGAGTTACAACCCTTAAACCAAACAAGGACCGGGGTTGTAACCCTTCTTCCGAACAGAACCTAGTCCCATAACCAAGGTACAGTATGAAAGACAGATAGAGCATATGAGAATGAATCGTAGCATGGTGAAAGTACAGTAAGTAAAGCTGAAACTGGAATATAAGACATGACAAATAAAGTAAAAAGTGTTTTGAATTATTAGAGTGATATGTGATCGGCTAAAGGGGAAGCAGGGCCAAGTTATCCACTTGGCACGGCAATCCGCGGTGAACTCAACGGAGAGTCATGCCGTCCAACCTGGATAACCGGGAGTGAGGTATCTGCGACACCCTACGTGGGGTGAGGGTGACGCTAGCAATGTATAGTTACAGTAAGGCTTGATCACATAACCCCTAATAATTCCCCCATTTCCCCGAATAGTATAATGGATCCGGACATGGCACGTCATGACACGGGGATTCGAGAGCAGGTGATCAGCCTACTCCCAATATGTGTCTATATAAGTACAGGAACACGGAAATATCTCATACCCATATACCAAGAAAGTCCAGGAATAACATCTCATACCAGGATCCCGTATACTAGTCCGTGAACCGTCGTATCAGGAATCAAGTATAACACTACGACTGAATCGGATATAGTAGATATCAAGACAATGAAAACTATCAGTGAATGTACTCGCCTGTGGTCCTGAGCTGATAAGTATAGAGGGTCCAACTGAAGCCACAGAGTCCTATTTAAAGCAACACAGGTTACAAGGTGTTCAAGTTATATTAAAAGAGTCTCTATAAACAATCTATTTTATCCTAGGTTCTTCTAAGTCAGATTAACCCTAGGTCAACTCCGGTCAATAATTTAGTCAAACTAGGTCAAGCGTTGACTCACAGTTGACTTTGGGTCAACTGGTCAACTCTGGTCAAACAGGGTCAATCTAGTCTAATTATTGAAAATATAAAGTGTACTTCGTTATTCGTACGTCGAAACTTACGACACGTAAATCGAGATAAGAATATCAATGGTAAGATTGATAATCTCATTACAGTGATCCACGTGCCCATCTTGTCAATTTCAGCGATGTGAGATCACTGGAATTGACTGAGCTCAGTTTCGTTGTACTAATCTCGAAATACAAACATTATAAGAATTAATCATTAATTAATTATTAAAAAGGTTAAACTCAGAGAAACTATCAACAAACATTGTCGGACGATGAAATGAACATCGCCAACGTGTCCAGAATGGTCAAATTAGCTAGGATAGCCTACCCAACGATCCAAGTTGGACACAAGGGCAAAAAGGTAATTTTGGGTCAAAACGGTGTCCGTGTCGGAGCCGTTTTGCACCGAAAAACGTGCAAGAAAACAAGTCTATAAAATATAACAAATTATATGTCCACGCAACCAGAATGACGATACGAACCCAACGGTATCTCCAGAATTGGATTCCGTTGACCCAATCTCAATTTGGCCCGTTGACCAGAACTTGGAATTCCGGTTTGCACGGAAATGCGTACCGGAGCCAAAGTTCTCAAAACTCAGCAAATTATATGTCAACGAGTCCAGAATGATGATACGAACTCAACGGTATATTCGAAATTGGATTCCGATGAGCCGATCTCAAAATGACCCGTTGACCCGGACATTGGTGTCTGACTTGCACCGAAATGCGTGTCCGATCCAATGTCCACCAAAACCTAGCAAATTATATGTCAACGAGTCCAGAATGACGATACGAACTCAACGGTATATCCGGAATTGGATTCCGATGAGCCGACGTCAAAAAGTCCCGTTGACCCAGAAAGTGGGACCCGCTTTGCACCGAAATGCGTGCCCGGGCCCACGTTCTCCAAATCTAACAAATTTTATATGAAAACATGCCAGAACGACGCCACGAATCTAATGGTGGTGTCAGAAATGAAATCTGGAGTCCCGTGTTCAAAAATAGAATTTTACAAGTTACAAATTACAAATTCGGACGGCCAACTTTGGCATCGAATTCAACCAATCAAACAAGCTCAAACTGAAATGAAATCTAAAGGGGGCAGGAAGAGGGTTATACCAGCTTCGCACCGGAACTGGTAGCACGCCAAACGGAGCTGCGGTGGAGGAGATACAAGCTGACGAATTTGGCCCCACGAAACTGTCCAAATTTAATACAATTTAAACGGTCAACTTGGTGGCCGGTTTTCATGTATCAAACGATAAAATTAACGGACGAAAAATTGACAGGGATGAAGATGGATATACCGAGATTGCGACGGAGCCAAGAAATCGCCGATCCAACGGTCGGATTTTCGGGAAAACGTGCGCGAAGTCGCTGCGACGGAGCGCCAAAATGAACGTGATTTCGCGCGCGTCACGACGGGACGTCGTTCAAAACGCACGAATCGCCTCGACGGCGCGTCCCGGAGGACGGTGGCCGTCAGGGGAAGACTCGCCGGAGTGGGGCGCACCCACGGCGAGCCACGGCGGCCCACGCGGCGGCGCGGCGGCGCACGACGGCGGCCCGCGCGCGCGCGCGTGTGCTCGCATCCATGCGCGGCTGCTGCTGTGTCGCGCGCCCCGGCGGTGGCCGGCCCGGCCAGGCGGCGCGGCCAGGGGGCATGGCGGCGGAGTGGGTGGTCCGGCCATGGTGAATGGATGGATGGATGGATGGGTGGAGATGGTGATGGTTTAAGGAGTGGAGAAGGAGGAGGAAGAAGTGGAGGAGAGGAGGAGTTGGGGCCGACGGCCATGGCCGGCCAGGGGGGGGTGGTCGGCCATGGTGCTCGGGGATGAGAGGAGTTGGGTGGTCAGGTTTTGTGGAGTTGTAGCTGCTGTTGTTGCATGGGAGAAAAGAATAGAGTGGGAGAGAGAGAAGATGTTGATAATAAATGAGTGAGAGAGAGAATAGTGACAACCTAGATTTTAGGGCCGGCCAACCCATAGGGGATAAATTGTTGGCTGCTATGGGGGAAATCAAAGGTTGGGATTTGATGAGGGAAATCAAAGGCTAGGATTTTAAATGAAGAAATAGGTTATTCCAATAAGAGATTTAATTCAAGTAAAATTTCCAAAAAATATTATAAATGGGTAGAATGAGTAATTGATATTTTTGGGCAAGAAAATAAGAGAGTGTCATGGTGGAGAATAACATGGAGCTGGCCTGGACTCGATGGAGCCGGATTGGACGAAAATCGGACATTATGCAAAAATCGAATTAAAAATTAGACGTTGATGATCATGTGTAAATAAGTTGCACATGGGGATTCCAATAAATGGGACACAAGTGGCGGACGGATAGTAGGCTCAAAGTGGGCCATGTCCATAGTTGGGGCTGACAGGTTTTGGTCGACAGGTGACCCACAAATCAAGTTGGAAAATGAATGTGACGCCGTGGCGTGAAATAAAATCGGGTCACGCGTCGGGAAAGTTGTGCAAATCAAATGGAGCCCAAGGCGACGTGTCTGAGTGGGACACAAAGGTCATGGGTGACGAGCGTCCCGAGTAGATCATCAATGAGGAGTTGGTTTCAAGAAACTGACTGGTCTTGCGCTCCCAATTTAAATGTCATGGTAACGCGCTGAAAATGATCAAGAAAAAGAGTGGGAAAATAAATATCAATCAAATGGTCTAAACCGACCCGAAGTTCAGCGAAGCAGAAAGAGTACAAGGGAACAAGTTTGGATGGGACACTATATACCGTCATGAAGATAATCGTGTCCACTCCAAAACTCGTAAAGAAGATTTCCAGAGTTGAACATCCCTGATACTCCAAATATCAAAGGCATGGGAAAGTACACTTAAGGAAAAATAACAAAAATAATTATTTATTGAAATTAAAATGAATCAGTAAATAAATAAAAATAGAAAAAATCAACCCGAAATTCAGGGTACTCACAACCTCGGTTCGTCGTTTCACGAACGAACTTCTCCGGTATGTCGACAACCTTACCCTCGATAATCTCCTTCAAATAGTTTTAATTATTTCGCTTCGTACGCGATGGAAACCGAGTTCCAAAATCGAGAAAAATCTCGAATCCTGGATTATAGAAACCGTCCCGACCACCCATGTTTACGGTCCGATTGCGAACAGGATATTGTAGATTTCAGGAATCTACCTGAATAGACTTTTAGACACCTGAACAGGATCAAAACCCTATTTTTAGTTTAATTTCTAGAGGTTTATTTTCTGGTTAAAATTTAATTTAAAATAGAGAAAAACATGTTTTCAAAACTAGAAAATTGTTCCACACGACGTGCGTCCCGCCAAACCGGGCGACGTGGTCGCGCACCGTAAGCATCGAAAGCTGCGTAACGGCTTCGTGGTCGTGTGGGCTTTGACGAAATTCAAATTGGTCGCGTGTGCGCGACGAATTTGATGCGTATCCGTCGAAATTCACCGTATCGGCCTCTGTGCAAGTTTTTCAATTACTTTGTGCACGCTCATCGGATCGAGACGAAACTTGCGCCAACAGGACCGTATCGTTTTTCTGGTCCTGTATGCCAAGTTTGGTCCAATTCTGAGACAGTTGAATCGTACGTCGTTTTGCGGCCCCCACGGTCCCACTCAACGGGCGATTTTGTGCACGGCCCGCCGGAATCCAACTCTGGACATACGATTGGGTTCGTATCGAAAAACTGAATCCGTAGACATGTAGTTTGACGACTTTAGAGACCATTAACTCTGGCACGCTTTTCGGTGCAAAACGGGTCCAACGACGGACATCGTTTTTGTTCGAAATTATCGTTTTGCCCCTGTGTCCAGAATTGGACTTAAGGATAGGCAATCCTAGCTAATTTGACTATTCTGAGAATGTTGGTAACGTTTATTTCAGCCTTCGGAGACAGTTGTGATGACTTGGACTTTCTGACTTGATTGATTGGCGATACTTTGTTGGTTCTCCGTACAATCTCCAGGCAAGTATACATTGTCGAACATATACAGTATTTACATGGTTTCTCTTTCCTTATTGTAGTCCTTTTCATATTGTCACATGATTCCGTATTGTGATTGATTCGTCCTGGATTGCTTTATTTGTTCTAGATTACGTGCACGTATAGGATGTTTGACATTGCTGGAATATTGGTCTCTTTGTGTTACTCTTTTCTCGTGATTGAGTTGTCAGTTTTATATCTGTCCTTGACCATTCTCGACTGGAAGTATCTTACATTATACTACAGTTGAGACATACTATAGCTTGGGAGTATCTTACATTGTACTACGACCTATAGTCGATTCTTCTACCTTGATATCACTTGATTGACTTGACTTGAGACATGCCATAGATTGGGAGTATCTTACATTGTACTACGACCTATATCATATATTGATTGATTGATTGACTTGACTTGCGCACTATAAATTGGGAGTATCTTGCATTGTACTACGATTTATAGGAGTCTACTTGACTTTGTATCCTTTAGGAGAGGAGATCGATACTAGAATTGGCTAATCTTGACTGGGATTATCTTGCATTGTATTACAGTCAAAATCTACTATAGATTGGGAGTATCTTGCATTGTACTACAAGCTATAGAGGTTAATCGATTGATTGGTAGCCAAGTCTAGTATTACATTTCCTCACGACTCGTCGTCCTTAGATGTTCTTCTTGCAGTGTTCTTATTCTCCATACCTGTTATTTATGTCATATTAGTAGGCATATTTTATGTATCTTGCTAGTCCTCTGAGGACCTGATGATCTCTTCAGGTAGCTGATTACACGGAGTTAGTTAGCTGAGCATGTGGTAGTTGACTTCATTCGCATGATTCAGGTATTTTGTCAGTGATATTGATTTACTATCTTTCTCGTGCTTTTATGATATATTCTGCTCATCAGCTTAGCTTTATGGACTCACATTATTCTTGGAGTCTAATCGGATATATATGCTAGTGGGCTGCAGACCACGACCCATACTTGTTCATTCTTGTTTTATATGATTACTGTGGATTGAGATATAGTTTAGATTAGACATGATACCCATGACCTTGACAGCTTATACGTACTCGAGTCGGGCTGGAGTCCGCTCGATACGTAGCTGGCTTGCTCACGAGCTCGCGTCCGAAAATCGGGTGCGGGTCGTGACACTGATATAGGATTAATATTTAGACTGTTCTTGGACTGCTATAGGACTGGTGTTGTTTAAACTAATAGCTGATATGAGTGGGAGGATTGGACTCTGGAAATCAGTCTTAACAGGGGACTGTATCAGTCCTATTCTAGGAGGGAACCCAACTGAAATTAATGGATAGGAGGAGACAGGGTCACTAGAGTGTAGGGCAAAGTAGAGTACTTGTAAATCAGTTATTGATTTAGATATGGTATAATAATCTTACACCATTTTGTGTTACGTTCAGAATAGTATTAGGAATAACTTTAGGAATATATCAAATGTTTTGGAGTGAACTAAGACCATAACTGAATTTCACATGGAATTGTGTTTGGACAATTATCACCTGAAGTAGAGTAAATTTGCCAGCCACCATATCTTGAAACCAATACAGTACATGGGAGTTGGCCTTTATGGAACTTGAGTGGTGTAGGCAGATAGATAGATTATCTTATACTTTAGAATATTGTTGCAGTTGTATAAATGGTAAGATAGAGTTTATGTATACAAGATAGGTTTAGTGTAAATTAAGGATTATGTTAAAATAACTTTTCTAGATTAGAAATATCTACTTTTACATTGTTGACTTATCAAACTGTAAATTATAAACAAGAGGATTCCCAGCTTTACTACCCATACATGATCACCCTGAGCAAGGCAAGTATATTCCTCGGACTTGTTCATTTTTCATGTCTTGTATATTCATTCCTGTATCTCCTCGTTGACACGATGTAGCACGGGATTGTCTGGTTCCATGTTTCATGAGTTACTTGTGTCTGAAAGGGAAAATACTACAGTCGTGTGATCAAATCCTGTTACTATTTATGTGAATAGCTTAGGTCCCGCATCGTGCACACGAGACCAAAGCCGTACCATTTCATGTTCATTGAATCTACCCAAGTCGATCACACACTCTGGATGTATTTCAATATTGCACATTTCAGGATTCATGTTGTATTTCATGTTCAGGACTCTTTTCATGTTCCATGTATTTACTTTCAGTATTTCCTGTTCAGTTTCATGTCTTGTTCTCATTTTTTGTACTTTATATATATTTTCTGTTCTTGTTCATACCATGATGTTCATGTTCATTTTCTTGGATATACTTAGCTCCGCTCCTGACTGGGATATGTTGCATGTGAGCTGGAGGCTATCTGTGATACTTACTACGGGCAGGAACCTGGAGGCACCTATGAGCCGGTTGATGTGGCCTAGGACCTAGAGGCTGAGGAAGCCTAGCCTATGAGCCAGCAGTCCAATATCCAGCAGTTATTACAGCCTTTATATGAATGATCGGGTACAAAGTCGGTAATGAATGATAAGGCTAACACTAGGCCTGCTATATCAATACAACCAATCAAAAGATATCCTATACATCAATCTAACTACATCTCGAAAATATAGTCCCGGTCCTCAGTATCATCAGGAGTGTGCTCCACTGCTGGGCCATCCATCTGCAATCCATAACAGTCTAGAGGATCACCTGTAAACAACAGTCCAGTCAGGATGAAGCAAAGCACAATGTAACTCAATAAAACCCACCATGAAGATCAATGGAACGGTATAGCAAATAGAACTGAAAGACAGAGAAGCAATGTGAATATAAAGTATGCACTAGTTATGTGTACATGTGCAGTTTGACGTTATCAACATGTGGGGACTAATATGTAATCAGGCATATAGAATATGCTATCAGTCAATCAATAATCAGGCATGTCTGACAACAATGCTGTAATGATCATAGTTCGTATTACGTATTTTGGTATGCGTGTACATATTTTGCCTCGTATTGTATGACTCCCTGCTTGATTTATTTTGGCATTTCATTGCTTGGTTATTCTTGGTTTGGTTCGGCTTGGCTTGGTTGCCTTGGGTTCATCATGAACCAAAGGGAAACCCCTACCTACCACCACTGTAATGCCCCGCTCCGCATCGGTGCATTACGATGAGTCGTTGACTCGAAGAGTTACGTTGACCCGACGGGTATCGATGCGAATCGATGCAAGTGTTGCGTTGGCCAAAGGTAAGCTTTGAGTCGGTTGGAATCTATGAATCGAATCGATGCAAAGGATAAGTCCCGTTTGAGCAAGTGTTAACTTTGGTTGATCTGGTGTGCAGGCTATGCTTTTACGCTGGACGATAAGAGGTCGGCATTTTGCCTTATGCAATGAAGTGTCCGCGATACTAAATCGAGGCCCTGCAACGGATTGTGGCATGGGCGCGATAGGCTAAATCAACCGAGTAGAGCAAAGGAATGGCTAAGTCCAAGAGTTAGCTATGCGATCGAGTTATGGAAGCGAGACGCTTCAATCGGCGAAACGACAAGGCGTATCGGCTTAAGGTGGGCGGGTTCTTGACTCTCTCTCCCTATTCCTTCACGTCTAATAAAATATGTTATGCTTGCGTAATATGTTATCGAGTTAGCGAGCGTGGCTCGGCGAGTAAGTGTCTAAAATATGCGTTGAACACTAAGATAGAACATTGAACAATCGAACAATTGAAGCGACGTGCATCGAGTGCACGAGTCGCGATAGGGCATGATGGTAGAACATTGAAAGATGATATCGAGATGTGCATCATGTGCACGGCTCCGAGAACATTGAACACTAGGCGTAGAACATTGATTACGGTGCTGGGCGTGCCTTTGTGCACTTATGTACGAAAAGACTAAGTAAATACGGAAGTAGGCTATGCGAATAACAATTATGAACGGGACGCCTGATTATGAGTACGAGACGACTAAGCCGTTGGACGTCGTGCATCAATATGGATGTGTTGGGGCATCACGCCGACGGAGCTCCCCATATGAATGGTGGATTAGGTTATGGAACGCGAGATGGACTGGAATGTACGACTTGTATGCTATGGCGCGTATTGCATGGTCAATGGACTCGGATTGCCCGTGCACGGGTGTGGCTTCCCTCGAACGGTTACGCCGGGGCGCCGGGACCGTTCGGCCTAGGAGGGAATTATGTGTGGTATTTATGGTGCACAACATTCGGACGGATTGCGACCGTCCAGTGCTGTGATAAGCTATGATATCCGTAAGTTTGGGATCCGTCTGATACTGGGCTAGCAACCCGTATCGAAGCGATTGTAGGCTTACACATAAGAGATGCCAAGTCCATTACGGTGCGACACACCGTGACCTTCATATAGATAGGGCCGGTGGGCTGAGATGAGAGCTGGGTGCAGGCGCAGGGCCTGCTACCCATTATGCATATGTTTATGTTTATGATCGGTCGGTTGTATGAATCGTATGTTTGCTTATGTTAAGTTCTAACCACTGCAGGCTAAGGAAAAATGGGACGGCATGAACACGAACACTATGTTTACGTTTATGTTATGGCTAACTGTATCTGCTGCAGAAACACGGGATGTGGTGACACATTTATGAATATGTGCTATGTATAAGTTTTGCCATGAAATTGATCCTAAGGCTAAATAGAAAGACCACAAAAGTAAGATGCATGCTCACTAAATGAATAAGTGTTTGGTTTGGGTGCGAGCGGGTCTTGATCAGTGCGAAGCGAGGACGAAAGCACTAAACCCCCACTAGTTTATATGCAGGTTCAGGTTATGATCAGCTCGGGGCGGAGCTTGGCTTGGACGTGCCGAGGCATGGAGTCCTTGGCGTTCAAGAGGAGCTTCCGCATATGCGTTCGGACTTGGGACATGAAGATGTTCGGCCGAGGACTACTTGGTGGCTATAAAGGGGCATAATGTATGGGACAATGTAATCCTTTGTGAGCTAGAGAGATCATGAGCATTGTAGCCAATTGGCATTTTATGTTGGGCTATTCAGAGCCTTTGTAACCTTCAGTTCAATATTAATAAAAGAGATTCTTATGTTTCACTTGTTTTCTTCCGCTGCTTATGTTATCGATTTGAGATAGTTCTATGGGAACCTGTTGTCTTGCCTTGCACGAGCGCAACTCCAGGCTCGTGCGGCATCACGCCCCAGCGAGGACGATGATTCGGGTTAAATCTAGCGAGGACGAGCGATTTCCCGGGTCGGGGCGTGACAAGTTGGTATCAAAGCGGTTCCATCCTTTGGACCGTGCATGAATTTCTTTGACCCTCAGTTGCTTGCTATCGAAGTCAGTTGACTCTAAGTTGTTTCCGCAACCGCATGGCTCATGGATCTGCTCGACGCTACATTGGATGTTCCATACAATAAGTCTATATTAAGTGCGTACGTCTGCCACAAGTATGTCGTGACTATTACGCTATCTCCGGGTGCCATCGGAGAGTATTGGTTGCACGAAGTGCAACGAGTTATGGAATGCTGGTCGCACGAAGTGCAACGAATATGGTGATGTTGGTTGCATGAAGTGCAATGATATGAGTGGTCGGTTGCACGCAGTGCGAGAAGTTATGTGTTGGCGGTCGCACGAAGTGCGAAGAGATATGTGTTGTTGGTTGCACGAAGTGCAACGGGTCGATATGTGAGGCGATACGTGTTATGTGACTACGGAAATAGTTATGTGTTATCGGTTGCACGGAGTGCAGCAAGTCGTGGATCGTTCGTTGCATCGGTGCGACGAGTCGATACGGTATGATGTGCGTAGTATGGCTATGCGGATGGATAGCAAAATGTTGTTCGAGATTGAGTAAAGACCTTAAGTATCGAGACTAAGTTGTTGCACGAGCTGCAACGTGCGGGATTCGAAGATCGTAGATGCGATAGTAACGAATCGAGTTGGTCGCTAAGTCGAGTTGAGTAGGCGAACGTGTATGTTGGCCATATATTGCGTTGAGCTTTGAATAAGCGAATGTTGCGGGTGTGATCGAGATGATCGCCATGGTACGGTTAGATTGAATGAGTTCCAAACTTAAGCTAACGTTAGAGCTGGGATCGGAAGGATCACCATACGGGACGGTTAAGTTGAGATAGAAGTCGGATTTATACGAAGTGTGATGTCGAGTAATGACTCGATTCCGAGTGGTATATGCAATACCAATTATGCGAGCAAGTATAGCAAAGTATTGTGTCGATAACGATAGGCTCGATCCTGAGTGGTATATGGGATACCACTTAGCGATAGCTATGTTAAGCCGGTTGGTGACTTGCGATAGGTTTCGTCGAGACGATTATGTTGTTACGATATGATTGTCCGCAACGGACGGAGTAGTACTGAGACTTGCGAGAATGACTTGATAGAAGTCGATGTTAGTAAGCTTCGATGAATTGCGTTGAATGATTATGTGAGAAGTTGCATCTACGGATGATGCGTCGAATGGGATTCGCTAAGTGTAAGTCGAACGATAGGCCGAGCATTACGAAAGAATGTTACGTTGAGGAAATAGTTGACCCGGTCGGACTTATGTTGGGTTAGTACGGAGACTTCTTCGGAACGAATTGAGTAGGTACGGAGAAATTGTGCGAACGAATTTGGGTTAACGCGATAAATCGGTAGCACGATTTGGAAGTACGAATTAAGGATATGAGAAGTGATGTGTGCGAGACTTGATTCGTATTCGAGTTCGGATAATGGCAATGATTGCAACGGGTTTGAGCTTTTGAGAAAGGAAGATGTTCAAGTTATGCATATCGACGATGGTATTGAGGCGTATCAAAGACGATATGCAATAACTCGGGGATACTCTGATCGAATGAACGAAAATTATGTTGAGCATTGTTGTTGGACGAATAAGATGCAAGTTAAGTTGATGGCAGTTTGGATGATAACGGTAGAAACGCTTCGGAGAATTTGAGAGTGAACGGATGTTGCTCGGATGAAAACAAAAGTGTTTGGATTTCTTCGTGGATAACCACTATGCTGACATTCTTGTCTTGAGCGAGCGCAACACCAGCCTCGCACATACGTCACGTCAAATTAGAACGATCATTCCGCGTGAGCACTGGTATGGTGATTCATCCAGTGGGGATGATCGAACTTGTGAGGCGTGGCAAATTTGATATGGACTTGTGGTTTGATGCGAAGGTGAAATTAAGGATTGTGCGATGTTGTTGACGGTAGTATACGAGTGATTCGAGTAGCAGCGGCGCATCAGTTGCGCAGGAGTAGGGAAATTTTGGATTGGTATGTCGGATTGGATAAAGTCCCATAGGAAGTGTTGCGAATTGATTTGGCTCCGTAATAGGATATAGCATGGTTCGTTGTAACTGTCCCTCGTTGATGATCTTCAATTATCGAGCGTAGTTTCGGGGCAGATGACCCTAGAAGACTTGACCGCCAAATCAAGTGAATGTGGGAAACCATAGGATGACCCTAAAGAAGTCGCGTAAGAAATTTTGTCGAAGATAAGGAATGATGTAGTGCATGTTGAGGATAAGTCTAAGCGAGTGAGTATCGTGTCTCGAAAGTTTGCGAGTACTAAGAATCGATATGGTCAGAAAAGTTATGTTGGAACGAGTAGATGTTGAGGAACGTGCTTAAGCGTAGTGACGCGGTAAGGCGATTGCAAGGATTCTGCAATGCGCGAGAGCGATGGATAGTAGAACGACCCTAAGAGTTGTGTCGTAGGTCGGCTTAAGTAACGGTTAGGCTATGTGTGTTGAGCGCGCGAGTTACGTTACGAAACGAATTAGTCGGGATTGAATCGATGATTGAGTGAGGGATTCGTACTCGGTCGAGAGTAGGAGATGGGCGTATCGTAAGAGACCTTGGGTCGGAAAGATTGTTGCCTTTGAGCATCGTAGACTCAAGTCGACCTCTTGTGTCGAGAGAGCGCGAGCATGATGTCTGGATAAGTTGCCTAGCGGGGGTAGCCCCAGACTCGATGTGCTGGTAGTTCGAGAACGTAGATCGTGTTGAGATAGTTGTGTGCGAGACTTAGTACGGATTGTAGACAAGAGAGTTGGTGACATGTGGACGTAGTCCATGTCGATAGGCCAAGTGTTATGAATGGTTGGATGAAAGACTTGAGTTATGCGAGAGATAGGCAAACGGTTGGGCGAATAGGCGTTGTGGGAGCTCGTTGCGATCGGATGCGCAATGACTTATACAATGCATGCGTTAGGTGGCCGGCGAGAAACTTACGAGATCGAAGTTATGGTTGAACTAAGTTATGTGTAAGATGTTGGAAGATGATCGCATGTTATGGGATGATGCATACGAAGAGTATTTTGGGAATAGGCGCTAAGATATGACTAAGTCGAGTACGGACCGATGGATGCTTGAGGATTTAAGTTGAGTTTGTTAGTTGTCCCGATATCCTACAACTGAGCTTGGCTGAAATGCATATATTGGTGGGACGCCTAAAATATGTGTATGATCCAGACTGAGTTGTATGATTCAACGATAGTAGCACGAGATCGTGAAGCGATCTATGCGAGGCACTTGGATTAAGTGTTGGTTTCGGTTCGAGGACGAACCTGATTTTGAGTGGTATATTATGTAATGCCCCGCTCCGCATCGGTGCATTACGATGAGTCGTTGACTCGAAGAGTTACGTTGACCCGACGGGTATCGATGCGAATCGATGCAAGTGTTGCGTTGGCCAAAGGTAAGCTTTGAGTCGGTTGGAATCTATGAATCGAATCGATGCAAAGGATAAGTCCCGTTTGAGCAAGTGTTAACTTTGGTTGATCTGGTGTGCAGGCTATGCTTTTACGCTGGACGATAAGAGGTCGGCATTTTGCCTTATGCAATGAAGTGTCCGCAATACTAAATCGAGGCCCTGCAACGGATTGTGGCATGGGCGCGATAGGCTAAATCAACCGAGTAGAGCAAAGGAATGGCTAAGTCCAAGAGTTAGCTATGCGATCGAGTTATGGAAGCGAGACGCTTCAATCGGCGAAACGACAAGGCGTATCGGCTTAAGGTGGGCGGGTTCTTGACTCTCTCTCCCTATTCCTTCACGTCTAATAAAATATGTTATGCTTGCGTAATATGTTATCGAGTTAGCGAGCGTGGCTCGGCGAGTAAGTGTCTAAAATATGCGTTGAACACTAAGATAGAACATTGAACAATCGAACAATTGAAGCGACGTGCATCGAGTGCACGAGTCGCGATAGGGCATGATGGTAGAACATTGAAAGATGATATCGAGATGTGCATCATGTGCACGGCTCCGAGAACATTGAACACTAGGCGTAGAACATTGATTACGGTGCTGAGCGTGCCTTTGTGCACTTATGTACGAAAAGACTAAGTAAATACGGAAGTAGGCTATACGAATAACAATTATGAACGGGACGCCTGATTATGAGTACGAGACGACTAAGCCGTTGGGCGTCGTGCATCAATATGGATGTGTTGGGGCATCACGCCGACGGAGCTCCCCATATGAATGGTGGATTAGGTTATGGAACGCGAGATGGACTGGAATGTACGACTTGTATGCTATGGCGCGTATTGCATGGTCAATGGACTCGGATTGCCCGTGCACGGGTGTGGCTTCCCTCGAACGGTTACGCCGGGGCGCCGGGACCGTTCGGCCTAGGAGGGAATTATGTGTGGTATTTATGGTGCACAACATTCGGACGGATTGCGACCGTCCAGTGCTGTGATAAGCTATGATATCCGTAAGTTTGGGATCCTTCTGATACTGGGCTAGCAACCCGTATCGAAGCGATTGTAGGCTTACACATAAGAGATGCCAAGTCCATTACGGTGCGACACACCGTGACCTTCATATAGATAGGGCCGGTGGGCTGAGATGAGAGCTGGGTGCAGGCGCAGGGCCTGCTACCCATTATGCATATGTTTATGTTTATGATCGGTCGGTTGTATGAATCGTATGTTTGCTTATGTTAAGTTCTAACCACTGCAGGCTAAGGAAAAATGGGACGGCATGAACACGAACACTATGTTTACGTTTATGTTATGGCTAACTGTATCTGCTGCAGGAACACGGGATGTGGTGACACATTTATGAATATGTGCTATGTATAAGTTTTGCCATGAAATTGATCCTAAGGCTAAATAGAAAGACCACAAAAGTAAGATGCATGCTCACTAAATGAATAAGTGTTTGGTTTGGGTGCGAGCGGGTCTTGATCAGTGCGAAGCGAGGACGAAAGCACTAAACCCCCACTAGTTTATGTGCAGGTTCAGGTTATGATCAGCTCGGGGCGGAGCTTGGCTTGGACGTGCCGAGGCATGGAGTCCTTGGCGTTCAAGAGGAGCTTCCGCATATGCGTTCGGACTTGGGACATGAAGATGTTCGGCCGAGGACTACTTGGTGGCTATAAAGGGGCATAATGTATGGGACAATGTAATCCTTTGTGAGCTAGAGAGATCATGAGCATTGTAGCCAATTGGCATTTTATGTTGGGCTATTCAGAGCCTTTGTAACCTTCAGTTCAATATTAATAAAAGAGATTCTTATGTTTCACTTGTTTTCTTCCGCTGCTTATGTTATCGATTTGAGATAGTTCTATGGGAACCTGTTGTCTTGCCTTGCACGAGCGCAACTCCAGGCTCGTGCGGCATCACGCCCCAGCGAGGACGATGATTCGGGTTAAATCTAGCGAGGACGAGCGATTTCCCGGGTCGGGGCGTGACAACCACCATCATCATTTATTAACCCAACACTCCTTATCTCTCCTCATTCACTCTTCTTCTTCCTCACCATTACTTTCCACCTACCAGGTGTAGCTTCCCTTCCCGAAAATTTTTCAAAATATTTTTTTTATTATTTATTTGATTTAAATAGTGATTTTAGAATTTTATAAACGTTTATTTAGTTAATTATTACGGTAGATGACTTTAGCCATGATGGAGTTTTGAAGTACCAGACGACTGAGAATTATGGCACGGATAGTGCAGTGGCGTGCCTTGACTGGTGTTTAGCCATGGTAGGGAATGCCGAGCCATAGGGATGTCCTAACTAGGAAAACTAGGCTAAGTTGTGACATGACCATTATAAATAGTTAATTATTCATTATTAATATTATTTGATGTTAAGTGACCCGGTTGTACCAAACTGGTCCGGACTCAACCCGAACCAAAACGAGCCCATGTAATCTTGTAGTGAGACCAAAGACGACCATGTAGGCATATATTGTGTGTATAAATAGTTCCTAAATTATTTGGGTATTGATGTACATTTTTAAAATTAATTGAATATTTGTACAAAAATTGGTATTTTATTATTAAATGTTGTTTTACCATAATTGTACAATTTTCTAGACCCGGATAAGGGTGAATAGTATGGATTCACCAAACCGCCAGTTAAGTATTATTTTATTATTTTTGTGATGATTAAATAAATATATTTGTTGCTATTAGATATTATTATTGGTTAATTGGGTATTTATTGATATATAAATATAAGAGGTATATGTATATGGAGGTGTATATGTATAGATATATATGTGTGTACGTGTATGTACATATATATATATATATATATATATATATATATATATATATATATATATATATATATATATATATATAAAAATATATATATATATATATATATATATATATATATATATATATATATATATATATATATATATATATATATATATATATATATATATATATATATATATATATGGGTATATGTGTAGTTATATATAAAATATATTATACATATGTATATGTGATTAAATATATAAATATATATAAAGGTATGCATGTGTATGTATATATATAAATATTGTATTTGCGTATATATATATATATATATATATATATATATATATATATATATATATATATATATATATATATATATATATATATATATATATATATATATATATATATATATAAAATTTATATATGTATATGAGTGTATATATATTTATGTATATGTATATACATAGATATTGTATATGTGTATATATATATATAATATTTATATGTGTGTAAATATGTGTATATATGTATATATATATATATATATATATACATAAGTGATATTATATATAAATAGATAAATATATTTGCTAATATAGAAAAAGAAATAGAAAAAGGAAAAGAAAAAAATAGAAAGAAAGACCAACAGTAGCAATAGCATTCCCAATCAGCCCGAGCCCAGCCCGCGCAAGTGCAACCCGAGCTCAGCCCTGCAATTAAGCCGAGCCAACCCCGATTGCTCTCGGCCTAATTCCCTTCCCCATTAACAACAACTACTCCCAAACAAAGCAATAGCAGCTAATAAACAAATCCGAACCAGACCCACACCCGAGCTAACCCGACCCACAGCTGAAATCCCAAGCCACCCGAGCTAAGAGATCAGCACCCAAACCGCTTCAAATAACTGAGCTGAAATCCCAAGCCACCCTAACTAGTAATATATATGTGGCTACATATACGCAAGAGATCGAGGGATCGGAGAATCAAACACCAAACCCTAAAACCCTAACGAAGCCTATCGCGCCTCTCCCATGTGAGCGCGCGCGCGCCGCCGGCCGGCCAGGCGCGGCGGCGAGACGGCAGTAGCCACGGCTGAACAGCCGTTCGAAGCAACAGCAAGTTGCTGCCATCGCAGCAACTTCCCGACGAGATTCTCGCCTCCTCGGTTCGCCGTTTTTCAAATCGTTTACTCTGGTATGAACACAACCTATACGTCTATCAATCCCTTCAACTAGTTTAATTTATTGTGCTTCGTGTACGACGAAATTCAAGTTCCAAAATCGAGAAAAATCTCGAAATTCTGAGTATAGAGACTGTCCCAAAGTCCCCAGTTTGAGTCTCGATTTCTTGCAAACCAGTGATCGAATTCGAAATCCACCTGAAGGCGTTTATTAACAACATATAGGGCTAGAAAATTCCAGTAGGAAGTTTGTAGAAATTTGCTTTGTGCAGAGAAATAAACACATGTAAACTTCGTCAAAAACCTGTTTTTGAAAATATAGAAAACCATCCACACGACGTGCGTTCCGCCAATCCGGGCAACGTGGTCGCGAACCGAAGGCATCGAAAGCTGCGTAACGATTTCGTGGTCGTGTGGGCTTTGACGGAATTCAATTTGGTCGTGTGTGCGCGACGAATTTGATCCGTATCCGTCGAAATTCACCGTATCGACCTCTGTGCAAGTTTTCTAATTACTTTGTGCACGCCCATCGGATCGAGACGAAACTTACGCCAACAGGACCGTATCGTTTTTCTGGTCCTGTATGCCAAGTTTGGTCCAATTCTGAGACAGTTGAATCGTACGTCGTTTTGCGGGCCCTACGGTTTCACTCAACGGACGATTTTGTGCACGGCCCCTCGGAATCCAAAATTGGACATACCGTTGGGTTCGTATCGTCAAAACGAATTCGTAGACATATAGTTTGAAGACTTTAGAGACCTTTGACTCTGGTACGCTTTTCGGTGCAAAACGAATCCAACGGCGGACATCGTTTTTACCTAAAATTACC
>JANAVB010041219.1:35784586-35852537 GCA_029216955.1 Iris pallida | reverse complement strand
GTTTTGCTCCTGTGTCCAGAATTGGACTTAAGGACAAGCAATCCTAGCTAATTTGACTATTCTGAGAACATTGGTAATGTTTGTTTCAGCTTTCGAAGACAGTTGTGATGACTTGGACTGTACGGCTTACCAGTCGACTATATATTTGTTGGATCTGCGTGCAACCCCCAGGCAAGTATACCTTGCCTCCCTCTACAGTTTTACTTACATGCATTTCCTTTTCTTTCAGTCATTTGATTGTTTATGGACATGTGCTTTTTTGGGTTATTTTCTGTGGAGTTATTTTTATTGTTTATAGCCATGTTCATGTTTTGGCCTTGTGTTTCATATTTGGAGTTTCTCGTCAGTACCTTGCTCGAGTCGTGTCATAGAACGAGTGCGTGTAGTGAACTGCTAGATCCTTGATATTGCTTCACCAGAGAGTCCACACACGAGACGAGGGTGTTTTTTTTTATCTGTTTACATCCGTGAGTCCACACTAGGGACTAGGATGTCGATTATTGCACCAGAGAGTCCATGCTCAGGACGAGGGTGTAGACTTGACTTGACTTGCACCAGAGAGTCCACACTCGGGACGAGGGTGTTTACATCAGAGAGTCCACACACGGGACGAGGATGTAGTATTTGCACCAGAGAGTCCACACTCGGGACGAGGGTGCCTTGCCGTGAACTAACCAGAGAGTCCACACTCGGAACGAGGGTTAGTACTAACCAGAGAGTCCACACTCGGGACAAGGATTAGTGTTTAGTACTAACCAGAGAGTCCACACTCGGGACGAGGGTTAGTGTTTAGTTCAAACCAGTGAGTCCACACTCGGGACGAGGGTTTGGTTTCTTCCATTGATCTCATGATTATCGTTCATCCGGCAGTTCATTATGCGTAGTTGTTCTAGTGTTAGTGTTCGTGTTCGTGTGTCCGTGTTTGTGTTCGTAGTCATTTGTCGTGTTTCCGTTTTTCTTGTTTATCTTTTTGCGCATGATAAAACTGTTAGATAGGCATGTATATTATGTATCTTGCTATGTCCTCTGAGGACCTGATGATCTCCTCAGGTTTACCGATTGCATGGAGTTAGCTAGTAGTTCTGGATGGCGGAGGATTTGCGATTCATGTAGGTATTACGGAGGCAATGATACGCTTGTGGGATTCAGGTATCGCTATTGTGTTTATTATCCGCTCGTGCTTTTCATTCCTTATCATGAGATATCATGTTTCTTGTTTCAGTTGTAGACTCTTGTTATTTCCTTTAGAGTCTTATCGAACATTTATGCTAGTGGGCTGCAGACCACGACCCATAGTGTTCATTCATGTTTATTATCTTATTGTGGATTGAGATTTAGAGCTGTTTGCCATGATTTGGCAGTATACCATAGCCTTGATAGCGTTTACGTATTCGAGTCGGGCTGGAGTCCGTTCGATACGTAGCTAGCTTGCTCACGAGCTCGCGTCCGAAAACCGGGTGCGGGTCGTGACAAGTTTTTGTGGTGGCTCATGCAGGTCAGAGCATATCGTACCGGTTACGTAACTGTACTGGTACGAGCCTGCGACTATGACTGAACCTTAGAAATCTCAAATCCACACTGTCTTGAAAATTCTCCGAGAAATTCTCTACGTCTTTGAAAACTCCATATTTGCTCTCGATTATACTTCCTTGCTTTCCATATATACCATTGATTCTCGTCGCTTCCTATTCCGGGGTGACGAATGATCGTGCTGTCTAGAGTTCATTAGAAATTCTTAAATTATAGTATAATATTGCGTGATTATTGAGTTTTGGTTGTTTATAGATATTAGGGAGTATAGATGCCACAAGCCCTAGATATTTGTTGGTAGAATCATTAGCAACTAGTTCGAAGGTTATAAGATTTTAGTGATCGAGTTTTGAGGAGTAGTATGACCAAAGGTGGGTAGAAGTCCTCAAATATTCGGAGTCGTAAAATGAATAGAGAATGTCATAAAATAATTTTGGGAGATTAAATTTGAGGAGGTTAAGGACTTTGAATTTTAAGGAATAATCACAAATTGGAATTTCGAGGATGAAATTATTTTTAAGATGGGTAGATTTGTAGCTTCCCTTCCCGAAATTTTTTCAAAATATTTTTTTATTATTTATTTGATTTAAATAGTGATTTTAGAATTTTATAAACGTTTATTTGGTTAATTATTACGGTAGATGACTTTAGCCATGATGGAGTTTTGAAGTACCAGGCGACTGAGAATTATGGCACGGATAGTGCAGTGGCGTGCCTTGACTGGTGTTTAGCCATGGTAGGGGAATGCCGAGCCATAGGGACGTCCTAACTAGGAAAACCAGGCTAAGTTGTGACATGACCATTATAAATAGTTAATTATTCATTATTAATATTATTTGATGTTAAGTGACCCGGTTGTACCAAACTGGTCCGGACTCGACCCGAACCAAAACGAGTCCATGTAATCTTGTAGTGAGACCAAAGACGACCATGTAGGCATATATTGTGTGTATAAATAGTTCCTAAATTATTTGGGTATTGATGTACATTTTTAAAATTAATTGAATATTTGTACAAAAATTGGTATTTTATTATTAAATGTTGTTTTACCATAATTGTACAATTTTCTGGACCCGGATAAGGGTGAATAGTATGGATTCACCAAACCGCCAGTTAAGTATTATTTTATTATTTTTGTGATGATTAAATAAATATATTTGTTGCTATTAGATATTATTATTGGTTAATTGGGTATTTATTGATATATAAATATAAGAGGTATATATGTATATGGAGGTGTATATGTATAGATATATATGTGTGTACGTGTATATATATATATATATATATATATATATATATATATATATATATATATATATATATATGGGTATACGTGTAGTTATATATAAATATATATTATACATATGTATATGTGATTAAATATATAAATATATATAAAGGTATGCATGTGTATGTATATATATATAAATATTGTATATGCGTATTTATATATATATATATATATATATATATATATATATATATATATATATATATATATATATATATATAAAATATATATATATATATATATATATATATATATATATATATATATATATATATATATATATATATATATATATATATAATTTATATATGTATATGAGTGTATATATATTTATGTATATGTATATACATAGATATTGTATATGTGTGTAAATATATATATATATATATATATATATATATATATATATATATATATATATATATATATATATATATATATATAATATTTATATGTGTGTAAATATGTGTGTATATATATATATATATATATATATATATATATATATATATATATATATATATATATATATATATATATATATATATATATATATAAAAATATATATATATATATATATAAGTGATATTATATATAAATAGATAAATATATTTGCTAATATAGAAAAAGAAATAGAAAAAGGAAAAGAAAAAAAATAGAAAGAAAGACCAACAGTAGCAATAGCATTCCCAATCAGCCCGAGCCCAGCCCGCGCAAGTGCAACCCGAGCTCAGCCCTGCAATTAAGCCGAGCCAACCCCGATTGCTCTCGGCCTAATTCCCTTCCCCATTAACAGCAGCTACTCCCAAACAAAGCAATAGCAGCTAATAAACAAATCCGAACCAGACCCACACCCGAGCTAACCCGGCCCACAGCTCAAATCCCAAGCCACCCAAGCTAAGAGATCAGCACCCAAACCGCTTCAAATAACTGAGCTGAAATCCCAAGCCACCCGAACTAGTAATATATATGTGGCTACATATACGCAAGAGATCGAGGGATCGGAGAATCAAAGACCAAACCCTAAAACCCTAACGAAGCCTATCGCGCCTCTCCCATGTGAGCGCGCGTGCGCCGCCGCAGGACCGCCGGCCGGCCAGGCACGACGGCGAGACGGCAGTAGCCACGGCTGAACAGCCGTTCGAAGCAACAGCAAGTTGCTGCCATCGCAACAACTTTCCGACGAGATTCTCGCCTCCTCGGTTCGCCATTTTTCAAACCGTTTACTCTGGTATGAACACAACCTATACGTCTATCAATCCCTTCAACTAGTTTAATTTATTTTGCTTCGTGTACGACGAAATTCGAGTTCCAAAATCGAGAAAAATCTCGAAATTCTGAGTATAGAGACTGTCCCAAAGTCCCCAGTTTGAGTCTCGATTTCTTGCAAACCAGTGATCGAATTCGAAATCCACCTGAAGGCGTTTATTAACAACATATATGGCTAGAAAATTCCAGTAGGAAGTTTGTAGAAATTTGCTTTGTGCAGAAAAATAAACACATGTAAACTTCGTCAAAAACCCGTTTTTGAAAAACATAGAAAACCATCCATACGACGTGCGTTCCGCCAATCCGGGCGACGTGGTCGCGAACCGAAGGCATCGAAAGCTGCGTAACGGTTTCGTGGTCGTGTGGGCTTTGACGGAATTCAATTTGGTCGTGTGTGCGTGACGAATTTAATCCGTATCCGTCGAAATTTACCGTATCGGCCTCTGTACAAGTTTTCCAATTATTTTGTGCACGCTCATCGGAACGAGACGAAACTTGCGCCAACAGGACCGTATCGTTTTTTTGGTCCTGTATGCCAAGTTTGGTCCAATTCTGAGACAGTTGAATCGTACGTCGTTTTGCGGGCCCCACGGTTCCACTCAACGGACGATTTTGTGCACGGCCCCTCGGAATCCAAAATTGGACATACCGTTGGGTTCGTATCGTCAAAACAAATTCGTAGACATGTAGTTTGACGACTTTAGAGACCTTTGACTCTGGCATGCTTTTCGGTGCAAAGCGGATCCAACGGCGGACATCGTTTTTGCCCGAAATTACCGTTTTGCCCCTGTGTCCAAAATTGGACTTAAGGACATGCAATCGTAGCTAATTTGACTATTCTGAGAACATTGGTAATGTTTGTTTCAGCTTTCGGAGACAGTTGTGATGACTTGGACTGTACGGCTTACCAGTCGACTATATATTTGTTGGATCTGCGTGCAACCCCAGGCAAATATACCTTGCCTCCCTCTACAGTTTTACTTACATGCATTTCCTTTTCTTTCAGTCATTTGATTGTTTATGGACATGTGCTTTTTTGGGTTATTTTTTGTGGAGTTGTTTTTATTGTTTATAGCTATGTTCATGTTTTGGCCTTGTGTTTCACATTTGGAGTTTATCGTCAGTACCTTGCTCGAGTCGTGTCATAGAACGAGTGCATGTAGTGAACTGCTAAATCCTTGATATTGCTTCCTTGGCACCAGAGAGTCCACACACGGGACGAGGGTGTTTTTCTTGATCTGTTTACATCCGTGAGTCCACACTAGGGACTAGGATGTCGATTATTGCACCAGAGAGTCCACGCTCGGGACGAGGGTGTAGACTTGACTTGACTTACACCAGAGAGTCCACACTCGGGACGAGGGTGTTTACATCAGAGAGTCCACACACGGGACGAGGATGTAGTATTTGCACCAGAGAGTCCACACTCGGGACGAGGGTGCCTTGCCGTGAACTAACCAGAGAGTCCACACTCGGGACGAGGGTTAGTACTAACCAGAGAGTCCACACTCGGGACGAGGGTTAGTGTTTAGTACTAACCAGAGAGTCCACACTCGGGACGAGGGTTAGTATTTAGTTCAAACCAGTGAGTCCACACTCGGGACGAGGGTTTGGTTTCTTCCATTGATCTCGTGATTATCGTTTATCCGGCAGTTCATTATGCATAGTTGTTCTAGTGTTAGTGTTCGTGTTCGTGTTCGTAGTCATTGGTCGTGTTTCTGTTTTTCTTGTTTATCTTTTTGCGCATGATAAAACTGTTAGATAGGCATGTATATTATGTATCTTGCTATGTTCTCTGAGGACCTGATGATCTCCTCAGGTTTAGCGATTGCATGGAGTTAGCTAGTAGTTCTGGATGGCGGAGGATTTGCGATTCATGTGGGTATTACGGAGGCAATGATACGCTTGTGGGATTCAGGTATCGCTATTGTGTTTATTATCCGCTCGTGCTTTTCATTCCTTATCATGAGATATCCTGTTTCTTATTTCAGTTGTAGACTCTTGTTATTTCCTTTAGAGTCTTATCGAACATTTATGCTAGTGGACTGCAGACCACGACCCATAGTGTTCATTCATGTTTATTATCTTATTGTGGATTGAGATTTAGAGCTGTTTGCCATGATTTGGCAGTATACCATAGCCTTGACAGCGTTTACGTATTCGAGTCGGGCTGGAGTCCGTTCGATACGTAGCTGGCTTGCTCACGAGCTCGCGTCCGAAAACTGGGTGCGGGTCGTGACACCAGGAAGGTTTAGGCAAGTGCAACTTGCTTCATGGAGGAACTCAAGTTTTATTGTTTCATTTTCTTCCTCACAACATTCTAAGACACTTTAGTACTTAGCATTTTCAATTTTCATGGCTAAATTCATGTAGATCTAAGTTTATTGTATTTTTGAATTTCTTGGGTTTTGATCTATTTAATCTTGTTATTTTCAAGTTTTGATGGTTCCATGTTGTAGGGAATTTCGTTCTACCCCATTTTGACCTTTGGAAGTCCAAATTTGGGCTTGGGATGAAGGATTGATGGAGCTTGGAAGCATGGCTTTCTGGTTCTCCTTCTCGGAAGAAATGGAGAAGAAGAACAGGTTTCTGCCGCATGGCCGCAGGTACTTAGCCGCATGGCTTCTCATGCGGCAAGTTTCCTTCTCGGTCGCATGGTCTTCACCCGCATGACTCAAGTGAACTTCGTGCCGTATGGCTGGGTTGATCCTTAGCCGCATGAACTTCTCTTTCATTCAGCCGTATGAGCCCTGATCTCCCTTAGCCGCATGAAATTACTTCCCCAGCCGCATGAACTGATTCCCTCCGAGCCGTATGCACTTTCAGCCGCTTGAACTCTTTCAGCCGCATAAATTTCTGGCCGCATGAACTTTCTCATGGCCGTATGAGACTATTTCCTTCCGGCCGCATGGAATCATTTTCCTTCAGCCGTATAAGACTCATACTTCCCAGCCGCATAGGTCTTATCCTTATTTGTCGCATATGGCCGCATGGCACCGAGCCGCATGCGCTATTTCTCATTCTGCCGCATGAGCATGAACCCCGTTATTTCAGAGCCGCATGAGCCTTGCTGCTTCCCGAGCCGCATAAGTTCATGCCGCTTCTCAGCCGCATGCGCCCTGCTCGCTGTGCCGCATGACTCCCATGCTGACCCTGCGCCCTCTTTTGATATTTAGTGCTACATATATGTTTGTACCTTATTAATTTTAAATATGTTCCATGATACGATGGTGACCCGTTGTTGTACACTTTTGACAAATGACATGACATGATAGTGGTCCGTCGTGGCATACTCCTGACAGTGAACATGACATGATATATATCTCGAATGCTGTTGCGACGACTAGCATGTCATGACAAGATTGAATGGCCTGGACACCGTGGGTGATTACGTTTGTACAAATGAACTGGTAATATTTTGCATCATGTCTAGGACAAGGATCCCTGAGTACCACGGTCAGGGATGCCTACTGTAAATGGCTAAGGCTAATAACTAGAATAATCCAGTAGTCATGAGAGATTTTCCCAGTTACAGGCGATCCCATTATCCCGACTACCATTGTTGGACTTGCAGCTTGCCGACGAGTAGGACGCAGGTCTAAATTCACTGATATATGAAAAAGAATGAGACATTGCTTAAATGAATCCAAGTCGCCTGGATAACCTGAATTAGCTGCAGGGCCTGTGGCTGGAGGAACATCTCACTGCATATTGCTAATAACTAAGGCTTGTGATAGCCCTAGTTAGTTAATGTAGAAAGCCTAGTCACTGATTGGCCGTGAGCGATTGTATGGTGTAGATTCAGTGCACGAATATTGCAAGCATGATTGCATGATTGTCACCTTTTAACAATAAAGATCAGGGGCTAAGTTCTGTTCAGGCGAAGGGTTACAACCCCGATCCTTGTTTGGTTTAAGGGTTGTAACCTGGCTCCCAGAGCAGTTCTGTGTCCTCTCTTCTTTTATTGTCTTATTGCACCCTATGTCATGCTCATCATGTTTTACTCTACCAACAAGATTTAGAGACAGAGTTCTATTCAGGTGAAGGGTTACAACCCCGGTCCTTGTTTGGTTTAAGGGTTGTGACCTAGCTACTTGAATGGTTCCCTCGTACTCTAATATGACTGTTGTTATTCTTTAATTATGAAGCTCTTTTGTAATTACTTTTAATATTTATTTCTGATATGCTGGTTTTAGTTCTTAAGTGAAGCCTCCTTCGTGGCAAGATTTCGGAGCAGCTCCAGAGGATCTACCGACTTTCTAGCCCGATGGTGACCACCAGGCGTAACCAGGGCAACGAGTGGGTTTATTTTTGGCTCTCCCTCTCCATTGTAAAATTGTTATTTTGAGGCGTTTAGCCGACGAGTACCTGTTAGCTCGTATTGTATACCTTATTTATTGTCTGCCTACGGGCTGTAACATGATTGACAGATCCTAGGGTTGATCATGTATGACTAAACTCTTTCTAGTCCTCACATTTTGTAACGACTAGCTTCATGATCAGCTGAATATGTAATGTTTGGGATGCCTTACTATTGTATATTTGGTGATCTTACATCTTGTAACTTACTTGCTTGCTTGAGATTGAGACATTTAGGCTTGTTATTGACCATAGGAGACTGATGGATTGTAGTTAAACCCTCATGTATCTAGACAGCCGTGACCGTATAGCGAGGTGGGTTGCACTTCGATATACGTAGCTGGCTATGTTCGCCCCCGCTCTCCAGTATTCTGGTTCCGGGGCGTTACATGGTTTAAGTGGTGGCCCATGCAGGTCTTGTAAATCAAGATATGTGAGGGTTTACCGAATAGATGTCTCAATCTGCACTCGCCCTTGATCTCTGCCCGTATTTTCTAATTTCTTAGATTCTCGACCTGATCACATGCTTGTATTGTTGATCTGTCTTGGTCCTTCCTTATTGTTCTCTGTGTCGTCTTCTTCAGCGACACTACCCCTGGTCCTGCTAATCCGCCGGAAGGAGCTCAGCAAGTATCCCCGCAACAAGATGATCAAGCCCAGCACTCAGGAGCAGCTTCCCGGGTCATGCCTTCCGGAGACCCAGAAACCCTGGTACAGCCAACCCAGCCTGCAAGGCAGGATGATGGAGCCTTGGTTGGACTTATCAGGGAGTTGCTTACATCGCAGGACCGTCGAGGAGATGCCTTGCATCAGGCATTGGCAGATGCTCTAGGCAGAGGTGGACATCATGGAAACAGTGCAGCGAACAGCTTCAAGCGCCTGAACCCTCCATTCTTCGATGGCAGTGAAGATGCTATCGCTGCTGATGCGTGGCTTCAGGACACAGAGGTGATATTGGAGGTAGCGAAGACCCCAGAAGATGAGAAGGTGGCCGTGGTGTGCCTACAGTTATTGGATTTGGCCCGTAGCTGGTGGGCGGCGCAGGCCGTTGGATTGGTGGCACCTATTGCTTGGGCAGTATTCCGTGAGAAATTTCGGACCAAGTACTTCGATGTTGTAGCTCGGTACGATCTACAAACGAGGTTCACCAATTTGAAGCAGATGGGCAGGACGGTCGATGGGTATGCGGTCGAGTTTTCCAGGCTTAGTCGGTTTGCTTCCACCTTGGTGGCCACCGAGTTCGATAGAGCCCAGCAGTTTCAGCAGGGACTCCACATGGAGGTTTTGCTGGCGGTGGAGCAGTTTGAGCATCAGACATTTGATGCGGTATTGAGGGCAGCTAGGAAGCACGAGTATACCTCCCCGAGGATTGTGGACAGGACTGGAGGTCGAAAGCGATCTCACGGCCAGATAAATCAGTCGTCAGCACCAGCCCCGGCAGCTAGGACTTTGACAATTGGAGCTCCGAGAAGGACAGCTTCAGTTACGTCGGTTCAACATTCAACCCCGACGTATCCTCAGCAGCAGAAGCAGAAGCAGTCTTCCACCATGGGCTGCTCTTATTGTGGGAAGCCTGGACATGTTGTTTCAGAATGTCGTAAGGCGCGAGAATTATGTTTGCTTTGTGGAGCGCCGGACCATAAGGTAGGGTCCTGCCTGTTCAGGACTGACTCCGCACCAGCTATGAACAGTTCATCGGTTAGGGGACCAGCCCCAGTACCAGTCTAGCAGCAGTTTCCATCCCCGAGGTCGTTGTCGACACAGACCCAAGCTTTTCAGCATCAAAGGCCTCAGCAGTATATCCAGGCGCATGTTCAGAATAGGTAGAGAGGGTTCCAGCAGAGAGGGCCGGCACCAGAGGACAAGGACAAGTGTTGGCTTTAACCGTGGGAGAGGAAGGAGTAGCGCCAGGTAAGGTATGGCAGGTACTATTCTCGTCAACACCTTTCCGGCTTCAGTATTATTTGACTCTGGTACATCGCATTCATTTATGTCTGTACGATTCGCGATACGAATAGGACTGGAGCCTGAGTCATTATCAGTAAGGCTCAATATACTTACTGGTAACGGTCTTGTGGGAGTAGATAGAGTATTTTTCTCGTGTAGGATAGTAGTTAGCGGTAGAGAGTTTTCCGTTAGGTTGATAGAATTTCCGATGGCCGATTATGATGTGGTCTTAGGGATGGATTGGTTGAGGGACCAGTATGCTAGGATAGACTGCCATGTTGGCAGGATTGTTTTTAGCATTCCAGGCGAGCCAGAGTTTTTCTTTTCCCGAGGCGAAGTTGAACCTTCTCCTCCAGTATTGCGAATGGCAGTAGCAGCAGTACAGTTACCTCGGATCGTCGAGGAGTTTCCAGATGATTTCCCAGAAGAGCTTCCAGGGATGCCGCCAGAGCGAGAGATCGAGTTCACCATAGACTTGATCCCCAGGACAGCACCAGTGTCAGAGAGAGTCTACAGGATGGCACCGTCAGAATTGGAGATATTGTACAAGATGATTGAAGAACTCCGGACCAAGGGATTCATTCGTACAAGTGGATCGCCTTGGGGAGCCCCGATGCTTCTTGTGAAAAAGAAGGATGGTACGTCTAGATTATGTGTTGACTATCGTACCTTGAACTCAGTGACAACTAAGAACAGATATCCTCTCCTGAGGATAGATGACTTGTTTGATCAACTCAGAGGAGCGCGCGGTACTATTCTTGAAGATTGATTTACGGTCATGATACCATCAGATCAGAGTCAGAGAGCAGGACATCCCAAAGACAGCTTTTAAATCTAGATATGGGCATTGAGAGTTCATTGTTATGCCCTTTGGAGCAACCAATGCACCGGCTGTATTCATGGACCTCATGAATCATATCTTCATGCCTTATTTGGATCAGTTCGTGATTGTGTTCATAGACGACATCCTGATCTACAGCAAGAATGAAGTGGAGCATGAGCAGCATCTCCGAGTCGTCTTCTAGATTCTCCGAGAGCACCAGTTGTATGCCAAGTTCAGTAAATACGATTTCTGGCTCGATCGCATTTTGTACTTGGGCTATATCATCACCAGAGGAGGAGTAGAAGTGGATCCCCAGAAGATCGTGGCTATCGAGACGTGGCCAGTGCCCAGCACAGTTGCAGAAGTTTGCAGTTTTCTTGGATTGGTCGGCTACTACCGGCGATTTGTTTCGGACTTTGCTCGGATTTCAGCACCACTAACGCAGTTGACCTGCAAGGATGTGCAGTTCGCTTGGACCGAAGAATATCATAATTCTTTTGAGAAGCTGCAGCGAGGCTTGATGACGGTACCCATTCTCACGCTTCCAGATGGGACCGGAGGATTTTCAGTATATTGTGATGCTTCAGGCAAAGGTTTAGGATGTGTTTTGATACAGCATGGAAAGGTAATAGCTTATGCGTCACGACAACTTCGTGATCATGAGAGGAATTACCCGACCCACGACTTGGAGCTGGCAGTAGTAGTGTTTGCACTTAAGCTTTGGAGGCACTACTTGTATGGAGATAGGGTGAAGATTTTCACCGACCATAAGAGCCTAAAGTATGTATTCACTCAGAAGAATCTTAACATGCGTCAGAGGAGATGGCTAGAGCTACTTGTGGATTATGACGTCAACCTGCAGTATCACCCTGAAAAGGCCAACGTTATTGCAGATGCATTGAGCAAGAGAGCCGAAGTTTATTTTCTAACAGCACAAGCAGAATTATTATCAGATCTTCAGAAGATGGGTATAGAAGTTGTCCTTCCTACCAATGTAGCATTGATGGCCAGCATGCAAGTTCAATCCAGTATAGTTGAGAGGATCAAGATAGCTCAGTCATCAGATTCTAAGTTTTAGCGACTTAGGGCAGAATGTGAGGTAGGACGGCAACCAGAGTTATGCATTCATGAAGATGGTACACTTCGACATGGTAAGCATGTTTGTGTACCCAGTGGAGATATCAGACAAGAGATCATAGCAGAAGCCCACAATTCTCAGTATTTCATTCATCCGGGCGGTACGAAGATGTACCGTGATATCCGTCAACACTTTTGTGGAATGGCATGAAGAGAGAGATAGCTCGGTTTGTCTCTCGGTGTTTGGTTTGCCAACAAGTTAAGGCTGAACATCAGAGGCCAGCTGGACTTCTTCAGCCCTTGCCAATTTCAGAATGGAAGTGGGAGCATATAACCATGGATTTTGCGACTAGGTTACCTAGGTCCCCCGCCGGTAGGGATGCTATTTGGGTTATAGTTGACCGGCTTACGAAGGTGGCTCACTTTCTCCCATTCAGAGTTGGTCAGTCGACGGCTCAGCTAGCAGAGATGTACCTCAGGCAGATTGTCAGACTTTACGGTGTACCGATCAGTATCACCTCGGACAGAGATTCGAGATTCACGTCGCACTTTTGGCGTAGTCTGCAAGAGAGTTTAGGAACTCACCTCCAGTTCAGCTCAGCTTATCACCCGCAGACAGATGGTCAGTCGAAACGCACGATCCAGACTCTTGAGGATATGTTGAGATCTTGTACACTCGACTTCGGTAGTTCATGGAAAGATCACCTGCACCTGGTGGAGTTCTCGTACAACAACAGTTTCCAAACTAGTATCCAGATGGCACCGTTCGAGGCACTGTATGGTAGGAAGTGCAGATCCCCGCTAGCATGGAACGATGTTAGAGAGAGGCAGATGCTTGGTCCAGAGATGATCACTCAGACAGTTGAGGTGGTCAGGAGAGTCAGAGATCATCTTCGCGTTGCACAAGATCGTCAGCGCCATTGGGCCGATTCTCATCGACGTCCCCTTGAATTTTCTGTCAGCGACCATGTATTCCTTAGGATCTCGCCTAACCGTGGCGTCATTCGTTTCGGCGTACGGAGAAAGCTTAGTCCTAGGTATATAGGGCCGTTCGATATTTTGGAGCGAGTAGGAGATGTGTCCCATCGTCTCGCTCTTCCACCATCTCTGAGTGAGGTGCATGACGTGATCCATGTATCTTAACTATGACGGTATATCCTGGACCCGAGCCATATTCTGGATCATTCGGAATTGGTTGTTGGTACCAACCTTTCGTATGAGGAGAAGCCCGTATCCATATTGGACCAAAGAGAGAAAATACTCAAGAACAAGACTATCAAGTTAGTCCGTGTTTCTTGGGGTCATCACTCTTTGGGTGAGTCAACGTGGGAGCGTGAGGATGATATCCGATCGCGATATTCCGACCTGTTTGACTCGTGAGTTATAATATCTTTCTTATGCCTCATGCCTTCGATTCCTTGCTTGCATGAATCATTGCTTGATTGATTGTCTAATATAGCTTGCCTGTGATTAGTATAGTTTGTCCTTGCATCTCTAGCCTCTTGATTAAATTCCGAGGACGAAATTCTTTTAAGGTGGGTAGAGTTGTAATGACCATAGTTTGTATTACGTATTTTGGTATACATGTACATATTTTGACTCGTATTGCATGACTCCCTGCTTGATTTATTTTGGCATTTCATTGCTTGGTTATTCTTGGTTTGGTTCGGCTTGGCTTGGTTGCCTTGGGTTCATCATGAACCAAAGGGAAACCCCTACCTACCACCACCATCATCATTTATTAACCCAACGCTCCTTCTCTCTCCTTATTCACTCTTCTTCTTCCGCACCATTACTCTCCACCTAACAGGAAGGTTTAGGCAAGTGCAACTTGCTTCATGGAGAAACTCAAGTTTTATTGTTCCATTTTCTTCCTCACAACATTCTAAGACACTTTAGTACTTAGCATTTTCAATTTCCATGGCTAAATTCATGTAGATCTAAGTTTATTATATTTTTGGATTTCTTGGGTTTTGATCTATTTAATCTTATTATTTTCAAGTTTTGATGGTTCCATGGTGTAGAGAATTTCGTTCTACCCCATTTTGACCAATGGAAGTCCAAATTTGGGCTTGGGATAAAGAATTGATGGAGCTTGGAAGCATGACTTTCTGGTTCTCCTTCTCGGAAGAAATGGAGAAGAAGAACAGGATTCAGCTGCATGGCCGCAGGGACTTAGCCGCATGGCTTCTCATGCGGCAAGTTCCCTTCTCGGCCGCATGGTCTTCACCCGCATGACTCAAGTGAACTTCGTGCCGCATGGCTGGGTTGATCTTTAGCCACATGAACTTCTCTTTCATTCAGTCGCATGAGCCCTGATCTCCCTTAGCCGCATGAAATTACTTCTCCAGCCGCATGAACTGATTCCCTCCGAGCCGCATGCACTTTCAGCCGCATGAACTCTTTCAGCCGCATAAATTTCTGGCCGCATGAACTTTCTCATGGCCGCATGAGACTATTTCCTTCCGGCCGCATGGAATCATTTTCCTTCAGCCGCATAAGACTCATGCTTAATTCCCAGCCGCATAGGTCTTATCCTTATTTGTCGCATATGGCCGTATGGCACCGAGCCGCATGCGCTATTTCTCATTCTGCCGCATGAGCATGAACCCCGTTCTCTCATAGCCGCATGAGCCTTGCTGCTTCCCGAGCCGCATAAGCTCCTGCCGCTTCTCAGCCGCATGCGCCCTGCTCCCTGTGCCGCATGACTCCCCTGCTGACCCTGCACCCTTTTTTGTTATTTAGTGCTACATATATGTTTGAACCTTGTTAATTTTAAATATGTTCCATAACATGATGATGACCCGTTGTGGTACACTTTTGACAAATGACATGACATGATAGTGGTCCGTCGTGGCGCACTCCTGACAGTGAACATGACATGATATATATCTCGAATGCTGTTGCGACGGCTAGCATGTCATGACAAGATTGAATGGCCTGGACACCGTGGGTGATTGCGTTTGTACAAATAAATCGGTAATGTTTTGCATCATGTCTAGGACAGGGATCCCTGAGTACCACGGTCAGGGGTGCCTACTGTAAATGGCTAAGGCTAATAACTAGAATAATCTAGTAGTCATGAGAGATTTTCCCAGTTACAGGCGATCCTGTTATCCCAGCCACCATTGTTGGAGTTACAGCCTGCCGACGAGTAGGGCGCAGGTCTAAATTCACTGATATATGGAAAAGAACGAGACATTGCTTAAATGAATCCAAGTCGCCTGGATAACCTGGATTAGCTGCAGGACTTGTGGCTGGAGGAACATCTCACTGCATATTGCTAGTAACTAAGGCTTGTGATAACTCTAGTTAGTTAATGTAGAAAGCCGTAGTCACTGATTGGCCGTGAGCGATTGTATGGTGTAGATTTAGTGCACGAATATTGCAAGCATGATCGCATGATTGTCACCTTTTAACAATAAAGATCAGGGGCTAAGTTCTGTTCAGGCGAAGGGTTACAACCCCGGTCCTTGTTTGGTTTAAGGGTTGTAATCTGGCTCCAGGAGCAGTTCTGTGTCCTCTCTTCGTTTATTGTCTTATTGTACCCTATGTCATGCTCATCATGTTTTACTCTACCAACAAGATTTAGAGACGGAGTTCTATTCAGGTGAAGGGTTACAACCCCGGTCCTTGTTTGGTTTAAGGGTTGTGACCTGGCTACTTGAATGGTTCCCTCGTACTCTAATATGACTGTTGTTATTCTTTTATTATCAAGCTCTTTTGTAGTTACTTTTAATATTTATTTCTGATCTGCTGGTTTTAGTTCTTAAGTGAAGCCTCCTTTGTGACACTTGCTCTTTCTGGGATCTGACCCAGCTGATTTTGTATGGCAAGATTTCGGAGCAGCTCCAGAGGATTTACCGACTTTCCAGCCCGATGGTGACCACCAGACGTAACTAGGGCAACGAGTGAATTTATTTTTGGCTCTCCCACTCCATTGTAAAATTGTTATTTTGAGGCGTTTAGCCGACGAGCACCTGTTAGCTCGTACTGCATACCTTATTTATTGTCTGCATACGGGCTGTAACATGATTGACAGATCCTAGGGTTGATCATGTATGACTAAACTTTTGCTAGTTCTCACATTTTGTAACGACTAGCTTCATGATCACCTGAATATGTAATGTTTGGGATGCCTTACTATTGTATATTTGGTGATCTTACATCTTGTAACTTACTTGCTTGCTTGAGATTGAGACATTTAGGCTTGTTATTGATCATAGGAGACTGATGGATTGTAGTTAAATCCTCATGTATCTAGACAGCCGTGACCGTATAGCGAGGTGAGTTGCACTTCGATATACGTAGCTGACTATGTTCGCCCCCGCTCTCCAGTATTTTGGTTCCGGGGCGTTACAATGCTATCAGTCATGCAATAATCAGGCATGTCTGACGACAATGCTATCAGTCACGCATGTAATGGACATCAGACATACAATGTATGCTATCAGGCAATGTTTGTCCAATATTAGTCAATCACATGTCTCTAGAACGTCCCCCACCTGACACGAGAAATAATGCAATCAATCGAGCAAGAACAGTGAAATAATGACAAAAGATAATGTGAGTGCAATGCATGCAATGATGGTAATACTGAGTACATGTACTTGCCTTGTTTATGGGATTTTGTCCAAGACTTCTAGATCACCTAGAATATATGAAAATGGTTTTTAGGCAATAATATAAAGAATCCTTAATTTACTTAATATTTTACTAATCATTAAACTAAAGGACCATAGTACTCTAACCTTAACAACTATCCAACTGTAAAAACTTTAACACTGACGCAACACTTGGCCTAAATAAATCAACGGATTGGCCATAAGCCATCAAAGGCCCAAAATAGCAGTCATAACAACTCATAATTTGAATCCTAAGTTCATCATGTCCTGACTTTAAATTGAAATGCAAAGAAAATCATTATAACCAAACTCAACCTCCCAACCCTATTCTAACTGTCAACATACAGTAATATTCAATAATTCAAAACCATGTTTCCCCTACCATCAGATGAACATGATTTTCTCTATTGAATATAAAAGGAACTCCTTCACTCCATTAAATCTGAATTTGGTTAGGGAAATACATACCTGCAGATCGAAGGAACTAAGTACCAAACTCATGTTCCCGTGTCTGATACTAACGTCCTTGCGTCCAAAACTGGTAGCAACATTGGTTCAGGCAATTCGTCAAACACCATATATGCAAGGACAGAGAAGGATTTAGAACACTTTGTTTGAATTTTAACGGTCTCGAATTGAGAAAGAAGATCACATTCATTCAATCAAGCCAAAACACAAGGTTATCCAGTTGATCAAAATAGATCCATATGATCAAGAAGTCAAAGAAAAACTGAAAAGACGATCTCACCGGAGGAACAATCGGAGACGGAGTCGTCCTCGCCACAGTACCGAATCGATCGTCGAAGCAACTCCTCGACCGAGCTCGAGAGTGCCAGAGACAGCTCTCGGTGCTATCGCCATCAGAGCCGAACTCGACGACTCCAATGTTTCGTTCGTCACCGACACTCAGAGCGCCACTGCGAACTCGCCATGGCCGCGAGTTTAGTCGCCAATGGAGGGAGATAAGGAAGAAGAAAGAGGTGTGGCTGCATTTTGACAGGGCTTCGCCCCCACAATGGACTCGTGGTGGAAAGGAAAGAGGTCAGGGTCAATTTATAGGCAGAGGGGAATGAGGAGACGGTTATGAAATGGTTAGGCAGTTCCGATCCAACGGTCGACGCCGATCTGCCACGTCGACGACAGACATTCAACGATGGAGATGAGGCGGAGCGGTTAGAAAATTGTTAGGATCGGATGATCGATGGGGATGAGATGGTTATGGAGGAACGGTGGGAATACGGTGGAAAGAAATCCTCCGGAAGACTCCAGAAGGGCGAGGATGGATGGTGGTGGTGTCGTGCTTGCGTCGATCGGTCGACCAACTTAGAAAGAGGGAAGAATGTAAGAAGGAGAATAGTGATTCGATTGGTTTGAACAGAGAGTGTTAATCAACGTTTGAGAAGAAGGTTTGAGAAGAAGGTTTAAATGGGTTAACGATCAGGAGGTGACACGGGTCGGTTCGGGTAGATTAAATGGGTTTGGGTCGGGTCTGAAGAACCGCAACCCGAAACAACTTCGACTCTTAACTGATGTAGATTCAAACAATGGGCTTGGCCCAGATGAAGTTGTTTCAATAATGTCTTGATCAAAGAATGGGTTGGCTGAACTTGATTTCTAATCGGAAAAGATATGGCCGACTCAACGTTGGAGTGATGGTTGGGCTTGGCTTTAAGAGTGGTTGCTTTGGTTAAAAGAAGGCACGGCTTGGTTTAAATGAAGGAGGGTTGATCTGGTAATTGCTCAAGAATAGATGGGTTTGGGCCTAATAGGTTATTGCTAAAACTTTGTATGTTGAAAAAGGCTAACTATATGGACCAGAAAATGGCTGAGCTCTTAGGAGAATTTATGGCTTCAATAGGAGTTAGCTGGTTGGGCTAATAATAAATTTTGGTTTATAGTTGTTGGCTGGCTAATTAATAATTCCAACCAATATCAAAACTAATAGATGGAAAAAATAATGTATAGAATAATTAATCATAATTAGAGAAGTGAATGACCAATTCTTCTATTTCTAGAAAAGTGGAGTTACACCCGTTACATGTTCAATTCGTTCAAATCCAAAATTACGTACATTCATCCGACTATCTTAAGTCATCGAACAACGAATTTCTTCAATTTGCCTCAATCCTTGCTAACTCAAACCATCGAGCAACATTGATTTCAATCCTTAGAGTCATTCTGTAACTTCCAAAATCAAACTTTTCATGCACGCCATCATCCTTTTACCATGTTCTAACACATTTCGACCCGACTTGGGATTATTCTCTTAGCTATGTGGATGCATCTCTTTTATTATCAAGCCTACTTGTGCAGTTGAAAACTTTCGTTTTATTAGTGTGAAGGCCAAGCTGAGGCAAGTTCACTGAAGCCACCCACCTGAGCGAGTCTTCGAGCAAGCCGTTGCATGGTTAAGTTTGAGCGCCATCGGCGTTTCGATTCCTCCGATTGACTGAACGGGACAAGGCACTCAGAAAATCTTTTGTTGTATTTTTTCCACCATTCTAAAAATGGTGAAGTGATTTAAAGATTCCTCTTCTTCTCCATAAGGACTTAGATATAAAGACAACTCTTGAGTGGATTGGAAAGAGTGTTTTTGTTTCTTCCTTTTTACTATACGACTGGAGTGGTCGACTATGCCAAATCTACTACTAGTACTCACTTGAGTTGGTTGGGTCGACACAACTTTATCTTTATAAAGCATTACTAATCTTTCCCACATTACCTTTAGTTCTACTTTCAAGTCAATAACATCAAGATCCATGTTTTCTGCATAGTAATATAACAAAGCCTCTACACCCTCTAATTTGATCGTAGGATCAAAAATGGAAGACAAACAATATAAAAGAGGTACATCACTCTAATATTTAGTGAATTTAGCTTCCATTCTCTTTACAACATTTCTATATTTAGAAAATAAGTAGGACATGTTACAAATTTCTCGTAAAGCTAAAACAAGAAGTATGATAATAAACACCAGAAATAGTACATGTAGCATTGTAAAAAGTTTCTAAAAATTCACAAATAGAAGACGCAACTATCCAATCATCTTCAGTTACTTGATATTCAAAATTTTGATTCATATTGCAAAAATATGTAATAGCATCCTTAAAGGCAATTACAGATTTCAACATTAAATATGTCGAATTCCATTTATGTGGTACATCCTTAACAAATATTCTAAAACGAATACTAAAATGTGCACATGTGGCTTTAAAAGTTTGTTGCCTACTTGGAGACGTGTTCAAGCTGTATAAACAATTTCTAAGAGTCTCTAAATGTGTACTAAAAAATTCGAGACATTCTTTCACAACTAAGTTAATAATGCGGCAAGCACACCTAATATGCAATAATCTACCTTCCAAAATAGGCTGATTTAACGCTCTAGTCCCAAAATACGTAGGACTAGGAATGTAGACATGCCAGCCGTATAATAAATATATGTAAGCTGTAAAATACAGTATAACCACAACAACTAATCTCATCCACAAAATAAAGGAGTAAAAGATATCATCATATCAGCTATGAATTGTCTTTGTACAAGATATTGGGTGGAGACAAATCCACTAGCAACTATTTAAATAAAAATAAATAAATACAAATGAAAGAAATTGTCAAGCGAAGCGAAGGAGGATCCAAGAGTAAGCCTCCTCGATAGAAAGGGAAGACCACGATCTTGGCTAGAGCACCTGCGAAAAGATATGAAAGCACACACCTGGAAAGATCACCAGGTCCTCAGAGGAACGTAACAAGATACAAGAAGAACATGACATAACTGAATTTAAATTGCTTAATAGTAATAAGTCAAATCGGATCATAACAATGTCCAATACTCTACCTTTGAATTAGTGTACCATCCTCCCAACCAAACAAGGACAAGAGATGGCACCTTAATCCACGATGAGGTATCTTTCCATGCCATGAACCCAATATGGTATCCGGACCACAACAAGGTTCAGCACCTTCTCATCGAAGCAGTGAACCACACCTACAACCAAATAAGGACAAGGTGTAGTAAATTAGTTCATGACAAGTTACTGTTCCAAGCCGCGATCAGATATAAGTACCCAAACCAAAGGTACCTACATCCAACGGATAAGGGTCATCTAACCACTCTAAGTATAATATAATCGAGAATAGTGCATGGTCGCATAACCTCCAAGTCAAGTCAAGGAAAACAATACCATACAATACTCAGTAGCGAGTCTAAACACTATATACCATTCCTCAGTATCGAGCGAGTCTATAGTATATATTCTACCTATTGTTCCTCAGGGTCGAGCGAGTATACGATAGATAGGGAGGAGGTCAACGTCCACTTGTATTCTCCCCGCCCAATGCTCTAACTCTAATAACTACTAGTCTTCTATCATGCAGTCCTAATAGTAGTTATAGCCTAACGAACGTCCTTACGTATTGGTGGCCAGCCGACTACGCAAGTACGAGATCTATATACGACTCGTAACTCGTGAAAAATATGTCACTACCAAAATACGTTCATTTAGCGACGGAGATTTAGCGACGGAATTATTCCGTCGGTATTAGCGACGGTTTAGTGGCCGCTCTGCGACTGATTACCGACCATAAACATTTGCCATTTTTATTTTAATATTAAGGGCAGGAAAGGTCGCACATCCGTCGCTAGCTTGTCGGTGTATTAGCGACGGCTCTTCATCCGTCGCCACGTAGTCGTTTATTTGTCGAGAATTGTGTAGATAATTGGCGGAACATATCTTCGACTACGTAGCGACGGATAATCAGTCGGATAATCAATAAATACCGACGGCCTGGCGACGGATATGTAACAGTCGCCCTTCCGTCGCTAAATGAGCGTTCCAGACTTAAATGAAAAGGCGGGGGGGAACTTTTGGCATTCCCTCCAAATTCAATCTCTCTCCCCTCTCTCTCTCTCTCTCTGTCTCTCTCTCTCTCGCGCGGCTTCGTGAACAGCGACGGCGTCCTCTCCTCTCCTCTCTCTCTCCCGAAGGTAATCTCCTCTCTCTCTCTCTCTCTCTCTGTGTCGTGGTGTCTCTCGCGGCGGGCTTGGGGACATTCGGGGTTGGGGCGGGGGCGTCGGTTGTTGGGCGGCTGGCTTGGGGCGGGGGCGTCGGGGGCGGCTGGCTTGGGGCGGGGGCGGCGGGCTTGTGGACATTCGGGCTTGGGGCGGGGGCGTCAGGGGCTGGGCGGCTGGCTTGGGGCGGGGGCGTCGGGGGCTGGGCGGCTGGCTTGGGGCGGGGGCGTCGGGGCCTGGGTGGCGGGCTTGGGGCGGCGGCGGCGGGCTTGGGGCGGCGGCGGCGGGCTTGGGGCGGGGGCGTCGGGGGCTGGGCGGCGGGCTTGGGGCGGGGGCGTCGGGGGCTGGGCAAGGGTTTGGGGCGGCGGGCTTTGGTCGGGGGCGGCGGGGGGCTTTGCTTATCAAATTTTCTAATTTATATATTGGCTAAATAATGTAAATAATGTGTTATCCATATTGGGTGTTATCCGTTAGTTTATATATTGGCTAAATAATGTATATGTTCACTGTGTCAAGGACAGTGCGAGTTCTTCATCTGCATAAGTCAGTGTTTGGGTTCATGGTCTATACATCTAACTGTGATATACATATATATGTGCCTATTATAATTAGCATGCATGACGGCTTGGGGTGTAATGTGTGATTGTAGACATGGTAGGAATTATAGGTAATTAACGCTAGTGTGACTAGACTAAGGTAGTGCTTGCTAGATAATAAGGACACTCTAGTATCCTAATCAAGTTAATTTAGACTAGATATTTAGGATATAGCTCCCATATCCTAGAAGTGGACTCTTGCCATTTAGAAATAGATAGATTGACTTAGTTTGGTATCGGTATCGCACTATCGGTATCGGTATCGGTATCGGTATTGCACTATCGGTCAAGGTTCACAATCGGTATCGGTATCGGAATCGGTTTCGGACTATTCCTATGAGTATTGGTATCGGCGATATCGGTAGTATCGGCGGTATCGTATCGGAGTATCGAACTTTGGTATCGGAAAACAAATAATTATTAATAAATTATTTATATTTAAAAATATATATTTTATACATTTAGGCATAATTTTAAGTATTTCAGCGTTATTTCTTAGTAGTTTTGAAATTATATGAAATAGTAGTCACCCTTACCGATTGGTTTTGCCGAATTGACCGGAACAAAGACCCCCATAGTCGGTATCGGTCAATATTTGGTATCGGTCGGTATCGGATCGGAACATGCCAAACCGTATCGGTATCGGCCGTATCGGATCGGTATCGGCCGATACTTTAAACCATGCTATCGGTATCGAACTATCGGTATCGGTATCGGTATCGCACTATCGGTATCGGTATCGCAGTATCGGTATCGAACTATCGGTATCGAACTATCGGTATCGGTATCGGTATCGCACTATCGGTATCGGTATCGGTATCGCACTATCGGTATCGAACTATTAGTAACAACTGTATTTATATTTTTCTCTTCTCGAGCTAGAATACTAGCGGATCCACCAGTTACATGATTATATACTAATTCTGTTTAGTTTGTCTTACTATACAGATTTTTACATCTAATCTGTGATGGATCGTTATTTCGTTGATCGTACATGGATGTACAAACGACAACACGAGAGCAGAATAGGTGTGAGTGACAATTTTCAGGCAGGCGTGGAAGTGTTTCTTAAGTATGCAATGAGCAAAGCTCAGTTAATGGACGGTAACAAAATTAAGTGTCCATGTCGTAATTGTCGCAATAGACGTTACGAAGAAGTGGTGAGTGTAAGAGATCATTTGACCCGTAAGGGTTTCGTACGTGATTACGACCTGTGGTCATCGCAAGGTGAACTATATGCCGAAAGACAGGTTGCGAATGCTGCTACTTATGCTTTTGATGATAATGCTGCAGCGGATTTTGTCGTCGATGACGAAGAATGCTCCGTTGATTATGGAGACGTGCAGAACCTTGCACGAGATATGGTGTACGACGCGGCAGGGCCTAATTTTGATCCGGAGGATCCTAATCCCGAGGCGAAGGAGTTCTATGATATGTTTCAGGATGCTGAAACTTCTTTATATCCTGGTTGTGATCCACATTCCGTACTGTCAGTGACGATGCGGTTGTTGAACATAAAGTTCGATTTTAACTTGCCACAAACTTGCTATGATCGGATTACACAACTAATGAAGGAGGTGTTACCGAAGGAATCAAAAGAGCTTCCAAAAAACTTCTACAAGTCAAAGATGATGGTCCGACAACTGGGACTGGGGTACGACAAGATAGATTGTTGTCGCAACGGATGCATGTTGTACTACAAGGAGAACGAGGATGTAGAAAGTTGCCGCTTCTGTAATACGGATCGTTACAAGGAAGTCAGGGGAAAAGGAAAGTCAACTAGAAAACGACGTCCTTACAAGTATATGCATTACTTGTCGATCACGAAGCGCTTGCAGAGGATGTATATGTCTCAGAATACAGCAGAACACATGACGTGGCACAACGAAGAACGCACAAAGGACGATGGAGAATTGTCACATCCTTCGGATGGAGAGGCGTAGAAATATTTCGATTTTCGCCATCCGGATTTTGCTGCAGAGCCCAGAAATATACGCATGGGGCTATGTTCTGATGGATTCGCCCCTTTCGGGCAGTCGGGATCTCAATACTCCTGCTGGCCGGTCATTCTGACCCCTTACAATCTGCCACCATGGATGTGTATGAAGACTCCTTATATGTTCTTGACAGCTATCATACCGGGTCCCAAAAATTCGACGAAGAATATCGATATATATTTACAGCCGTTGGTGGATGAGCTAAAACAGCCGTGGGAGATCGGCGTCACGACGTATGATATTTCCAGGAAACAGAACTTTCAGATGAGAGCTTCACTGATGTGGACAATCAATGATTTTCCCGCATACGGTATGCTGTCGGGATGGAGTACTCACGGTACCCTGTCTTGTCCGATATGCATGCAAAATAGTAAGGCGTTCCGCCTTAAGCATGGAGGAAAAACTTCTTTCTTTGATTGTCATCGTCAATTTCTGCCCGCGAGTCATCCTTGGAGAAAGAACAAGGACGCATTCAGAGCTGGAAAACAAGAATTTTCTTATCCGCCTGCCAGATTGTCGGGATACGATATTTGGGAAGATGTAAAGGATTTTCCTACTGTAATGGAAGATCCATCGAACAATCGTGTCGATGGGTTCGGACAAACCCATAACTGGACCAAACGGAGTATCTTCTGGGACTTGCCTTATTGGAAAGATAATCTTATAAGGCATAATCTTGATGTTATGCATATCGAAAAGAATATGTTCGATAATGTCTTCAATACCGTCATGGACATTAAAGGAAAGACGAAGGACAATCCAAAAGCAAGACAAGACATTGCCGAGATATGCAAGCGTCCTTATCTGAACTTGATACAAAGGGGAGCTGCTAGACAATTAAGTAAGCCGATAGCACAATACACATTGAGCAAAGAAGATAGATTAATAATCTGCAAGTGGGTATCTATTTTAAGATTTTCCGACGGCTATGTGTCGAATTTGTCTAGATGCGTTGACCTCAATGAACGAAAGCTAACGGGAATGAAGAGTCATGACTGCCACGTGTTTATGGAAAGATTACTGCCCATTGCTTTGAAAGAGTTGTTGCCTTCTGCTGTATGGGTTCCGTTGGCCGAACTATCAATATTTTTTAGGGATATTTGTTCAACTAAGTTGACTGTGTAACACATGGTTGAACTTGAGGAGAAGATTATCTTAACAATTTGCAAGTTGGAGAAAATATTTTCTCCTGGCTTCTTCGACAGCATGGAACATCTACCGATTCATCTACCATACGAAGCCCGTGTCGGTGCATCTGTTCATTATCGATGGATGTACCCATTTGAAAGGTACATAAATATCGATATAATTTAAGCTGAATTTCCATTTATTTTAAAATTCTTTCTTAATTCTTAAGATAATTTGTCTCTCTAGATACCTACACCATCTAAAGAAGAAAGTTGGCAACAAAGCTCATATAGAGGCTTCAATATACGAAGCATATCTTATCGAAGAGGTTTCAAACTTCTGCTTCATTTATTTCGATACTCATGTTAAAACAAATCGAAATAGACCTCAAAGGAATGACGAGAACGTTGAGGATGGAGGAATATTCAATGTAAGGGGCAAGCCTGTTGGGGCTAGTAAAAGACGGTGGTTGACAGACGACGAGTATGATGCCGCTCACCGATATGTCTTGTTAAACTGTGACATACAAGAAGTGAGAGATTTGGAGAAGTAAGTCAGTACACTTGCACTCGTTATAATCTCGAATTTGATGAAGTAAGTGACTACACTTATATATTCTTATTTTCTCTAATAGTGTATTTAGAGATGAAATCAAAATGAGGAGACCCGATATTACCGATGAGGGACTTCAAAGAGAGGTTGATTGTACATTTCCGTCATGGTTTCGCAAATACGTAAGTAACTGTGATTATAATTGAGATTATTAATATATAATCTGAAACATTTAAATTATAAATATTTGTTTACAGGTTTTATTGCCTGAAACAACACTCACTCATGAGAGTGTTCGTTATCTGGCACTGGGACCGAAGAAGCAAAGAAAGACTTGGCCAGGCTATGTCGTTAATGGCTTCAGGTTTAAGTCCACTCAGAATGCTATAAATGTCGAATTTATCAATGACGGCATCAATACCAAGGATTCCGGTATTTGCATAAGAGGCACCGTCTATGACGACGAGCCGAACTTTGGCTATTATGGAGTCCTTCGGGATATTGTAGATTTACAATATACTGGCCCATATGATATGCATATTGTGATGTTCAAATGTGAGTGGTTCGATACGACACCAAATATCGGTTGGAGAATCGATAAACAATTTGGATTCGTCGATATAAATCATCGCAGGAGGTATAGAGGGTCCGATACATTTGCAATAGCAAATCAGGCTGTTCAAGTCTACTATACAAGCTACCCAAGGCGTCGTAGAGATCGATTTGACTGGTGTGCAGTATCCAAGATTAAATCTAGAAATACATTCAACATTGGAGACCCAGCATACCAAGAGGACCAGATCGAAAAGTCCCAATACTTGGGACAACACTCAGATATAATGGACGTTGAAGATATTGAGGAAAATAGAGGGGAGGAAAAGGTTGATACACAAGACTTAGCTGTCAACCAGGGGAGAAAGAGGCGTCTTGTCCCAAATTTTGAGGTAGAAGAAGAAGAAGAAGAAGAAGAATTTGATGGGGATGAGGATACAGATGAAATCGACGATGAAGATAAGGATGGGGATGAGGATGAGGAGGATGATGATGAAGACGAGGCCGAGGATGAGAACGAAGACGATGATTAGGTTAAATATTGTTGTATAGTAAAAACACTTCCAATTACGTGAATTAAGTTTGACCTCATAAAAGCAATTACGTGAATTCATATTTTTTTCATTCGATTATTTACTTATTGCAGATGGCACTCCTAGTCTTTTTCCTCGCGGCGACACTCGTCTCCCTACTGATGGTATGTATATTTTAGTTTAGTTTTTTATATCCATTTACACTTTCATATTGTTAATTATGTTTATGTGTTCTATTTACAGGTCATGATGGCTGGCCGTGGTGCTGGTCGTGGTGGTGGTGGTGGTGGTGCGGGTCATGGTCGTGGTCGTACTGGTGCTGGTGGTCGTGGTCGCATTCAGAGTTCCCGGGATGTGACCCCATCTAGCGAGCCCGACCCGGAGAGTACCCCGGGCACAGACGCATCCCGCCCTCGATCGACTACTTCATCGAGGCATCAGTCCGTATCTGCTAGCGGATCCGATCCGCTATCGGAACCACCAGCAGCGGATCCACCAGGGGATGCCCCAGTTACTGCACAGTGGGCCCCGGAGTACCCCCATACTCGGTTCCATCCGGTTACTGGGGAGTACATACGCTGACCCGCGGATCCTCCGACGGCACCAGAGAGGCCGCGAGGCGAGTTCCGACGAGAGCTATGGCCCGCGGAGACCTCGTAAGTAAATTTAAGTTAATTTATTAAATTTCTTTCATTTATTCAAGTTAATAATCCAGTCGTTTCTTATTTGTAGGTTTTTTCCGTTTAATGTTGGCAGGGCCCTTGGAGAAATTATCAGGGCTAACTTCCACGGTCCCAACCTCAACTTTACGTCGGTGCCCCCAACCGAGCAGTACGTCTGGCTCGACGAGTTGAGGGTATATATCTATATTTTTTTGGTTAAGTCTATGTGATTCTTTAATCAACCATTTTGTAAATTACGTGATAATTGATTTTCTGTGTTAGAGAACGTACTGGTGGCCACCCCATCGCGAGGAGGGGATCCGCAGGACCTACCGAAGCGCATGCTCGAAGAAGATACAGGATATGATTCATGACCTAAAGATGGGGCATACGAATTCGACTTCTGTAAATCGATTTCTCAGCGTACAATCGTCGAATTCGACTTCTGTAAAAAGATTTTTGTAGTACTATATGTCTACTAGGACTGTCATAATTTAGTTATCGAAATCCCCTAGCATTCAGATCAGTAAACGTCTTCCAAAACAGTATAAAACCTGTTAACTCAGTTTTTCGTCAAATTTTTGACAGATATTTGGGATGATTTAGGGCATCTAAACTCGAATTAATATATAGGCCTTGTAGTCGTATATGTTGTCTTTACGACGATCGAATTGGTTCGTGGATTGACTACGTATTGAAGAAGAAAGATGGTGATGAACACGGTACCTCGCTGTTGTGACAGAACAGAGTTTGCTCTGTTCCCTCTCGGTTTGATTGTCTTCCCGGTTGTGTGGCGGCCTAAGACGACTCACAGTCGGTCAGGATGACGCATGGGGACGTCAGAGAGCCTCCGGGATTATCGCCAGGAGTTTTCGTGAGGAATATATATATATATATATATCTCCAAATTTCTGTGTGTGTATGTGTGTGTGTGTGTGTGTGTGTGTATTCGACCGGGTTTGAAGGAATTTTTAGATCAAATCTCCACAAGATTTGGTTTCGATTCGACTTTAAATGGAGGAGAATCGATTATAGGATCACGCAGAATAAATTTTGATTGGATTTGATAAGTAAGTCCGAGTTCTGAAGCAGAGGATTGCTTCCGCTCTGTGTTCTGCGAAAAATATAAGAACTATGTTCTCGCGAGAAATTCAGTAAATTTTTCTTCTTCTTCTTCTTCTTCTTCTTCTTCTTCTTCTTCTTCTTCTTCTTCTTTTTCCCCCCTAATAATTAGTATAAGCTAATTAGTAAGAAATATGAAACTGGTTTCAAAATAAATTTTTTTCAAGATATATTCAACAAAAATATTCCAATGTATATAATACAAAGGTCCAATACCTATTATATATATATATATATATATATATATATATATATATATATATATATATATATATATATATATATATATATATATATATATATATATATATATATAGGTGTAATAGATACAGTAGAATACTATAATTTAAAATATATGGAAAAAAACTTATTACTATTATTATTATTATTATTTTGTAAAGACATTTCTCCATTTCATGGAGAAAATATATATATATATATATATATATATATATATATATATATATATATATATATATATATATATTTTTACACAAAAATTTATTTAATAAATAGAATTCTAAAATTCCAAATAAAATTACTTCTAAATATTACTAATTATTTGTGAGGAAAATTTCTCATTCCCACGTCCTATATAAAATATTTGTTATACAAAAGATTTAATATAATCATAAGTTTTATTAATCATTGTAGCACCTAGTTTTCTGAAATTGGGGTATTTTTAAAAAATTATTTTTTTTATTATTAATTAATAGTATTTTAGTCATGATATGATTTTTTTGTGATTTTTAGTTAAGTTAAACCATTTTCTAAGTCATGACTTATGACTTTGTGACTTTGTTAGTATGACTTAGTATAAACCCTAGTTTTTCATAACCTAGAGACTAACCATGATCATGTGAGCCTAGCCATAGGCTTAGAACACCAAATTAGGACTTTTTAGCCTAAAGGGTATTTTGGTAATTTTCTAGAAATTATTTAGAATTATTTGGATTTATGTATTTTTATTATTATTTAATTATTGATTAGTGTCATGTTAGTCCCTAACCTAGTTTAGCACTAATCTAGAGATTAGCAACTAACCTAGAAGACTAATGTTAGATATTAGCTTTATGTATAAATATCTAGTTAGATAAATATCTAGATATTCCTTTTTTTAGATATTTAGAACCTAAATATCTAACCCCTTAGTCAAAGACTTAGGGGCTAAGTTTGCAAGGTGGTAGGACACCCTCCCCTACCCCCATGGCAGCCAAGGGCACCCCCTACACTACCCCCTTTCTATATAATCCCATTAATTTCATTCATGATAAATTTACATGAAATTTATACCTAGAAATTCCATTTCCTACACAAGACCACAACTTGATCAATTTTGATCCAAATCACCTCTAGTTTCTTGCATTGGACTCCCCTACACTAGAGGGTACTAGTTAGGGCCTGCTATTGAGGATTTGAGGGGCTTTGGGCATCACCAAGTGGAAGGACACCCCCCCTCTTTCATTGATTTCCATTGGAAATACACAAATAGGTAAATGCCCTCAAACCATGTTAATTTTGTGTTTTCTCTTCATATTTGCATGCATCTAGGTACTTGTCACGCCCCGCTCCCGTAGGAGCGATCGTCCTCGCTAAGGCGTGATGTCGCACGAGCCTAGATTGCGCTCGTGCAAGGCGGGTTCCATAACGGCCGTTTCCAGCGGCTGCGACGGGGTCGTCGCACAGAATGTCCCAAGCAGAGACATTGAATTATAGCAGCAAAATTTTAGAACAAAACACAAGTTACTCAAAGAAGCTCTTTATTGATATTGAACAAAGGTTACATTGGGGGCGCAAGGCCAATATTACAATCACTCAAGCTCACTCTTCTCACATTTTACAAGTTCACTCAGCTCTCTCTCATCTCTCAATTACAAGTCTTGATCCAGCGAAAGCTTCGGAAGGCGATGTCCATACATTATGTCCCGTATAAGTCTTTTCTCCATGCGGCCGCACGCTTCGAATCGCCAAGGAACTCCGTGCCTCGACGCATCTAAGCGAGCTCCGCGCCACGAGCTTCTACCTGTGCCTGCACATATAAACTATGTGGGTGTCAGTACCACTGTACTGGTGGAGTGAGCTCCTCGCCCACCCATACAAAACTGATACGTTCATTTACTTTGTGCAGCTTAAATCCCTTTTCGATTGTCTTTCTACTCTTGCCTTAGGTTCAGTCTTAGGACCGGCGCCTTGGCGCAACTTGTGTATCAAAACCATCCCGTGCTTGAAATGTCAACGTTACTCATACTTTGCCTCTAGACCACTTCTCGTGCCACAACGTTAACCTATCAGGTCGTGCTTGCCTTTCGGCCAGAATCAGAGACGCAACTACGCGGTAGTACCCAATTTCCTTACGACCGTGCTATAATTCCTTTGTGCCGTGACTCGCATTTCGAGGCCGTGCCCAATAACTCACGTAACTTCAAGAAAACTGCCCTACGGCCCTTCTTGACTTAACTCGCAACAGTTCAAGTCTAACTCATGCACTGACCCAGGCATTGTGACTTCCTTACTGCATACTGCATACATATTCAACCCAACACAATTCCAAAGGCATACACGCGGTTAGCCGCTATCTGCCGACATCTATATGAACTTGGTCACTGGCTCCCAGAGCCATCGTGGACTTCTCTTTCCTTTATTAGACGGGCGTCCCTTTCAGCGCAAGGTAGCTAGCCCCGCTGCAAGTCCCCGCCTAACCCGTGCAAAGCACAGTTTATCTTTTGTTTCCCAATGCCCGCAACGGTCCCGTATCCTCGGGCTTGCCGTGCGGGGAAACTCTCACCCTGTCGACAAGTTGTTTGTCTCCCAATGCCCGTAGCGGTCCCGTGGCCTCGGGCTTGCCGTGCGGGGAAACTCTCACTTTGTCGACAAGTTGTCCAATGACCATGCAAGACGCGTTCGACACTTTCCAAATCCGAGTCCGCCTCGACGACCTATAGTCGCGAGCATTCTTCTTTCTTCTGAGACCGCCTCGCCGACCTATAGTCGCGAGGCCTCGCCGACCTGTAGCCGCGAGCATGCTTCTTTCTTATCCTATCATTTTATTCAACTCAAGAACAACTATTCACAACACTTTCCAAATTCAATAAATCAACCGTGGTCCGTGCCTTAACACTCTAGGACCGTGCCATCGTGTCTTAAACCGGCTTCCGATCTACGCGACGCTATCGCCCAAGTCATACTTCATGTGACGGGCCTTGGGATCGTGGGACTATTTAACTTGACAACCGCAGAAAGAGCGGGACAGCACTATAAATGACTTAGGTCGATCGGCGTAACTTTGCCTAACTTAATCGAGCCTATAACTTAACTCAAGGGACGAGCAAAGGCTATGCCAAGCCTTGCATTATGGAAACGAGCATGCTTTAACAAGCATTCACGCAGGCGACGCCTATGACTTAGGCTATTTCATAACTTTGTGTCAAAGACCAACTTTCCTTCTCCCAAGCCGCGAGACAAAGGATCGAGTGTCATTTTCAAAGCACGATGTGCACCAACTCTAAGCCGACTGTGGGACGTTTTCTATGTTCTAACTCATTTCGATCCATCGGGATTATTCCCTTTTGCTATGTGGATTCATCTCTTTTATTATTAAGCCTACTTGTGCAAGTTGAAATCATACGTATTATTATGTGAAGGCAAAGATGAGGCAAGTTCACCGAAACTACCCCACCTGAGCGAGCGGTCTTCTTGACCGAGATGTCCTCGAGTCGCCGTCGTAAGGCTAAGTCCGAACGCCGTCGGCGTTTCGATTCTTCCGATTGACTGAGCGGGACGGGGCACTACAACATATACCACTCAGAACAAGTCTCGTCCTCGAGACTTACTAAGTACTTACTTATTCACTTATCACTTTACTTTTTCTTTCTAGAACTCTCGCATACACTACGCCTTATGCGTTTCCTCAATCCGAGCCACGCTCGCACTACCCTCAATCTTTTCTTCGAGTCTCTATTTTGAAATCCTCAACACTTTTTCCATTTCTCAAGTCTCACTTGATTCAACGTATCACTTGGTTGGATCGTACACATATTTCAGGCGTCCCCAAAATATATGCATTTCATCCAAGCCTTATGATAGAGAATCCGCCATCACCACTCGAGTCGGATCGTGCACGTATTCAAGCGTCCCTGATATACATGCATCTTAACCGAGCTCGCAAGTGGTGCCGCCATAACTCCTTTCGCTTTGCGCCGGGACGTCTGCCTAATCGCTAGGCTATGTCTTTTGGCTAAAGTCATTCGTCAGTATTGGAATCATAGTTCCCAAACAACAATATCAACACTGACCCCATCCTAAGGTCAAACCAAGTTGATAGTACGGGGTTTTCCTACCCAAGCTCGCATCACTCCGATTTCTAAACATCGAGCGTCGATTCCCTACGCACATCCCAACATTCATCGTACGGGGTCCGAATCATTCAGAAAAGTCATCCTACAACAACTCACGTTCCACCAAATTTTCCCAATGTATCAATATCGCTCGTTCAACAAACCCTCTTGCATAGTCTATCTCTTCGAACACGTTCGACATAATTTGCCTATCGAATCCTTCCAAGTCAAGCACGCTACTACGTAATTCACCGCTAAACCATAATCCATATTTCACATTTTCGAAGTCATCTCTACCAATTCACGTATTCGATCACGAGGTCATCTGACTTAACAATACGTTGCGCCCCGATCTCACGCGAGTCAGATTATCTACGGTGGACACGAATCACCATGCACGCTCCCGCGAGATAATCATTCTCATCGGGACGTAACTCTTGTTTTGTGTCTAGACTAATTTCGTCCTTGATGCGCGGATTGGACTTACTCCATCCTCAAGTTTATTCAATCATCAATCGCAAGTCCTACTAATCTTCGAATTCACCTTCGCGTCAAGCCAACAAGTCGAGACAATCAAAGTTGTCGCGTCCTGATTTTTCGAGTTCGATCATTCCCGCGATATGAATCACCATGTCAGCGCTCACGCGGAACGATCGCCCCAAATCCGACGCAACGCATGTGCGAGGCTAGAATTGCACTCGCGCAAGACAAGAATGTCGACGTTGTGGTTATCAACGTAACCATCAAGACACTCTCATTTTCCTCCATCATTCATCTCAATCAAACTCCTAAGCATCACATCCAACCGAACGATAACACCGCACGATCGTCACTCGCCGAGTTAGAGTACCCCCGAGTTATCGCATATCGATCTTTGATACGCCTCAATACCATCGACGATATGCGTAACCTGACGATCTTCCTTTGCAACCAATTTCGAGCCGTGCGAATGACGTTACCGTCCGACCGGATAATCTCCTCGACATTCATAATCATTAATTTCCCTCAAACCAAAATCATGTATCGTTCATCCGTCAATCTTAATTCATCGACCAACGTATTTTCCTCAATTCACATCGTTCGACATCCCTGAGCCTATCGCATACACCACTCAGGGATGAAGTCATTCAACAAATCCTTAACTTATCATTTGATTCACAATCTACTTCTCAAATTTCCGTCCAAATCATTCCTCGAAATCCAAGCACGCTCGTCTATATCGCACCGACGTTATTGTCGTTCGATAGTACCCCTATCGATAGTCCTTTTATTTTACCCAATTGAGTTCAACTCATTCTCGTCCGACACAATTCGAATCCCGCACTCGACTTTTCTAAGGTCGACGCAACTTTGGTGTATATGCCCAGCCCGACTTAGCCAACCGTGCTTACGCGAACCATCTTTTGTTTTGTTGTCAAAAACTGTTCTCCTACGTTTTGCAAAATAGATAGACTTATTGTATGGACATCCCGTAGGACAATTGAGAGAGAGCGCACCAACGATTTCAATATGCAGAAGCAACTTTCAGAGTTTGCGGAAATAACGGAGTTAAAGAATTCAATCGGTTATCCAAGGACGTAAAGTCGTGCTCTGATACCATTATGTCACGCCCCGCTCCCGTAGGAGCGATCGTCCTCGTTAAGGCGTGATGCCGCACGAGCCTAGATTGCGCTCGTGCAAGGCGGGTTCCATAACGGCCGATTCCAGCGGCTGCGACGGGGTCGTCGCACAGAATGTCCCAAGCAGAGACATTGAATTATAGCAACGAAATTTTAGAACAAAACACAAGTTACTCAAAGAAGCTCTTTATTGATATTGAACAAAGGTTACATTGGGGGCGCAAGGCCAATATTACAATCACTCAAGCTCACTCTTCTCATATTTTACAAGTTCACTCAGCTCTCTCTCATCTCTCAATTACAAGTCTTGATCCAGCGGAAGCTTCGGAAGGCGATGTCCATACATTATGTCCCGTATAAGTCTTTTCTCCATGCGGCCGCACGCTTCGAATCGCCAAGGAACTCCGTGCCTCGACGCATCCAAGCGAGCTCCGCGCCACGAGCTTCTACCTGTGCCTGCACATATAAACTATGTGGGTGTCAGTACCACTGTACTGGTGGAGTGAGCTCCTCGCCCACCCATACAAAACCGACACGTTCATTTACTTTGTGCAGCTTGAATCCCTTTTCGATTGTCTTTCTACTCTTGCCTTAGGTTCAGTCTTAGGACCGGCGCCTTGGCGCAACTTGTGTATCAAAACCATCCCGTGCTTGAAATGTCAATGTTACTCATACTTTGCCTCTAGACCACTTCTCGTGCCACAACGTTAACCTATCAGGTCGTGCTTGCCTTTCGGCCAGAATCAGAGACGCAACTACGTGGTAGTACCCAATTTCCTTACGACCGTGCTATAATTCCTTTGTAAAGTGACTCGCATTTCGAGGCCGTGCCCAATAACTCACGTAACTTCAAGAAAACTGCCCTACGGCCCTTCTTGACTTAACTCGCAACAGTTCAAGTCTAACTCATGCACTGACCCAGGCATTGTGACTTCCTTACTGCATACTGCATACATATTCAACCCAACACAATTCCAAAGGCATACACGCGGTTAGCCGCTATCTGCCGACATCTATATGAACTTGGTCACTGGCTCCCAGAGCCATCGTGGACTTCTCTTTCCTTTATTAGACGGGCGTCCCTTTCAGCGCAAGGTAGCTAGCCCCGCTGCAAGTCCCCGCCTAACTCGTGCAAAGCACAGTTTATCTTTTGTTTCCCAATGCCCGCAACGGTCCCGTATCCTCGGGCTTGCCGTGCGGGGAAACTCTCACCCTGTCGACAAGTTGTTTGTCTCCCAATGCCCGCAGCGGTCCCGTGGCCTCGGGCTTGCCGTGCGGGGAAACTCTCACTTTGTCGACAAGTTGTCCAATGACCATGCAAGACGCGTTCGACACTTTCCAAATCCGAGTCCGCCTCGATGACCTATAGTCGCGAGCATTCTTCTTTCTTCTGAGACCGCCTCGCCGACCTATAGTCGCGAGGCCTCGTCGACCTGTAGCCGCGAGCATGCTTCTTTCTTATCATATCATTTTACTCAACTCAAGAACAACTATTCACAATACTTTCCAAATTCAATAAATCAACCGTGGTCCGTGCCTTAACACTCTAGGATCGTGCCATCGTGTCTTAAACCGGCTTCCGATCTACGCGACGCTATCGCCCAAGTCATACTTCATGTGACGGGCCTTGGGATCGTGGGACTATTTAACTTGACAATCGCAGAAAGAGCGGGACAGCACTATAAATGACTTAGGTCGATCGGCGTAACTTTGTCTAACTTAATCGAGCCTATAACTTAACTCAAGGGACGAGCAAAGGCTATGCCAAGCCTTGCATTATGGAAACGAGCATGCCTTAACAAGCATTCACGCAGGCGACGCCTATGACTTAGGCTATTTCATAACTTTGTGTCAAAGACCAACTTTCCTTCTCCCAAGCCGCGGGACAAAGGATCGAGTGTCATTTTCAAAGCACGATGTACACCAACTCTAAGCCGACTGTGGGACGTTTTCCATGTTCTAACTCATTTCGACCCATCGGGATTATTCCCTTTTCCTATGTGGATTCATCTCTTTTATTATTAAGCCTACTTGTGCAAGTTGAAATCATACGTATTATTATGTGAAGGCAAAGATGAGGCAAGTTCACCGAAACTACCCCACCTGAGCGAGCGGTCTTCTTGACCGAGATGTCCTCGAGTCGCCGTTGTAAGGCTAAGTCCGAACGCCGTCGGCGTTTCGATTCTTCCGATTGACTAAGCGGGACGGGACACTACAGTACTAGGGAACTGTAGGTCAAGTTTGGTGAAAAATAGGATTGGTTTGGTGTCCGTATCGGACACGTATCCTAAGCTAGAAATCATTGTTTGGTGAAATGCCACAAAGAACTTGTTTTTATTAAAATGTAGAACAAAGTATATTTTCTGGTAGCCCTAGACTAGTAGAACACAACCCTAACCTACTGGACACAAAACCGTGTCGTGTCCGTGTCCAAAACGGACACGAACCCACTGCACGAGACTCTCTTGCATGTCCCTGCTACCCTACCCCTCGTACTCACTGCACAGTGCACTAGGACACGAGATTTTTGACATGGACACGGAGGCAATGTCTGCGAACATGCCCCCAAAGTTTGGTGTCGCGTCGTGTCGTGTCGAGTGAGAAATCTCACTCGCACTGGACACGCGCTGTCAGCGCACACGCACGCGGGGGTAACTTCGCGCGTATCGTGTCGCACGGACACGACATGTTGGCACCTCGTACTGACACGAGAGTGTAGCCCTATGTGTGGCGTACACGAGGACACGAGCACGAGATGCGTCGTGTCCTGTGTCGCGAACACGAGGCGTGTGCATCTCTGCACGACGCAGTAAAAATCGCGCGTATCAGTCGAGTTTCCTCGACTGATACAGCTCTCGTGTCGACGCTGTAGGACACGTAGACACGTAACAGAGTGTCCATCGTGTAGCCCTATATGTGGGCTACACGTGTGTGTGACCACGAGACGTCATGAGACGTGTCGTGTCTCGTAGTGTGTCCACGAGACACGTGAACACGTGCACGACGCTGTGCACTGTGTTGTGTATCCTAGTTTACCCGTGTGGTGTTTTCGTATGTTTTGACACATGAAACCGTGTCGTGGTGTCGTGTCAGGCACCTAGGACACTAGGGTATGTGTGGGGGTGTCAATTACCAACCTAGAGTTTCGAGCCATAGCTTGGTTTCGTGTGAGAAATTGGGATTACCTAGTTATCGAGTAAACAGTGCAATATTTCCTGATTTTGGGATTATTTCCCAGTTTTTCAAATCGAGTTTCAAATCGATTTTGAGTATGATTTATACATATACATGTGTATTTTCAGTGTATATATATGTAGTTATATGTATGTGAGTGTGTGGGTGAGTTTTTAGGTTGTGTACATGTATATACTTAGGTATATACATGTATGTGTATATTAGGTGTGTGTGTATTGTGTGTGTGTGTTGGGGTTGTTTCCTGTTCTCAGAAAACTGAGAACAGCCCCCATTCCTGTTATCTCTGTCTCTCTCTCACTGCCCCTCTCTCTATTCAGTCTCTCTCTCTCTCTCTTTCACATCTCTCTCTCTCCTCTCTCTATATTATATATAAATGTTATATGTAAATATTAATGTATATTATATATTATATGTTATATATGTGAGTATATATAGTATTTTGTATATTTGGTTATATATGATATATATAGTAGGTATATATAGTTGAGGGTATTGGGTCTATATATATATATGAAATGTATATATATATATATATATATATATATATATATATATATATATATATTATATATTATATATATTATTAATATATATATATATGTATGTAGGTTAGCTATCTATGTATATATATATGTGGGTTTTTGTATTAATATAGTATTCACATATTGATATATATATATATATCTAGGGTATGTAGTATTACATAGCCATAGGCCTATGTGATTGTTGTCTATGTATATATATATAAGGTTAGTATATATATTCTATCTCTATATATATCTATCTATATCTATAGAAACCTATAACCATTAGCCTATGGCCAAGATGACTAGCCTATGGCTTTGGGGCTAACCCAATTAACCTAATGGACCTAAACACCTACTAGTTAACCCTTGTTGACTAAGGGTTGACCAAAGTCAACCTTAGGTCAAACCTTGACCTAATTGACCTAGATTGATTAGAACTAACCTAAAATGACTAGTTTAACTAGTCTGACCAAGATTGACCTAATTACCTTGCTGACTAGTCTTTGTTTGACCCAAAACCTTAGTTGGTCTAAGTTTGACCTAGACTTGACCCAGATTGATCATGTTGACTAGTATTTGACTAGTTTGATTAGAATGTTGACCAAGAGTTGACTTTAACCTAGATTTGACTAACCTTGACTTGTTTTACCTTGTTTGACTTTATTTGACTTAGTTTGATTCCCTGTGACCTAGTATGACTTTCTGTGATCTAGTTTGACTGTTGAGTTGACCAAGAGTTGACTTTTGACCAGATTGACCTAGAATCACTATAGTATGCATTGTATACTCTATTTTTACCATTGTGGATATGTTGTGACCTGTTTTACTCTAAATAGGACTCTGTGACACCAGTTCGGACATCTATTCATATCAGTCATACAGGGTGACAGGCGAGTACATTCTCTGATCTTTTCATGCTTGTTAGGATTTATATTCTTGCTCTAGAATACCTTACATGATGCTGTCACGTCATTATCACGGATTGGTACTATATGGATCTTGTCATGCGATGTTATCTCCCTCGGGGTGCATCAGATACAGTTGTCATGTGCTTTTCACGAACATCTTGTATTTCATGTACATCGCTTTCATGTATACTCTTGTGCAATCTTATACTCTCATGATCACGTGAGCAAACATGATAAAATCCTCTTGTGCAAGGTAACGTAACTTGACTGGATCCTTGTGTATTGATTGGGGAGGGTGAGTAGGAAATGATTATGTGATCAAAATCCCATCTTGTACAAATTCTTGTGAAATCTTGTAAAATCTTGTATATGTCCTAAGCCCGTTTATATAACCATCTCATGCTCTAAATCACAGGTTACCTACAGTTCTTACTTATCGTATATAGATAGATATTTCCAGTTATCAAATCTCTCTCATTTTTATATATATTTCTTTACAGTCCATGTATCTTACTCTATGCATGCTTTACATTTCCCAACATGATATGAACTGCGTGAGATGTATTGTGCTCGTTCCTGTCCTGACTGGACCTGTTGAAAATATTACAGATGATGATGGTGACTGTCCTACCTTCTATGGGACACATGAGGGTGACCTTCAGGAGCCTGAGGAGCATCTAGCTCAGTAGAGGGTGCCTAGTCTAGTCTAGTGTTTACAGTTTTCATTTTGTATCAGACTGTTCCGATTGTTAGTTGTGACTTAGTTATATTTCAGGTCTTGTACTTATTTGTGTTGGACATCTACTTTGTGTGGTGTGGTAACTCTATATATATATTCAGTTTCTTCCTTTCGTCCGATTCCATATCATGCTCTATCTTTCCTAGACTTGTGTTTGAGATATAGAGTTGAGTTGTTATGTTATACCTCCGTGCGGAGATGACAGGTTTGTATATCTTGTTGTTAGATGTTAGATGTTATAGATGACCTATACAGCGTTCTACCGCCGACACTGCGGCGTAGGCTGGACGTACCCACGTTCTCGTGCCCCTAATCAGGGTGCGGGTCGTGACAATCATCTCTCAGTAATATAATAAAATTTCCTAAAAATTAATTAAAATTTTATAAATTTGAGGGAGTTTACAACTGAAGTAGTAAAGACAATGAAGATATAGCAGAAATATTATTACTAGCATTATCAAAAGATACAGATAATATTTTATGGTGAAAATCAAAGTCATGCACGTGTTTTGAAATAGAACCTGCAATTGCACATCACGTGTGTAGAAATCCCAAAGTTTTTAAAAAGAGGATGTGCTTTTGCAACATCCATTGTAAATCTATGTAGTGTGCCATGATACAAATATAAGCATAACTTTGCTTACTTGTCCAAATATCAGAAGTAATAGATATTTTACTAACATGCGACAATGTTTCTTTTAAAGCAACTCTCATTTCTTTAAAAAGTCTCTTAGACTCTTTCCTGGCAGCGTCTCTAGTAACTTTACTAAAACATGATTTAAAGAAATTGTGGCATAATCATGTAAAGATTCACTTTCACCCAAAGTGAATGGAAGTTCATCAGCAATAATATATTTAGTAATTTCAGTTTTATGACGGGCAGCTGAATAGGAAAACGTACTCATTGAAGTACACGCGGTACCTCCGAAACTTATCCGAGTTTGGGTCGCCGGAATTGAGCTCGGGCCGTAGCAGGTATCGTAGTGTCTTGATATTTTGCCCGTGCCACCTCCCCTCTTCCATTTGTATATATGGAAATATTTTTTGCATTGTGCCGCGTACGTAACTGGTTCACCTTTTTGATCTAAAACAAGTGAACCACCAGGTTTAGTTTCATTAAGAATAACAAAAAATTCCCAAATATTTAATTTTTGCTTCCTCTTCGCAACATTTTGGGTAGTGCTAACAACTTCAAGAGGTGAACCATTTTGCTCAAAAAAAGTATTATAATATTCAAAAATATGTCCGGCAGCGTCAATAGGTTGGTTTGAACCTTGTTCGGCCATTTTAAAAAGACAAATCAAAATAGAGAAACAATTAGAAAGAGGGAGGATACCGAAAATTAAATAAATCAAAAATATTTTTCTCAAAAAATAGAGAGATGGAAGAAAGAAAACTATTTTGTAAATGTAAATAAAAAAATAATTAGAAAGAGGAAGGGAAGAAAAAAAAACTGGATCGGGGTTGGGAGCTTGATCGGGAAGTCGTAGATCGCCGGAATTGCTTGGACAAATTTCTTGAAACCTTCTTGTGAGCTTGAATTTTTTTTTTTATGGAATGAATTATTTTTGTTTGAAAAATGTGATTCATGACATATCTAAGGATATTTTTTTGAAGCCAAATGACCCCCCAACCCTCCAAATAGAGTTGTTGTAAAGGGTTTTTGATCATTTTTGACAAAATGACCAAAATACCCCTAAAACGGTCAAATAATGGGGCATTTTGGTAAATGGGACGCCAAATGGTTCAAAAAAATTAATTTTCTTTTTTTACAAAATCTAGTTCACCCGGGCCGAGCCTAAGCGGGCCGATCGTTGATTCAAAATAAAAAAATAGCGGTCCAGGTCGGGCTCGGGCTCGGTTCTTCGAACCCAGCCCGGCCCAACGGTGGTGCGGGTTCGGGTTCGGGCGGGCCGTGCTCCAGGCGGGCCGGGTCGGGCTAATTTGGCGGCGGGTGCGAACCGGGTTCCGGGCAAGCCCGGACCGAATTACACCCTGAGACAAACCCCCACGCTCAACGTGATCTTACAAGAGGTCGAGTTCACGGCTTACCGTCCATGACCAGCCCACAATAAGTGTTAAGGGCAACTAAAATTAACTCCGGATATTGCAATCCTCCAATACAATTCTAACAATTCTTAGAGTATCATTAGTAGATGGTGCTTAAAATTTCAACTTGAGGCCCAAAATTTTTAAAAAAGTAAATGTAGAATGGGTTGAACTTGTATGAGAACAGTATGAAATAAAAAAGCGAGCTCGGTTCCAAAGATTGTGTGATCAAAAATTGATGTGAAAAAAAATAATGTAAAATCTAGAATCTAGAAAATGGGACCACAAATGAAGTTTGCTATTCTACAAAATGAGTAACTCAATGAAAAATATAGAAATTGGGAGGCCCGTGTATGAGGTCCTATCGGTGGGATGAGACCGAATATACGAAAACTGGAATCAGAGATGGAGCTTATAATTTAACCAAATGAGATTCAAATTTCTGAATGTAGAAATTGAAACCAAAAATGACCCTTACAAATGATGCTCTTACGATTTTCATCGCATGCTCAACCAAAAGTAGACGAGTCCATTTTTCTTCACCCCCAAAACCAAGGTGTTTGTTCGACCTCCAATCACATAGAGACATGTGCACTCCAACAAAAAAAACCCTTTTTACAACAATTCATTTACAACATTTTTTAACAATATTGTAAAAAGTTATATCTTTTACAACTTTTCTAATGAGAACGTTGTAAAATGTTGGTGATAACAACATTTTATAATTAAATGTTGTGAAGCCCTTTATTTTTTACAACGATTCACGATAAATGTTGCAAATTTGATATTTAATAATATTTTTATTTATAGATAAATTAAATAATTATAGGAGTCAGGCATTATTTTTTTATTTTTTTTACAGAAGTTAGACCTGTGCTTAATTTGATCCTATATTTTTTTTGTTTCGATCTTGGCTCAAAATTGACAAATCAAATCAATGAAAAGATTAGCGCCATAAAATCCTGCCAATTTCTAACCTATTCCTAATGTCCCGCCGCCCAGAATAAAGCTATTCTTTCGACCCCATATTCCCAAATCCAAAACCAAAAAACCCTTAGCAAAGGACGGAAGAAGTAGGAAGAAGAGGGACCGAGAAGGAAAAGGATCGAAGCAGAAACTCTATCTTCCAACGAAGATCAAGAAGGTAAGGATTTTTGAAGCTATTGATATATCTCTGTGCATCAAATCGTGCATTCAATATTTTTAGATCTGATTCATAGTACCCCTCCCAAATTGTGCATCAAGAGAGAATATTTTTATGAATGAGATCGTGCCTTCTCCATCTCTCTTTACTCTCTTGTTCTAATAAATTATTCTCAAATCTGCATACGATTTGGGAGTGGACTATTTATTTTTTCTCTGGTGACCGCCATTGGGGAAGAAAATTATGGCTAGGGTTTCTGTTTTGTTGTTATTTGCATCTTATTTCTACAATTTGATGCTTATACATTATTTTTACACCATTGGCACATCTTTTGTCATAGCTGTTTTCTTTGTTTTATTTTGGTTTGGAATTCCTTGTTAACATTTTATCATGATTCTAGCTTTCCTTTCGCACATTAGTCTGCAAAACTTGCATACTTTAATTACAAAATTGAAAAAACTAATTATTAAAGTGTTAAATTTTGATATGCTCCTTAATTTTTTTATTTTTTATTTTTTGTTCTGGTTCATAATCCTAGGAAGTAATGCGACAAAAAGTTGTTACTTCATCGAAGTAGGAAGCCATTGTAAGCTACATTGCTATAAGATCAAATCAAATTTATCACACGTGTGCAATGCCATCGAAGCTACTTTGTTATAAGTCTCGATGGATAAAGGATACTTGCATCTTGCATGCTGATGGACTCATAATAAATTCTCTACAATGTTAAAAAAAATTATATCCTTTTCTGGGAAGTGTGACATCAGTTTGGATGAGAGCTTTTTTTTTGTCCTCAGAGACTTGTTATGGAAATTCCAAGTCAAATACACGAATTTGTTGAATCCTTCTCTCCACAGATATAACGTCTCTCTCTAATTTTCTTGAAAATTTTCAGAGGTTGAGGTGCTGACATGTCCATGATTAGAAGGGTGCTCTGCTGAGATATTGCAATAAAACTATTGCAGCTTGTTGTTGATCGAGGGTATCACAGGGTTATTGTCAGCATACAAGCAAGCTTGAAACACCACATAACCTCAAACGAGAATCTGAATAGAGTGATTCTCCATATTTTGGAGCCTCTACAGTCTCTAGCCTGGAATTGTTCATAAATGACGAAACAATTTCACTTTGCTTAGGAATATTATGCCAAGCACAACCTATTGTAAAGCTCTCTGGTAAACCAGTCTCCACAAGAACAGAAAAGAGATGTACTATTCAAATGAGACAACATTGTAAAAGGAATCCTCTGCTTCATCGAATAAAAATCCACACACACACACACACACACACACACACACACACACACACACACACACACACACACATATATATATATATATATATATATATATATATATATATATATATATATATAGGGAGCGGATCAAAAGCCCCCCTTAGAAAACCCCCCTCACTCTAATTCGTTATATTAATGTTAATATTAATGTTAATGTTAATATTAATGTTAATATTAACATTAATGTTAATATTAATTTTTTAAATTTTTTTTTATATTAATATTAATGTTAATGTTAATATTAATTTTAATGTTAAGTTTAATGTTAATTTTAGTATTTAATGTTAATATTAATATTAATATTAACATTAACATTAATATTAACATTAATATTATCATTAAATAACGGATTAGAGTGAGGGGGGTTTTTGGGGGGCTTTCTAAGGGGGGCTTTTGATCCGCTTCCATATATATATATATATATATATATATATATATATATATATATATATATATATATATATATATATATATATGGGTCGTTCTACAATACATCCGCTGGAAATGGATGTATCGATACATCCGAAATCTGGACCGTTGGATGTTGATCCAATGGTTCGGATTGAATAATAGTGTAGAAACATCATTTAATGCTGATTTAGACTTTTGACCTGTTGGTAACTTGCTTTAGCAGGTCATTCTTCACTTTAATTTTTTCAATGAACACCCTAAATTAACTCATATTTACTCTCTCAAAAGTCCATTCAATTTAAAATTTCGTAATTTTTTTTGGTTACAGGCCGTCGTAGTGGTGGTGTTGGTGGTTGTGGTGGAAAGAGAAACGGAGATGAAGAAGAAAATAAGAATCGGTCCGGATCGCGTCGAACGTCGTCGAGCCCTCCTAGAACAATGAGGATTACCAGCTGCGCCGAGAAGAATCGGTCCGCTTCGCGTCGGACGTCGTCGAAACCTCCTCGAACAAGAAGAAGTACCAGCGGCGCCGCTCTAATTTTACTGTCCATGCCATTGTCAGAAATCTTATTTTTCATCTAATAATTTTATATTTTGTTAATAGAGCTACATGTCACGGTGGTGGTGGTGAACTGAGGAAACCTGCTTCTGAGGTCGGGCGGATCATCTGCTCATATATTTAAAAAAAAATCTGTATTGATCGGACGAAATATTTTTTACTTTTCTAATGATAATTTTTTCGAAGAGAATATTTTATTTGGACGGTGAATGGCCATTCTCTTTGCTTTTAACACGGAGGATGGCCATTCTCTTTGCTTTTAACACGGCAAATAGACAGAGAATGTCCATTCTCTTTGCTTTTAACACGGCGAATGGACGGAGAATGCCGTTCTCTTTGCTTTTAACACGGAGAATGGCCATTCTCCGTTCCTTTAACATGGAGAATGGCCATTCTCCGTTCTTTGAAAACGGAGAACGGACACTCTTTGTGCTTTTAACAAAGTATGGTACATTTAGGACTGGAAATGTTCAAGTATCTCATATTTTTTTCACCAAATATTTACAGTATTTTTAATATCATTTACCATAGTACATTCATTTAATATTAAATCATTTTCAAGTTAATCCGAATATTATTTTATCTGGCTTCCACTGTATGGCTGAACAAAATTTCTTACGAATGTTTGAATATAATTAACCTACTATCAAAGAGAATTTTTCTTACGTTACATTATGCATTACACTGGCATCGACTTCATACTGATGGCATCGGTGTACTGATGGCAATAACAAAGGATGAACAGGCAGGATTATAATTATGTTTCTGCAATAACAAGGGATGAACAGGCAGGATTACAATTTTGCTTCAGCAATAACAAGGGATGAACAGGCACTGGCATCGAATTCATACTGATGGCATCGATGTAATAATTTTTTACAGAAAGCAAAACACATTACAATCAAATAAAGTTTCAGTGATCCCAGGAATACATCCGTAATGAGGCCACCTGTAAACCCTAGCAATGCACCAAGGACTCATGAAATCTGTGATGGGCATCTGCAAATCAAAGGAATACACCAAAATATCAATATCATCTATGAAGGCCAACTGCCAACCAAATAAACGCTTCTACCAAAAAATCATAATCAAATTAAGTATACTTCATTCCAAGTCCAATAAACTGCATAATTTACATTACAGTAATCTGCCCAATCCACGTTAGTAATTCAACATAGAACCTGCATAAATCACAATACAATAATCCAAATAAATATCAGACCTACTCTAAATTCAAGACCATATTACATTTTCAAAATAAATTACGAACTATGCACTTAGTACAAGCGAAAAGTTTAGTCTTACAATATTTCAAACACAAAATTTAGTTTGTCCGCCATGACCAACAAATATTCAGAACCATATTACAAGTCAAATATTACTTCCAAATTGAAATAAGAGACATTCAAAACTCAAAGGATGAATCTTCATAGCCGTCTCCATCTTCTTCTTCTTGTTTCTTTTTTTTTTCCTACTTCTTCTTCTTTCTCAAAATATCCTTCACCTACACCTTGTGGGATGGATTAAGAAAAATTATAGTCAGTATGGACTCACTTTATATGTAGAAATGACATCCAAAAACATAAATAGAAGTATCAAAGTGATGGCTAGCATTAAAGTGTCAATGTGCACAGTGTGTATTTTACATAAGAGTTTGGGCTAGCCCCATTTACCTTCTTCACGAGGGAAGGAAAATCTTATTCTTGGTCAGCAAATTCAACCTCTATCTGGTTAATCTTATCCAGAATCAATTTCTGGTTGTCGGATATAGTCTTCATCTCTTTGAAGACATTCTCAAAGTTTGCAGCAACAAAATTGTATAGATCATCAACCCTGTCCTTAGTGTTTTTGATTCCATAAGTTGATAGTTTTCCAGATGTTGATGGTTTGCTTGCAGCTGCTGTCCATTTTCCAAACATTCGAGTGAAGGTTAGTTTTCTCATGGGGCCTTTGTTTTTAATATAAACATCTCCTGCTAAGCTTGGGACAGAATGTTTATTAGCCATCGAGCATACAAATCCTCCGAAAGGGAGAGCTGTCCTTATAGTTGGTTTTTCCACGAGATGCGTCATTCTACTGAACATGTAGGAACCTATATCCATCCTTTTTTTCTTCCCCATATAATAAAAAAATTTTACTCTCTCGGGATGGATGAAAAACTCATGTCCAGTAGGGTTGAGTGTTAAAGATACGTAGGCATGCAACAATTTATACAAAGTTTTTAATTGATCTTTGTATACATTTTGAGGGGTCTTGGCACCCATTGAAACACCTGTAATCTCATGAATTGCATCCGTCATGGAAACATTATCAATATCTTTCATATCAAACTCAGGAACTGGATCAAATCCATAAAATTCGTTGATGACAGCAGCATTTACCCTAATCAGTTTCCCTCTCAGAAACACCAGTGGTTGATCCTCTTCTTTTTCTTTAATTTCAGCCGGAAGATTTGAGTAAAATTCTCTTACTATTGTTTGGAAGATTTTCTCAAGACAGGATTTGTTCAGCTTCTCCAATTGATAGAATTTCAATATATCCAGGAAAGCTTCGTCTTCGACATCATCCATCTTAATTGATCTTTCAGGCATAACAGCCTTTTTCTTGAAATATTTAATGTAAATCTTCTTAGTTTTAGAGTCTTTAAATTTTTTTACCTCCTCTCCAGCCTGGGACTTATTTGATGATTGCTCTTCCTCTTCATTTTTCTCTTCTGATGAGGATTCAAAATCCACAGAGTATGCTGATGACTCTGTATCCGTTGCCACCTTAGCCTTCGCTTGAGTACGCCTTCGATCTTCATAAGTTGAGTTTTCCGACGACTCTGTATCGAAGATAGATTTTCTGGTCTTTGTCGAACAATGAGTGTTTTTAGCCTTTTTTGCACGTGGCTTGGCTGCCGTCTCCGTTTTCATCGTCGCTGTCGTCGCCGCTGCTTTCGCCGCTGCCCTTTCGGCCTATGCCCTAGCGACCATAATCTTGGTTTTTGTCGCCCTTGCAAGTTCTGCCCTTCGGGCCTGTATCGCATCCCTTTGTGGATTCTTCCCCTTCGACGACGGTCGTTGTTTCTTCGGCGACATTTTGATTAGAAGAGGGTTTGGGAGAGGGTTTGGGAGAAGGAAGAGGGTTTGAGAGAAGAAGAGGGAAAATTCGACCGTCTTATATGACCTTGAGAAGTGGAAAAAATTAGAATAGTTTTGAGTCTTAAATTAAATTTATTACTATTATTACCAGTATAAGACGGTCGAATTTATTACTATTAAATTTAAAAAACTACTTTCCAAAATTAAATTTATTTCTATTATTACTAGTATACATCCATGTGAAATCACTACATAATTGAGACCCTAATTTTAAAAACTACTTTCCAAAATTAAATTTATTACTATTATTACTAGTATATATCCACGTGTTCCGTATAAATTATTGAAAAATTTGGCAGAAAAAACGTGGTGGAAACATATTTATTTAAAAAAATTGACAACATATTTAAGAATGTGAAGTTTAATCTCAATATTTCTATTTTTCGAATATTTGATTAAATTTTTGAAAATAAGAAGACTATGTACTTGAAAATTGTAAAATTGAAACACTCAAAGTTGTCCTCTATTTTACTTTGTAATCATATTTAAGATGAATTTGACGGCAAGATTGACGCTGGCAGCATAATCAATTCTATGACGTAACAAGTCATTGATGGGTATATCGTCGCTGATATATGAATTTGACGTAACAAGATTTGTTAATTATAAAGAGCAATGCTATAGTTAGCAAATGGGTGTAAGTTGTAAGAAGATTGTAAAAGTTTGATTGTAGCCGAAACCAAATTGAGTTAACAAAATATTATATTTCATTAAATTTTAGCTTCGTCGCCTGAACATTCTCCGGAGAAGTATACAAGAGGAGGACAAAAAACTGTAAAAAAATAAAAAAAGGGTCTAGCCCTCACTGGCCTCGCGGAGGATCTCCGCAAAGTCCTGCAGGGTGCGCACACCCGTCCTATGGCACAGGCGGCGAAACGGTTCCCTCTTCTCCAGAGAATCCCGTTCCTCCGGAGTGATCGACAACAGGTCAAAGTTGGACGCCGGATGAAGATATCGAGCGATGACCTCCAGTGACAACCCGCAGGAGGTCAGGAAGTCCTCAGCCGCTGCCAGCCAGTCATGGGCCGGAGGCGGCGCAGAGGGTGCTCCATGCGGAGAGGCTCGGTGACGACTGAAAGAAGACTCTGGCAATGGTTCCCAACCAGATTATCTTTTTGGAGCCATGTTAAATGTGCAACCTACTCAGATGAATGGTGACCCCTATGTATATATATATACGTTCCTAACCGACTCTTCTTATTCCTTATTGGAAGTTGGGGATATTCAATTTTTTTTCCTTATTGGAAGTTGGGGATATAATGCTAAAGTTACAACCAAATGCTTACAACACTCTTACAACCTTCACCCATTGCTGACATGTGAGCCAGGGGCCACATGTCAGCAATGGGTGAAGGTTGGAAGAGTGTTGTAAGCATTTGGTAGTAGACTTAGCATTATTGATGTCTTATTCCAGGCTTAGTTGGTTTGCTGTTGTCACTCCCCGTTCCCAGAATGCGTATTTTTATACATGTACAACTCATATATATTTATTTAATATTTATCATGTATTATCCTGTATTGAAATTTCTTTAATTTCATGTTAATTAATTACCTGCATTTTATTTCCTGATGTTATTCTCTGCTTTTGGTCTTGCTTTTTGGTTCGGCCTAGGATGGGTTTTTCGGGTTCAAGGTTGGTTCACATGAACCGAACCCACAAACTCCCACCTACCACCACCCCTTCCATATTTAATGCCACTCTCTCCTTCTCTCTCTTCATAACTTTCCTTCACCATTACTTCTTCTTCTTCCTCATCACTTCTCCACCAACCAGCAGTAGCAGTAGGCAAGTGCATTCTTGCTTCCACTTGAACCCATTTTTATGGATCATTATTCTTCCTATCTTGATCCTGAGAGAGTTTAGTTCTTAGCATTTTTGATTTCTATGGCTTGTTTTCTCTAGATCTAAGTGGTTATATTTTTGGTTGAGCATGGGTTTTGATCTTTCAACTGGCATGTTTTCGAAAATAGTTAGTTCATGTGGCAGAGCTTCTCATTCTTCACCATTCTGAACCATGGGAACTTCATTTCTGGCACTGGAACGAAGACTCCATAGGACTTGGAGTTTGGGAGATGTTGTATGCTCACGTTCTTACGTGCTCGCGTAAACATCAGCCCTTCACGCACACGTTCTTACGTGTCAGCGTGTATTTTTAGTCACGCACACGTTCTTACGTGCGTGCGTGTATTTTTAGTCACGCACACGTTCTTACGTGCGTGCGTGTATTTTAGTCACGCACACGTTCTTACGTGTCAGCGTGTATTTTTAGTCACGCACACGTTCTTACGTGCGTGCGTGTATTTTTAGTCACGCACACGTTCTTGCATGCATGCGTGTATTTTTAGTCACGCACACGTTCTTGCATGCGTGCGTGTATTTTTAGTCACGCACACGTTCTTGCGTGCGTGCATGTATTTTTAGTCACGCACACGTTCTTTACGTGCCAGCGTGTATTTTTTAGTCACGCTCACGCCTTCACGTACCCGTGGGACATTTGGGTTGAATCACTTATCACTTTTTACGTATCACTTTTCACGCTTACGCTGTTTATACGCTCACTCCTTCATGCTAGACTTGGCGTACCCTTTTTACGCGTACAATTCTTACGTGACTTGTTGGTCTTAGCGTAGACTTCTTGCATGACTTATTGGCCTTAGCATAGACTTGCTGGCGTGACTTCCTGACCTGGATGTTTCTATTTGTTCTATAATTTATTCATTTAATGTTGGCATGATAATTCTCCTATTATATTCTTATGTCTTCTTGTATGAACTCGATAATCTTAGCATGTTAATATTTTAATACATATGGTTGTGTATTAGTGCCCTGTGTCTTGATTGGTTCATGATACCCAGTAAGACTGGAACTTAACCTTGAGAGTTATAGACTCGACCCCATTGACTTTCATGCCTTGTCACCATTGATAATAATGGTTACCTTGACTAAAATTGATCATGCGTTCCTAGTTGGAACTAAGAGACTGGCTAGTCGTCTTATTGAATTGAATGAATGAGACACGTTCATATTATGAACTATTATAATCGATTAGCCAATCCCGAATATTGACATACAGGCATGTGCAGGCTTCAATTTATTTATTTTTCTGCAAAGCAGCATGTGTACTTTATGGTCAAGGCATGATTATTCCGTGGTTAGATTTGATTGTTGCATTACGCTATGTAAGACCTGCAACCTAGCCGCACGGGTATCGTTGTAGAGTCGCGCATATCGTACCCCGTACGAAAGTACTCATTCGAATGACCATGATCCACGGCATGGGATTTCACTCAACGTAGAGACTATTAAGTTAAATAAAATAATGATGGCATGGAGAGAATTGATTCCCGAGTTCTTACATGGCAGCCCCCTTGGGACGAGTAGTACCCGACGGGCCGGCTGGTTCCCACAGATACTGTTAATCTGCCACACGGACAGGAAGCGGTATCTGCTTATATTATTATTGTATATTGATGACGGGCGTCCCGCTGGGACTCGTCTAATTCATGCATGGCGCAATTGATTGACTGGATATACTAGCCTTGCTCGCACATAGTAAGAACTGAGAAATCTTTATTGCATAATTCTAGGATAACTTGGGGCTCATAATAGCAAGCCGTAGGAGTTGATTGGCCGTTCAAGATGATTTGTTTGTGTATTGTACCTACTCTGTTGCCTAACTGAGATGATCAGAATGTCAGGACATGACGGGCTAACTTCTGTCCTTGTTTGGTTGGGAGGTTGGTTTGAAGTGTCGTGATGTGATGTGAATCCTAGTAGCAAGCAGAGATCTATTATTATACCCTCTTACTTACTGGTTTAATCCTTCATATCGTGCTTCCTTGTGGTACTTGCTATTAGAGGTCTAACCTCTCTGGTTTTGCATGGCCAGATTTAGAGTCGGTTCCTGAGGATTCAGCTTACTTCCACCTTCAAGATGGTCAATACTAGAGGAATGATCGCAGGAGGACTCGAGTGGGTTCCTTACTTCACCACTCGTTTTGTTATTTACTCTATACCTTAGCCGTTTGGCACCGACATGTTAGTCGGATTGTCTTGTACTTACTTTTGCATAATTGTAATTAAGTCAGACTGCAGCTGATAACAATTGTGTACACTTTGCTATATCATCTGGTTATGTTTTGTAAAGCCAGATCTCAAGAATATTTTGACTGAACGTTTGGGACGCCTTACTGCTTTATCTTACATGTTCTCTATTTCTGTTTCCTTGTTCGAATGATTGAGACAATAGATGTGAAGTGACCATAGCAAGACTTTTATGTAGTATGCACCCCCTCGTCTGGTTAGACAGCATTGATCGTATTATACGGTATTCTTCTACCCGTAATACGTAGCTGGCTGAGTCATTCTTCCGCTCTCTAGTATTCTGGTTCTGGGGCGTGACAGCTGGTTGGCTTTTACATGGAAGGCCTAGGTTCGAGTCTGGTGTTTGGGTTCTGTAGAATTTTTCTATTGTTAACATTTTTTGGGTGCTATTATATGCTTTTAACTTAGTATGGAACAATTTTTGGGACTGTTAATAGTAATTCTCCGTTTCTCTAACACGGAGAATGGTACATTTAGGACGGAGAATTGTACATTTAGGACGGCGAATGGTACATTTAGGACGGAGAATGGTAAATATAGGACGGAGAATGATACATGTAGGACAGAGAATGGTCCATATAGGACGGAGAATGGTACATTTAGGACGGAGGTAGGACGGAGAATGATACATGTAGGACGGAGAATGGTACATATAAGACGGAGAATGGTACATTTAGGACTGTTCTGTAGGGTTGTGAATTTTAAATAGTTTGGCTGTTTAGTTTTGTTTTGAATCTATATAAATTGGTTTTGAAGGCTCGTGAAGATGAATTAGTTTGGCTGTTTGGCTGTTAATGGCCATTCTCCGTTCCTCTAACACGGAGAATGGTACATTAAGGACGGAGAATTGTACATTTAGGACGGCGAATGGTACATTAGGACGGAGAATGGTAAATGTAGGATGGAGAATGATACATGTAGGACGGAGTATGGTCCATATAGGACGGAGAATGGTATATTTAGGACGGAGGTAGGACGGAGAATGATATATGTAGGATGGAGAATGGTACATATAAGACGAAGAATGGTACATTTAGGACTGTTATGTAGGGTTGTGAATTTTAAATAGTTTGGCTGTTTAGTTTTGTTTTGAATCTATATAAATTGGTTTTGAAGGCTCGTGAAGATGAATTAGTTTGGCTGTTTGGCTGTGTAAATAGATTTTAAAGGGTTGTAAAAAAGAAACCAATGTTTTCGTATCGATCACCATTAATTATGGTGAATGACACGGATACCACTAATATGAGTGGAATTTGCACCGCCAGAATTTATTTTGAATAAGGTAAAATCTGTGTTGGGAAATGGCGAAATCTCTTGGATATGATTATACTGAGATATTGTATTAATGGTAAAATCTGTGTTGGAAAATCTCAAAATCTCAGAAGTGCGCCGTTTTAGGCGTCATTATATCACAGTCCATTTTATTTATAAAACAAAATTAATCATGTAAAAAATTAGTATTGACAAAAGTAAAATTTTGTCAAAATGGAGAATCAAACTCATAAAGAATATCTTGTATGTAGACTAGTGAAAAATATAAAGAAATGCATGCATGCATGCATGCATGCTAACATTTTCACCATTCACCCCAGGAATGATAGAACATATCTAAATTATTATACATCTCGTATACAGGTTCCCCTGGTACTGGGATTAAATTTTCAAAGGGTTTTTTTAAACGTCTGTATTGAATAACAAATTTTCTGTAACACCCTGTTTTCTGAAATTGGGGATTTTTGAAAATTTATTATTTTTATTATTTATTAGTGGTATTTTAGTCATGGTATGATTTTCTGGTGATTTTAGTTAAGTTAAACCATTTCTAAAGTCATGCTAAGTCATGACTTATGACTTTGTGATTTTGGTTAGTATAACTTAGTGTAAACCCTAGTTTTTCTTAACCTAGAAGTTGCCATGACCAAGAGAGCTTAGCCATAGGCTTAGAACACCAAATTAGTGATTTTTGGCCAAAAGGGTATTTTGGTAATTTTTCTAGGAATTATTTGGAATTATTTAGATTTATGTGATTTATTATTATTTAATTAGTTGATTAGTGTCATGTTAGCTTCTAACCTAGTTTACCCCTAGCCGTTTACATGTTGATCTCAGTATTTTAAAACACACTGTTAGAGTATAGTCTGGACTTACCCTGGAATCATGGATCACTACTGGACTCATTTTTACTGGACTCATCTTGTACTGGAATCATCTAGTATTGGATTATATGGACTGGACTCACACTGGGATTACATTTTATACTGTCTGGACTTATACCATGTTATTCTAGTTCAGCTAGTTTACTACAGTCTTATTTGCCATGTTTTCTTCTCTTGTTAGTTACTTTACTTTCCTTGTACCCTCACTGTTTCCCTACATCATTATCTGTATAAAACTGCCATGCTCATCTGTATAACTGTCTAAAAACTGCTTTATAGTCTTTGTCATTTACTTGGGATTTCTAGATGAGATGTGCTCGTTCCTGTCCTGACTGGACCTGTTGAAAATATTACAGAGGATGAGGAGGAGGTCCTGGTGTCTACCTATTATGGAGCAGGACTAGATGATACTTATGTTATGGACCCTCAGCAGGATCCACCTGCAGCTGAGGACGTTGCCCCAGTAGTCTAGGCTAGTTTAGCTAGACAGTCTTTTCTGTATTATCATTTTGTCTCACATCTGAGTTGTATTTTGAGATATTGAGATATGTAGACTCTTAGACTTATTGTATTATGAGTTGACATTCTGATGTTATGTTATCCTAGACACTTGGACTTATTTCATCTATTCTACTGTTCTCTTTGAGTTATTGTCTATCTATCTATCTTTCATTCTTCTACCTAGATGTGATTGAGATTGTTTCTGTTTGTCACCTCCATTCGGAGAGTATAAACTGTACAGGTACTTTATATTGTTAGATGATTGACCTAGGACAACGTTCTACCGTCGACACTGCGGCGTAGGCTGGACGTACCCACTTCTCGTGCCCTTACTCTAGGGTACGGGTCGTGACACGTTTTTAGTGGTGGCCCATGCAGGTCTCGAGTTTATGTAGTGGTATTCGAACTAGAGTATCACTACAGCCTGCGATAGGATTTGAGGAGTAGGCTTAGAGAGAGTGGATACTCAATCACTGTTAGGATACCTTGAGAGAATCCTGGGATGACCCTTGAGAATCTCATTTGAAATTACGATTTAAACTTCTTTTCCCTTGATTGAATTTGATTTTGGAGGATTCACTGTAGAACTTTGAATCCTGGTTTTAGTTGATGATTTTGAAATTTTTTTGTAGTTGTTGATTTTAATTTCTTAGTGTTAGATTAATATCTTTTATTTTAAGGTACTCAATCACATTTATGAGAAAATTCTTATTTGTTTCTTGCCATCTAATTCTCTTGCTAATTGCTTACCCTTGAAATGAACTGTCCCCTCTATTCTGCATCTTGCTTAAACTTTTTCTACCAAACTATGTGATTGTATCCCAAACCTGACTTACTCGACATTTCCTCAAATCAAGACTTATTGAGACCTTCTAACCTTGTACCTTACCTTGAATGCTTGACCCGATTGGTTAAGGATCTTGGACTATGTATTTTCTTCATCATTTCCATCCTTACTTATATCTTATGCTATAAATTTATCCTTGGTTTTACAAGCTTATCCTTTTCGAGCTTGGTCATGATATATTTTATTGGGTGTACACCCACTAATATATTATCTAATCAGAACCGGCACATGATGGTCTGATCAACCTATTGCGTTTTGGTTCGCTTTTTCATATATTAATCTACGTGGATAGAGACACAGTTAAACTTACCCTAGAATCTTATCCACAACAGCCTTGACAATTCTCCTTGGAATTATTTTATCACCTATGAACCTCGTATTCATATCCAGTTGGATTAAATTTAATCATGACCTGGATCTTCATCATTGGATGCTCGTGCTCATACTTGATTTCATTAATTTCCCATCTTGCCCAATCTCGATTTATCCTAAAATTGATCAACTTAGATCGTGTCAAGACTAAAATCTATTTGTGATTGTTTGTACCTAAATTTTCAATTTTCTTTTTATGGAATGGTAACTTTAATGATTTCTCACTTGTTAATGACCCATTTTCATATAGGATGATAGACGACCCTATAGCCTTGATGATTGTTGTTCCCTTACCTTCCCAATTAGGACACCTTAGATTGCTGTACGTTTTGATACCATAGGACAGTATTGATCTAGAATGACTAGTGCACCTAGATGAGACCACAGACTGTTCCATTTAACCTGTCCCCCTGGTACCACTATTCATCATGATTTTGGTTCAATTTAGGCGATAGACCTTTCCCACTCTAAATTGTGATCACCGTAGACACATTACCATGACTTTTAAATTAGAAGCACAAGACTAGTTGTTTTCTCAAAACTGACTTCACATACCTGACCTAGACATGACATACTACACCCATGACCTTAGTGTCCCACTCAGGCATACCATTGTGTGCTTCATTTACTTAGTACGATTTTCCTGACCCGAGACTCCATCCTGATTTACCCCATGGAGTTACTTTTGGCTTCGATTTGAATTAAGGACACCTTATGACCTAAAACGGCCAGCCAATTTTTGGGCATGACCCAGTATAGGTCTACTACCCATATTTTGCTTGTCGACCTTGTATGTTGCTAGGTAGTAGCTTCGTCCCTGATTGTTGGAGGTTTGACCTAGGAGGAGTACGACCATCTAAATTTCGAGGACGAAATTATTTTAAGGTGGGTAGACTTGTAACACCCTGTTTTCTGAAATTGGGGATTTTTGAAAATTTATTATTTTTATTATTTATTAGTGGTATTTTAGTCATGGTATGATTTTCTGGTAATTTTAGTTAAGTTAAACCATTTCTAAAGTCATGCTAAGTCATGACTTATGACTTTGTGATTTTGGTTAGTATAACTTAGTGTAAACCCTAGTTTTTCTTAACCTAGAAGTTGCCATGACCATGAGAGCTTAGCCATAGGCTTAGAACACCAAATTAGTGATTTTTGGCCAAAAGGGTATTTTGGTAATTTTTTTAGGAATTATTTGGAATTATTTAGATTTATGTGATTTATTATTATTTAATTAGTTGATTAGTGTCATGTTAGCTTCTAACCTAGTTTACCCCTAGCCGTTTACATGTTGATCTCAGTATTTTAAAACACACTGTTAGAGTATAGTCTGGACTTACCCTGGAATCATGGATCACTACTGGACTCATTTTTACTGGACTCATCTTTTACTGGAATCATCTAGTATTAGATTATATGGACTGGACTCACACTGGGATTACATTTTATACTGTCTGGACTTATACCATGTTATTCTAGTTCAGCTAGTTTACTACAGTCTTCTTTGCCATGTTTTCTTCTCTTGTTAGTTACTTTACTTTCCTTGTACCCTCACTGTTTCTCTACATCATTATCTGTATAAAACTGCCATGCTCATCTGTATAACTGTCTAAAAACTGCTTTATAGTCTTTGTCATTTACTTGGGATTTCTAGATGAGATGTGCTCGTTCCTGTCCTGACTGGACCTGTTGAAAATATTACAGAGGATGAGGAGGAGGCCCTGGTGTCTACCTATTATGGAGCAGGACTAGATGATACTTATGTTGTGGACCCTCAGCAGGATCCACCTGCAGCTGAGGACGTTGTCCCAATAGTCTAGGCTAGTTTAGCTAGACAGTCTTTTCTGTATTATCATTTTGTCTCACATCTGAGTTGTATTTTGAGAAGTTGAGATATGTAGACTCTTAGACTTATTGTATTATGAGTTGACATTCTGATGTTATGTTATCCTAGACACTTGGACTTATTTCATCTATTCTACTGTTCTCTTTGAGTTACTGTCTATCTATCTATCTTTCATTCTTCTACCTAGATGTGATTGAGATTGTTTCTGTTTGTCACCTCCATTCGGAGAGTATAAACTGCACAGGTACTTTATATTGTTAGATGATTGACCTAGGACAGCGTTCTACCGTCGATACTGCGGCGTAGGCTGGACGTACCCACTTTTCGTGCCCTTACTCTAGGGTGCGGGTCGTGACATTTTCCAGAGTTCGTCGTCGAAGATCACATTGAAGCACCCACGTATGTCGAGCACGCGAAGACCCTTGCAGTTGCATATGATAGATCGCAGGGTGTCTCCATTGAACATGCCGAATCCCATATGTAGGTGCTCGAGACGCGGCATCGAATCAGCCACGGCCTTTCCTTCTGCCTCGTTTTTCGTGTCCAGCACGAACATGTTCCTGAGCATAAAATCTGGAGGGGCATGTTCCTACTCAGCTTGACCAGACGTTTGCAATACTTTCCGGCGGAAGATATTCCAGTCGACGTGATATAGAGGCAGTAGCTAATGTCGAGTTCTTCCAGCACAGGGAGAAACTCCAAGTGTCTCACGAAAGTTTCATCACTCACGTCGCACTTCGGAATGCGCAGCACCCTTAGAATTTTCCCACTGTATTATAAAAATGGAAAAACATCAATAGAAATTAACAAAAGTATACGTAAAATTGGGTAATAGAAAAAATAAAGTATTAGAATAAGACCAAATAAAATATTGTACTGGCCTTAAACATGCAAAAGAGAAGGCTACTTCATCGAGCTTGTACGCGGAGAAGGACCATAGATATCCCCCACTGCGAGCCACGAGCTTCATCACGGTCAAACTAATCTCAGCGGTTTGCTGGGTCCTTCGGCACCACTGTACCAAGTCGACGTTAGACCAATAGTCTAAGGGACCGTTGAGCGCCTTCCACCACGAATGGCAAACTGGAGCCACGTTGCACATTACCTCGTCCGCCGGCATCCCCGACAGTACCAGTATCATCGAGAGAATCTCGGTAGGGATGACGGCCCATCCGCTGCAGTTGATCTTGCTCCTCTCCATTGCGACTGTTCTTCTTCTTCTTTCCTTTATTTCTCTCTAGTCGGATGGGTTCTCTTCTTTGGAAAAGGCTATTTAATCCCTCGTTTACGCGGGTGTATGTAACCCGCTCGTGGAGGGGTATGACCGAACAAGGCACGAATCTATTGGGAAAATAACGGAACACCACTGTATTAATATTAGCAATTAGTCGTTTGGGCTTCCAACATATTTGGGTGATGCCATCTCCCATTATGTGGCATCTGACATGGCAGATGACATAACAGCTGACATGGCAAATTTTAACCCCAAAAATTAATTACCCAAATTTTTTTAATGTTAATGTTAAAGTCAATATTAATATTAATGTTAATGTTAATGCTAATGCTAATGTTAATGTTAATGTTAGTGTTAATGTTAATATTAATATAAATATTAATATTAATATTAATCAATGTTAATTTAATATTAAATTATTTATTTAATATTAATGTTTATTTTAATATTAATTTTATTGTTAAATTTTGTTATGTCAGCTGTCCTGTTAGCAACCATGTCATATGCCACATAATGGAAGATGATATCACCCAAATTTTTTTGGGAGCAAATAGCATTTTCGTAATATTAGTTTTAATTATATTATAAATTTTAAATTAACAGAAAAGCCAATGTAGATTTAATATTAATGCTACTGTAAAAATTTTTCGATCATATCTCGATACTTACGTTTGTCGACCGAGTTACCGTCTTCATCATTATCAAGTTTTCATCCGAATCATCGTCATCGCTAGGGCGTGATGCCATACGAGCCTGGAGTTGCGCTCGTGCAAGACAAGATAACAGATTCACAATAGTGTTTATAGCTCAAATTGATAACATAAGCAGCGAAAGAAAAACGTAGTATACAACAAAAATCTCTTTTATTGATAATGAACTGAAGGTTACAATGGCTCTGAATAGCCCAACTTAACATACCAATTGGCTACAACGCTCATGATCTCTCTATCTCACAAAGGAGTACATTGTTCCATACATTATGCCTCTTTATAGCCAACAAGTAGTCTTCGGCTGAACATCTCCATGTCGCAAGTCCGAACGCCAATACGGTAGCTCCTCTTGAACGCTAACGACTCCATGCCTCGGCACGTCCAAGCCGAGACCCGCCTCGAGCCAAATATATCCTTAACTTGTCCACCACCGTGTCCCTGCGACAGATACAGTTAGACATAATCTTAACATAAACATAGTGATTGTGCTCATCTATGTCCCATTTCGCCTAGCCTGCAAGGTTAGAACTTTACATAAGAAATTATATCATTTCACTCAACCAACCAACCGTAAACTTAAACATATGCATAAGGGTGGCAGGCCCTGCGCCTGCACCCAGCGCTAATCTCAGCCCACCGGCCCTATCTATATGATGGTCACGGTGTTTCTGTCACGACCCGCACCCTGATTAGGGGCACGAGTACGTGATTACGTCCAGCCTACGCCGCAGCATCGGCGGTAGAACGCTGTCTAGGTCATCTGTAAATACTACAACTAAACAGATAAATGTACCTGTACAGTATATACACTCCGAATAGAGGTGACATAGCAATACAGTCTTAATCACAAATGTAAAACTAAGGTAGATAGTATGGAAAGAAAAATACGAATGATGAGAACATGAAATAAGTCCAAGATCCACACAAGTCCAGAGCTATACACAAACAACCCAGAGAATCACATAATATATAAAAACTACTACAGTCTAAAAAGTACTAGCTAGCTCGTAGGCCAGGCAAACCTATCTAAGCTACACTACTCAGGGTGAGCAAAGTCGCGTGGCTCTACTAATAAGCCACAGTCCGGGTCTACTCCATCAGACTCGACCCCATAATAGGTCGGGCAATCAATCTCAGAATCATCTGTAATATGTCAACGGTATCCTGTCAGAAAAATGAGCAAGTACAAACACCAACAGCAGTTCCATATGAATTGACAAATACTATAAGAGACAGTATAATGAAATATAAGACAAAGATATAGGCGACTTGGAAACCATTTGAAGCCGAGTTACAACCCTTGAACCAAACAAGGTCCGAGGTTGTACCGGGATTCCCCTGACCCTGCTGATGTACTGGTGCTACCTGAACTGTAGCCGGTGCACCTCTCTCTACTGCTGCCATAGCTAGCTGATACAAGTTCTCCATGGTCTGTCGCAGCAATGACCATGGTCTGTCATCACGCAATGACCATGGATGGTTCGTACCGTAATGCATCTTTGGCATCCTTATGTGTAGGACTATGATCGCTTCGATACGGGTTACTAGCCCAATATCCGAAGGATCCCAAACTTACTGATATCATAGCTTATCACAACACTGGACGGTCGCAACCCGTCCTAATGATGTGTACCATAAATACCATACATAATTCCCTCCTTTGAACTACTCAGTTGAATTAAGATGATGTGCACCATAAATACCATACATAATTATCAACACTGGACGGTCGCAACAATATCATAGCTTATTAAGTATATTATATTGACATTGCTTGTCCTCCATTCGGAGTTGACCGTTCTCGACAGGTTTTAATATTATAACTGTTGTTAGATAGTAGAACTAGACAGCGTTCTACGTCGTTTCTGCGGTGTAGGCTGGGACGCTGTCACACACTCATGCCCTTACTACGGGTGCGGGTCGTGATAGGGTGTGCGAGAAAGGAACAATGTCGCTACCGATTCGGTTGGGACCGATAGGTCGGAAGTCGATCGAACGGGAACGATTGAATTAAGATCCATTCCACGTTATGGAATGGCTTATCTGGAACCAAGTCCCATATTCAGCGGGTTGCAGGTGATCGCGTAGGCGACGTCAGCGCAGCCAACCAATCGCTCGCTTGAAGCAAGTCTAAGGCGAGTGGCTGACCTCCTTCGCCTCGTCCCTCTTCGACGTCACTGGCATCACAAGCCATCCTGGACGTATAGCTTTGTTAATTGGGGTCCTTTCAACACAAGTAGCTAGCTCCGATGCAAGTCCCCGCTTAACTTGTGCTGATCGAGGAAACTACCGCCTTGTCGACAAGTTGTCCACAACCGTGCGAAGACATATTTTCCTTTTAGTTATTAAGACATAGCCTATATTATCTTTGAAAACTCAATCCCTTTCCCGTGTTTGTGCCCTTGCATTTATCCTTTCATTCGCAACAATATTATCGATTTACCTAGGAAGGGGGTCGAGAAGAGGAGGGTCAGCCACTCACCTTGAGTTTACTTCAGGCGAGAGAATGGATCTTAATTCAACCGTTCCCGTTCGATCGAGTCAATCGATCCCGACCTATCGGTCCCGACCAAATCGATAGCGACAGTGTTCCTTTCTCGCGCACCCTATCACGACCCGCACCCGTAGTAAGGGCATGAGTGCGTGACAACGTCCCAGCCTACACCGCAGAAACGACGTAGAACGCTGTCTAGTTCTACTATCTAACAACAGTTAGATATTACAACATGTCGAGAATCAAGGGTCGTCGTCTAACCCAGCTATGGCAGTCTATTCTTGTGTATTGCTCCTTAAACCAATCCATTCCTAGGCCAAGGGACCGATTCGGCCCGCAGCAAAAGGGTCGTCGTCTAACCCAGCTATAGTCCGTGATGGCTTGACATTGCCAGTGGCCTTCACACCCTTTCACTGCTTAACAAATGCACGTGACACGGGACGGTGCTTGCTATACTTCGATAGCCCAACAAAACTCTTTTCTAATGTGTTCGTGCAACGACTTGACAAGCAAGGGCTACGTCAAGCCTAGCATCGAGGGAACGTGCTGTGCACGCGTTCGACTTGGACAATCAAGTTCTTTGGGTGCATAGACTTATGCAAGAAGCGGTGAAATACGACTTAAACTATGGGACAAGCGAATGTTAATATTAATTGTAGTTTCAATTACATTTTAAATAAAAAAGAATGCAATTTTAACTTTAACTAGTTTGAAGTAAATGTTAAATCCAAAACTATTTTAAATTTTAGTAGTCATATTAGTTTCAATAATATTGTAAATTTTAAATTAACATGAATGCCACAGTATTAGAAACCTAGCTAGCTGATGTCACGTTGCTCGGGGCTCGGTTAGTGTTCGTCTAACCTCGTACGTGCGAACTAGTTATTAGTAATGATAACCAAAAATTAAATTTTAAGTTTAAAATCTAGTCGAGCTCGATCCTTCCTCTTTATCCTATCTCCCACACTCACTTTCTCTCTCTCTCTCTCTCTCTCTCTCTCTCTCTCTTTCGGGTTCTCTCTCACATGTTGTGTTCCTTAACACAGCAGATCCCGTAGCATTAAATGCTCTGCATGCGTTATCCTGCACAATTTAGTAATAAACACTGATACCATATCATTAGAAGAGCCAAAAGTTGTCTTGGAAGTCGTAAAAAATTACTTTGTATTGTCTTCTCAATACTTTTTTGCATTGGAGATGACTTTTTAAGCTTATTGTCATTTGTGAATATAGCCGCCTATGCTAGTTATTGTCTTCTGCCTCATGCCACATAGGATACACAACACATAACAAGACAATAGGGTTTCGTAGCATTAAATGCTGCTGCATGCGTTATCCTACAGAAGAGGGCCACGTGGAGATTGCTGTTGCATGCTTCCTCATGCGTTATTAGCTACACAATTTAATAATACATGTACCCAGAAGACGAAAAAGTTGTGTTGTTGGAAGTTGTTTCCTTAAAATTATGCTTGCTCCTAGAATCACTCAAGATTTTTCATGAGCCATCAAAAGAGAGCCACGTGGCGGAGTTACAAGGAAGACGAAAGGTTGTGTTGTTGCCTTGCTGGAAGTTGTTTCTTCCTGAATAATGCTTTTTGTACCTCCAAATTGTACTTTCAAACTGTCCATCCTTACGTGGCAGCTGACGTGATATGTTGATTTGGGGGCTGACGTGGCAATTTTTTTAAAATAAAACTAAAAATAAAAATTAACATTAAAGTTAATATTCAAGATTAACATTAACATTAATATTAATATTATCGTTAACATTAACAATAATATTAATATTAACATTAACCTTAACATTAATATTAACATAAATTAATATTAACATTAAAATAACATTGATATTAACGTTAAATTATTATGGAAAAAATTGGGTAGTTAACTTTTTGGATTAAAATTTGCCATGTCATCAGTCATGTCAGATGACACACTATTATTTAACATGCCATATCAGATGGGAGGCCTATATATTAGAGGGTCAATTTGGAGGTACGAATATAGCATTACTCTTTCTTCTTGTATTGTTTCTTGTCCTTCGTTTCTTCTGCTGGTATCTAACACACTCTATTTTCTTCAATGTCGACGTCACATGGAGAAAGTGATCGTCGTGTAGAAGATTTAGTCGATGAAGAAAGCCTCCTTTCAAGAGGACTGTCAGATGATTTGGATGATGAGCAAAGTTTGGAAGATGTTAGCTTAGGAGACAGTAAAGAACAAGATGAAGACATCGACGCAAACAACGAAATATTATTTCGCATCACCCTTTCTAATGGATTTAAGAAATGCATTATATTTTTACATCTATTTCTCATGTTTATTTTGTTTTATTCTGTTCTTAGGGACGACGATGAATCTCCATTGGATTTCGATGTAGCGACGATGAAAAAAATATTGCAATCTGCCAACATTAACAAAGATCCAACCATGCTCTTAGAAGAAGATATTGTTGGCCTACAGTTCAACTCTATTGAAGAAGCAGGGACATTCTACCGGATTTATTCAAAAGCATATGGTTTCAGTATTAGAAAGAACGAGGTAAAGAAAAACAAATCTGGGATGGTGACGATCCGTAGTTGGTGTTGTTCGAATGCGGGATTCAGACACAAGAAATACAAGGAAGCTCCAAACATGGTTCGTGAGCCAAGAAGTGAAAGCAGAAGTGGTTGTAAAGCAATTTTTCGTATTGGGTACACCCATAAAACAAAGATGTGGTCCGTCAAAAAATTTTATGTACATCACAACCATAACCTGGCGAATGATTATGAAACAGCTTTTTTGAGATCCCATCGTAATATAACACCCGCAGAGTTGGAAGAAATTAAGATTATGAAGCAATCAGGGATGGGGACTGGACAGATATGGAATTTAATTGTCCAGAAGAAAGGTGGCTGGGATAATGTTAGATGGACGAGAAAGGATTTATACAACGCTCTAGCTCAAGATAGTAGAGCACTTGACAATGTTCGTGCTTCGACAACACTTACATTTCTTCAATCAAAGGAGAACAGTGACCCAGATTTCTTCTACGACTACAAGGTAGACGAAGATTTCAGATTGACCCATCTCTTTTGGGCTGACGGTGCATGTCGATTCGATTACGAATTATTTGGAGATTCACTTGCATTCGATTCTACATATAAAACAAATAGAAGTCAAATACCGTTGGTGGTTCTAGTGGGTACAAACAATCATGCGATGACTTGTGTGTTTGGGTTTGCAATGATCCATAATGAGACTGCAGAGACTTATTCTTGGGTTCTGAAAAAATTCCTAGAGTGTATGAATGGCAAATTACCAGTGACAGTTCTCACGGATGGTTGCAGATCCATGAATAAAGCAATTGAGGATTTAATGCCCAGAGTAGTTCATCGAACGTGCTCATGGCATATCCTTAACAATGCTGCCAAATATGTACACCGAGAGGGTTTTCACAATAAACTGAGTCTTCTGATTAAAAGGTACATAGCACACTTGTTACTTTACTTTGAAGTATGTTGTTGTTACAATATCACAACTTTAGTTACTGTCCATGTTTTCTAAACAGGTACTATTCAGTCGAAGAATTTAAAAATCGTTGACAGCAGATGCTAACAGATTATAATGTAGAAAACAATGAGTGGACCACTGCATTGTACAGAACGAGGGAGCGATGGGTGGACACATTCCTACGTGGTAATTATTTTGGCGGTTCTACTGCGACAAATAGATGTGAATCTATGAATGCATTTCTGAAAAGGTTTTTGAATGAGAAGCTGCCACTATGGAAGGCCCTTCAAAATTGTGACTACGGTTTGGCGGCCTTACGTTATGGCCAGATGGGTAAGCATGTCAATGATAAACTCTCAACACCAGTTGTGAATCAAACTAGCATGGTCGTAATAGAAGGTAAATTTGCCGTAATTTACACTAAAACGGTGTTTATAGATGTAAGGAAGGAAATCACACGTTCTGATGCATATACTGTTCTCCATCATCACATCGTAAGAGAGGCAGAAGTTTGTACTGTCCAAAAGTATTTGTCGCCAAACAGTGTCAACCGAAAGGTTATATTTCATCCGGCCGACAACATCATAAATTGTGAATGCTTGTGGATGGAGACCGAGGGAATTCCTTGTAGGCATATTTTTTCAGCAATGAAGAGATTGCAAATTGGAGATATTCCGAAGAACTTGATAAAATCTCGTTGGTTCAAGGATTGCAAAGAGAGTTATCTCTCCGGACCTGGCTCAGAAAGAAGTTTCATCCACCCAGACATTATTGAGAGCAGAAGGTATGGTGCTATTAATGAACATGTTAATCTGTTTACATACTATTGTAAAGAATCAAGCAAAATTCAAGAGAGGGGAACGGAGTTGATGTCGTCTGTTCTGATGGAGTTGAAAGAAATGGTGACCGATATTGGTGAAGAAGAACAAATGGTAGCAGATGCAGTTCATGGAGTGCATGAAGCTTTAAAAGAGCCAAATCCGGTAGCAATAAAAGGAAGGCCTTCTCAAGGGAAATCAAGCCAGCCTACAGAAAGTCATCCTATCCCGAAGCCTAGAATATGTAGATTTTGTAAAAAATTGGGTCACGATTATCGTAATTGTAAAGTACGAAAGCGAAATAGTGACAAAGAGCAAATGGAATAAAATAAAACGTCGTTGACTTAAGATAAAAAAAATATGTTCTCTAATGCAAA